>CAJNDT010006224.1:689116-924116 GCA_905221615.1 Symbiodinium sp. CCMP2592
CTGACATCTACGTTCGTTTCAGTTGGCACACCTTCACACACATGACCAGCTGCCCTTCTGGCCGTGGCCCCGCGGACCGGTCAACCAGACACACAAACGCAAAGGCGAAGGACGTTGAGTGCGCTTACCTCTTGATTCCAAACTGTTACAACCTTTCCATGTAGGGTTTTCTTCGAGCCTCGTCCCGTCTTCCGGCCAAAGATCCATGACAGGGCCCTCACATCCGGCTCAGCCCTCACATGAGTGGCACCTCTATTACATGGCCGGCAACATGACCGGGCCTTCGCGCAGAGTGCATGAATACGGATCTAGAATCTCTTAAAACAGTCAGCACTGAACACTACACTCACGAGACCTTTAGGAGAAAATTGCAAATTGAAATCAAGAACTCGTTCCCAAGTTCCTGGAACACCGGATAAGACAACAACAAAAAAAAGGAACTTCCAAAGCTATTAACGGCCTAAGCATACGTCCTCTTCGCCGAGGGGGCCGTAGAGTGCGGCTCGTCTGGCTGAGCCCAGACCTTCGTGGGAGTTCGCAGGCTCTCGGAAGCACAGGACTTCAAAACGGTTGGTTGTATTTGTAGAAGCTTCTACTTGATTGTAGGTTGAAGATTCGGAGAGTCTTTACCCTCGGAACTATTGAGGCGTCGAGGGGACTTCGGATGCAGACTAGGCGTCTGACGCTAGCAAGGTGCGCGGTTCTGCAGAGACCGGATGGCTTTCGACAAGGGGTTTGGTCTTTGCGGCTACCGCAACCTGCTCAATAGCCCGCTGCATTGAGCCGACTACAACGCCCCGAGGCACTCCCAACCGCTAGCTTCATGCCTATGAAAGGCACAGAATCGTTCCAAGTACTTCGGTGCCTTGCATTACACAGGGGTTTGAATAATTAGAACAGCGAATCGCAGGGGGGGCATATCACAGCATACCATAATTCTATTGCGGACCCCTCAAATTGAAAACAACATTGGAATTATGCGAAATATTATGTCATTATAATCTATACTACTGTGGAACCCTCACAATAAGATTGGTCATTATGCGTACTGTAATTCTAACCAGGCTTCTATATTCTCATGGCTATCCCAAGGCTGCCAGGAGGCTCAAGGATAGGCCTAAGGTCCGGGCAGCTCGATGAGAACTTGCCGCCTGCGCTTCCGACGGCTTGGCTCCGGATTTAAATTCAAAAACAAATTGGGATTGATTCATTCGAACTTGTAAGCTTCAGGGTTTAGGTAGTGTGGTCTAAGTTGAGGCATAGGTCAGAAACTTACTTACTAAAGCCTACAGATTATTCGCCCGTAACTTGGATGTTGAGAAGTACTGCGAGACACTTAGACGTTCACTCCCGTATTGGAATCCCAGTCGCTCGAGAACTTTCCTTTGCTCGCTGCAGGGTCGAAAAGGTTCGGAGAATCATCGCCCCGCGGCTCGAGAATGATCTTGTCCTCGGTGTGCTCGGGTTCACAAGCATGTCGTGGGGCAAGAATGACTGGTGGACACTATAGCTGCTAGAACTACTAGAAGCCGGAGAAGAGTTTTCACCTGGGTGAGTGCGAGACCTTCCCGTCTACTTATGAAGTGTATCTCGACACTGCTGCGACTCTCTTCGCGAGAGCCTTGTCTGCATTCCTGACTCTACAGCACTGCAACTGTCTCGACATGGTAGGCCTTAGTGGGTTGGCAAACCTGGCCTGCATGGCATGACATAGCATGAAACCTCCCCGGCATCCGATGGCATAGACGACACCATTGACTTGTTGCGGTGTGGGCGGATGTGGCATGGAATTAACTTGTAACGGGAAACCATGCTCTAATGAACACTTCAAGGCTACATGACAGAAAATTGCACAAACATTTTTGAGAGGCTTAGCTGGCCTGTCATGGCACAAGAGCAGATGTCAGTGCCGCCACAACAACATTCCCGCTGTGTGTGCATAAGCCCATGTGCGCCAGGATCACAACACGACTGTTAGAAACAAAAACATGTACACATGACGGAGAACCCGGCGACAGGAACGGAACCACAGGCATGCATGCTGGCATACATGAGCAAGCAAGCCCACGTAAGCAGACTCGGCTTATCTGCAAGAGTGGTTCGCCAAGGTTTCGAAACCCTGACAAACACAAACGTGTGTACATATAAACGGGAATATAAATGAGAATGATATTTGTGTGTATTTACGTCTGTTAATTACGGACACAGCCAAGGTGAGAGAAAGCGAAAGGAGTCAACAACATATTTACGCAGGCCCTGTGTGCAAATACGGAAGGCATACGAACTGTTACGAACACACGAGCACACACACACACACATAAACAGTGATGCTTGCGGTGAGTGCGTGCTCACGTTCAAGCTTAAAGCCCACTCTCGTGGTGGGCAGCCGTTCCAGCCATTTCCAGCGAGTGCACCGAAAAATTCACCGAGCTGCCCGAATGTGCCGCAGGCCCAGTCTCCGCAGCGCAGCGAACAGCTTTGGATGCTGAGCCGCTAGAATCTCGATCCGCGGCAACTCCCCGGGCCCCTGGAAGGCCTGCTAGCGAGTTCCAGTCTCAGAACGAGTTTCGCTTCACAGAAGCTTCGGAGTTGTCTGCTCTTAATCATACTTCATCACGGTTTTAGCACGGAGTTCCTGCGAGAAAGACTGCGCGCCGAGCGCTGTGTGTGTCCGGCTTGCTGCCAGTACTTGCATGCATTCAAAAGCGTGGCAAACCGCCAGGAAGTCGTCGTTGGTTGTAGTTGTGGTTGTTGCTGTTGTCGTCGTCGTTGTCGCTGGTGGTGGTAGTCGCGCTGCTGGCTGCTGTGTTGTGGCTGTGGCTGCGGCTGCTGTTGTTGTTGCTGCTGTTGGTGCTTGAAACTCGCAACCTCAATCTAACTCAATCAATCAGTCGTATCTCCGGCGTTCAAGCAGTTTAGACTCAGTCATTTAATAAGTCTCAAAAAATTACAAGCAGAACCACACCCCAGAAACAAACAGTCGGAGGCCTTCATCCCTAGGCCACGGAGGACGAAGTACACGCCCTCAAAGTCAATTTGATCAAGGTTCGGGGCACCTGGAGATTGGGAAACTCTCGGAAAACAGCAGTGACATGGTCTGCGGCTTCTAGCTGGGACTGTGGCTTGCAAGTCTAAGGAATCGTGGTTTTTACTTGCACAGTCTATCGAAGCACTTCAAAGCCTTCTTCCTCCGCTTTGTAATGTCAAGCGGCCTCATTGGACCCTTCCAGCCGCACATCATTGAGGGCCTCGATGTATTTGCTGTCGGCATTCCTTGAAAGGGCGAGGTTTGGAGTTTGCAGACATTTCCTCCTTACAGTCCATGCCTGTTTTGTACCCGAAACCAAGAGTCCGATGCTTGGCGGGGCTGAAGGTCTGCGCTCTTATCTGTTCCCCGACCCCGTCTCCTGCCATCTTGACTTCGCCACTCTAGTAGACATCCAAGAGGTCATTGTATAATATTCTGAAACTCCATACTGATCATAAACAATTTATAATACAATATAAACATAAGTACTATAGTATAATATGCGCTGGTACAATATGTGCTCAGCGCTCTACATGATCGGAGCCAAGCATCTTTTTGATTTTGCGGGGGTCCACATGGTTCTCAGCCATGGCACAAGAAGGTGAGACAAACGACGGCCCACACCGAGCCGAATCCTGCCTCTGTGTATGCAGTTCATCTGTTAATTACTTGTTAGTTAAACGAAAACCTGTCGGAACCAGAGACACTGATTCGATCCGCGCGTCGATATCTCTATGATGTACATTGAAGCCTGTGCTTTCTGCATAGTACAGTCCGAATAAAGAGTGTCAGGGCCGAGACATGCCAGCAAAGACCTTTCCGCAACTACTTCAAGGATCGAGGACCACGCGCTCAGTTCCGACACCTGCAACTAGTACAAGGCTCTGAAGCCTCCGTGCAAACCGCCCAGACGCATGTCTTGAGCTCCAACCCTTGCCCAAAGCATCCATGAAGAAGCAAGACTCAAGACAAATCCAAAGCTGCGAAAGCCTGGACGCTGTCACCCTTGCACGGCCTTCCGTCTTCAAGTGCATCCCTACATATGAAATACACCCCAATGGTTACCCCCGAGCCGCTCGTGAGTTCAATCTCGAACCCCACCCAGGTGCTGCCTGACTGGGTCCATCCCCCAAGACATGGTAGCGATCGCCTCTCTCGGTTAGGCATGGTGGCTTTGCAAAGCGTCGGTTTGAGGAGCTTGCCTTTTCGGGAACACCGTCTCATTTCCGGACCATCGCAGCCCGCCGGAGTAAACTGAACCATATCTTGTAGTTTCTCCAGCCGGACCTTTCACCTACGCAAAAGCCCGTCTTGTCATGCCCGCTTGTCATGCGTTATCTGAGTCTCGCCTGCTGTGACTGTTGGACCTTGTGCCCGACAACCATTTCAATTTTCTAAAGAACGGACTGTACCGGACTTGATGTAAGCTCCTGAACGTCTCCACCGCACCTTTTGCAAGAAGGGTGCCAGCCTATGAGCAAGTCTAGCCCAATTAATCGTCGACAGGTCACCTCTCCCCATGCGACTCTGTGAAGAGAGCTATGTTAGTCTATGTGCGGATGAAATTGCCATGCCCAGCTTAAGCCAAAGCGTTGCTGGATCTGAAGAAACAGCATTAGGTTGGCATGTTGACGACCCCAGTTTGTAGACAACGGCAACATTTGGCCAGGCTTTCGGCGAAATCCAAGGATCCGTACCCTGGACTTAGAACCGAGCTCGCTCGGGGCGCGAAGAGCGATTGGCTTCGCTGCGGCATCAGGCCCCTCGGCATTGTGCATCAAATGCCCATGCGTTCTAGGGTCATACGACACGCTTGAAACTTTCCATGAACTATATGGGATCTAGGTTTCGAGATATCGAAGCGCCACGAATGAAATTCTGTGCAGAAGCTTCATATACGCTATAGGACGTCTAAGTTGAAGTTCAAATCCTCTGCGAATGAGAACAGGGAAGCCGATGGACTAACAGTGCACGATCTGAAGCAGCAGCTGGACCAAGTGAGTTGAGTAGAATGTGTTCAAGTCACAGCCTGGGTCATGAACTGAACTCCCCATACTCAGTCGACAAGGTGTCACAAATTTTGCGAGAATATGGCGCTGTCGAAAGCTTGGAAGTGGAAGGAGTTAGCACCGTCAGGAAGTCAGGGTTGGGCTCGGGGCCTTATGCGAGCACCAGGGGCGTTAGGGGTTGATTCTATAAAGCAGTTGGCAGAACAAACAAACTCTGTAATGCAGAAAGCCCCAACAGCCGTTTTGGGTTTCGAGCCTGAGGTTCTGTTGCAGGAGAGGCTTTTGTAGGATGGGGTCGGTACTTAGCCAAAACTCTTGCAGGCATGTGGCGCTGGAGCAGTGCCGCGGCCGCGGCTTTGGCTTTGCACTCCTCCGTTATGATGTTTCGGGGTCGAACACAGCCCCCGCAACCCGAGCAACGAGCAAAGGGTTCTCTTTCACTATACACTATAACCGGAAACCGTGAAGCACGGAAGAATAATTCAAACAATTCAACAAAGACTCAATCAAGAGCCTGCGCGGCACGGGAGGAGTTTGGAAGGAGCTTTGGCTTTGCTTTCTTTGCTCATGGACTTTTGGGCGTGGATTCAAGGCTTCGCCACCGGTGCCTGCAAAGTTGTTGGGCCAAACTCTAGAAGCACAGGACTTGGAATCTCAAAGTTCGGAGAAAGAGATTAAAGCTTCGAGGCTCAAGAATGGTTCCCTGCCCTGAAAGCCTTTTCAGATTTGAGGTTGAATATTTGGAAGGCGTCTTGAGGGCTCAGGAGCAGTTTGACACGGCTACCTCCAGTCCACAGGTCATCCGTTCAAACAGAATTTAGGTTCAACGAAACTCTGGGCCTTTGAGATGCGAACTCGTGAGAAGTTTGCCCCAGGGCCGCTTTTGCCACCGATATCCGGCACCAACTGCGCCAAACTCGCGGCAAGTCAACGAGGATTCGCAAGCCGACCGCTACTTCGAGATACTGGGCTCCGAAGCTGCGGTTTCTCTTCACATCTGCGTGATACTTCAAGCCATCACAACATGTAGACATGAGGAGTGCAACATGGAGTATAGCCGACGCTCTTCCTTCCTTTCTGTTCTGGGGGTGGGGGTCGGTCCTGTCCTACCTACATGTAGGCCCTTGGAACGGCATGCGCTCTCAGGGATGTGAGTGAAACTGTTCACACCACGACCAAATTCTCCTGCAGGGAAGCCGGTTTGGGGTTGTTTTCAAAGATGCACGAAGAATTATGCAGGCATGGACATGGACATGCACCTAGACAATACAGACGCAAAGGTACATGGACATATATATATATATATATGTGTGTGTATGTATGTATGTATATATATATATATATATATGTGTGTGTGTGTATGTATGTATGTATGCATACATATATATATATATATACATATGCACGAACATAAACTATTATGTGTATCTTTACATGTACATACATGCATATACATATGTTATATAATATAGTGCATCGGAGAGCGTTCGGAACTGAGTGCTTCATGAAGTCATGAAGTCGAGTTCGGTCTATGAATCGTGCCACGGGTGCAAGCTGGCAGCTAGCAAGACCTGAAACACAGATGCGCCACACCGGGCTCAGGCCACAAAAAGATGAAATCTTGTGGCAGCAGGTGTTGATAAGCTCACCAGACATGCATCCTGCAAGAAGCCCGTCAAATCCAGCGTCCTCGTCAAGGATGCCACAGTCGCCGCTGTCCTGTCGATTTGCGCAAGCTTTAAGGATCCAAGGCTGGGGGCTTACTGTACCTGGTATGAACGTCGCCTGCACGCGTGCAAAACGGCGTTGTTATGCGTCCATAGAACAACGGATGATCCGGGTGTCCTGCGGGGACGGCCCACCTCCAACTGCTGGGCGCTTGGCTGCAGTGAGCATGGCCATGTCTTGCTCCTCGGAAGTTTTAGCAGGCCAGGCCGTATGCTGCCGGGGTTTGAAGACGTTTGCGGTACTCACACTGCGTACTGCCGTGCTGCCATCTCGGCCTAGGGGGGCATGGGAGATATCCAAGGCTGTCGCTATACGATAGCTTTCCCAGATCCTTGCAGGTTAATTAATTAACAAACATGATTGAGAATCTGGTGCACAGCATTCCATGCAAACCTTCATCAAGGAAAAGCTGGAATGTAGTAAAACTGCCACGCGTGGCTTTGGAAACCCAGTGGACAGGAAACCTCCAGAGGGCTCCTAAATGCAGGTTCACCACTAGAGCAAAACATGACAACAAACCTATAGAATGGCTAGTGCGGAAGTATGTGCACAATTCATCTGCGTATGACAGATAGCCTGGTACAGTAACTAGCCCGAAAGATAGGGTGTATCCACAGTCTCAGGAACAAACTACCAGGACCCTCCTTCAAGTTGAAGTCGAAGATGTCGGCATTTTCCTTCTGGTGCGAGGCGACATGGCTCTTGGGGATAACCTCGGTATCCATGACGAGAACTAAAGGGCTCAGTCGCGACCGCGTGGTGCTGAACATGCTGATGAGGTGGTATCGTTGGTCGCAGCACTATCAAGACAACAACGTTGATTTTGTATTCATTCTCAGATGTGAACATAGCTACCTACGCCGAAGTTCATCACGCTCCTGTCGCTCTTGAGTCTGAGTCTAGGAACTGGGATCCCCTGTTGCACCAGCCATCGCAGCGCCACCTGCGACGGGAAACGCACACGCTTGAGCTTGCACTGGCGATGTTGTCACATGAAGGGTGAGGGTTTACCGAGACATTCGCGCCAAAGACTTGTTTCGTTGGCAAGCTGGCGGTCCTAGAGCAAAAACAAGCGACCTTGGTGCAAATCATACTCCTGCCACAGGGGGCGTGCAAAAGAACAGTAGCACCGCAGGAACATGCCATGGGAGTTCTTGCGGGCGACAGCAGCCCGGCATCAAGCTAAACGATGAATTTAGAATGGATTATCTGAAGCAGTCCCAAGAAATCACACGGCCTGGGGTCCGGTCTTGTTGTAGCGAGCACCGATTCCGGTGACCAGCGTGCCATTCAGCAGCTCCTCACAAACCGACTTCAGGGGGTTTTCATACAAGGCATTGTGCTTCGAGAAAGACTGTAACCGCAAATCAATTGCCTCAACCTCCCTTACAAGCCCAACAGCAGCTCCGTGTTGTCAGGCGGATCGCACGGGCCACAAAGCGGCGAAAACGATTGGTACAGCACCTTTGCACCGCAACATGCTCGAGGTGCAGACTTAGGGATCTAGGATTCGGATTCCCGCTGTCTGTGGTAGGTGACAGCATACAGTCCCCCTCCCCCCGAGGGGTCCCTCTGAAAAGTACAACAAAATGTTCCATCCACATGCGGCAGGAAATCCCTCAGAGAGGCAGCCCGAAATTGCAGGTCCGTGCAAGCACAGAACCGTCAGCGCATGCAAATCGAACTTGCCGTAACGTGTCGGTGTGGTGCGATCAAGCAAGTTTACCTCAATACACATACGGCGCACATGTGTGTGCGTGCGCTCGCATGTACGTATACGTATAGGTATGTGTGTGTATGTATAAATGATTATATGCGTGTATATATATTTCTGTTTTGTGTGTATACACGCATAAAGATGAACAAGCCGTCTTTTGCGTGTCTAGGCCAACGAAAACAGGAACATGCGTAGGCAAGCAAATATGTACGTACATGTGTGTCTGTGTGTAAGCCTGAACATGTGCATCTAGATACTGCGGTCCCCACACAGATGCTTGCAGGTAGGCTCCGGCTGGCTTGCTTTTGATTCGATTTAAAAACTTCTGCGCGCCGGCTGTCGAGAAATGACTTGGAATTTCGACAAATATGCAAGTAGTGTTGACAACCACTGGTTCCCCGCACAGGCTTCGCTTCTCTGTGCATAAAGTGATGTACGAAGGTGTGTACCTACAAGTACATGGTGGTATACATGATGTCCAGTCTACCTTATCTATTGTCTCTCTCTCTCTCTCTCTCTCTCTCTCTCTCTCTCTCTCTCTCTCCATATATATATATATATATATATATATGTATACACCTAACAATATGTGTGTATATCATGTATGTATGCCTACAAAGAAGGGGAAGCGGAGAGTTCTTGATTGATTGGTTGATTGTTTGTTTGAGTCTACTAGTGAGTGAGTGGGTAAGTGGGCGCGTGCGTCTGTGTGTGTGTCTGTGTGTGGTGTGTGTGTGTGTGTGGGCACGTTCCGAACTCGGTGTGTCCTATCACAGCCGCCCCAAGATGAAGCTAGAACTGTGCACAATCTACGCGTTGAGTGTCGCATTGGCGCACCTGTTTGCCACTTGACCAACTGCCACCGACTTACCAAGTCAAGAGGAGCCGCTTTGATACTCGTTTCACCAGATGTGCATGCTTTCTGGGCTGTGGCATCTTGAGAATCTCTGAGCCTGATTATCGGTCTGTGGTGCCGGTGCCACCGATCACGTCTTAAACAGATTACGATTCCTCAGTACGTAGTTTGATCAACGAGCTGGGTCGCTTGCAGTATGGACTCTGCCGGTGCTATCTGATGCCCATTTCACTGCATCGACCTTCCACCCAAATACACATAGCGCAATTGGCCACAGCACGCCCTTGGCCCTCATGTAGTCCCGGTCGTCGGTGGAGGCAGTCGGGGCAGTTCCCATGCCCACATGGTATTGCACCTGGACCATCATGGAACACATTTTCTACAACTGGCCCAGCTTACAACGGATGAAGCTCAAATGGCTGCTCTAACCATATCGAACGACAGCCCTCAACTGGCTCCAAACAAAGCTCTCAGCCTTGAAACCTGAAAAGGGGCCTGGTTCACGGCGACGGGGACCGTGGCCACCTCTGCACAAGGCTCTCGGTCTTGGTTTCTGCTCGGCCAGGAGCTATGTCCACTGGCCAGAGTTCTAGCAGGGCTCTGAGCTGTGAAGAAGCGCCTCCCAAAGGTAAAGTGATAGGATTTGATACCTACACAGGACACTGTCTCAACAACTCGCCGATCTTGGAGTCTCAGTCTATGGGTTTGGGAAGCCCTGGCTTGTGTTGTGAGAAGCTGTGTTGTTTAGATTTATGCCGGAAGCAGGTTACTCAGTTTCGACAGCGCTGTGGGATCCACCTTCCCATGTCGACGGAGTAAATCCGTCCAATCATCCCACCTACTATCAAGCGGTAAGACCTGATCTACAATGTGATGTGATTGAGATTGTGTTCTGTATGTCAGGACCAGCCTTCAGGACATCATCTAGCTGCCGGCGGCAGTAGTGGGAAACACCGATCGCCCGTGCCTGCCGGGGCGAGCTTCTCCAACAAGGGTAACACGAGGAGAATGAGTATCACTTCAAAAAACCATATTATGACACTAATTACTCGCAGTGCCAGCATCCCTCAGGAAGAGAGCAACGAACCCTAATCCATAATCCCAGAAATGCAGAAACGCCGGAGTCCTTTCCGGACTTGGCCCAGTTCTCCAGAGCCGTCCATTCGGTCTGACGCTCCTCCCGAGGACTTGGGCCGGGGGATTCAAGTTGTTCCCAGAGTTCCAGTTCTGCGTTTTGTTAGGGTTTTCGGCTTTCTCGCGGCTGTGCAGCCTTCGGAGGTGGGGTTCAGAACGCAGTGATGCTACCCGCATCTTTACCTTCAGGGCTCAGTGGGGCCACGTGCACCTGCTTGACAGGCTGGATCTGTCTGGGTTTGAAGCAAAAGACGAGATGTGGCATCATCTTCGCTTCGATCGGGCGAGAGCAAGTACAGTCGTTGAAGTTGGTTCAGTGGACAACTCGTTCTGTTGCTAGGCGGCAAGTATTCAGTACACCAGGTCCAACAAAGACGCGTCTCGCCCCGGTTCGGCAAGCAACGCAGTATCTCAAAAACCTACATCATGTTCTCTCACCTTCACCCGGAGGACATCGCAAATCTGCGCAACAGCCCCACACATGCACCTATGGAGCCCCTAAACAACCCCAGTCTGTTGGGTGTCCTGGCCTTGGCCGAGCCATTCTTCCCGAAGTCTGCCGGGAAGTGGATCAGCATAAGATCTACGAACTTCCTCGCTCGCATTTCTGTCGAGCCAGCTTGAGGGGTCAAATGCTCAGGGCTCAGATCCAAGCTGATGTGCGCTGCAAGGCTGTGAAATGCAGCAGAATGTAAGCTGATTTCTATCGGGGTTCTCACAGAAGCCAACCGCCAGTAGAAAGTACAGAGAAACGAAAGCCGCTGCCTACCAGTACCATTCAAGGTGCACTTGCTCAGCTGCGTGCCGGAGCTGTTGACCTAAAACTCTGGGCCTCCCGAAAATTGAGATATGTATCGTAACTCCAAGATCCCACATGCGAACATGGTATTCTGACCACAATCCTACTGACATCCGAGCCTGTGTTTGCCGAGGCACAGGCCCAGCTCCTCAAGGCAGGCATCGGCTGCTGCAGCTGTAGCAGAGGCATTGAGGCCTCCTGGTCAAGCATACACACATGCAACTTTACAATGATCTCCAATGAAAGTAGCACCCATGCATCCATGAACATGCATACATCTTGTGACATACTACTTTCCCTACACCAAGCCAAAGAAAATGCACACACGTGCATGCATAAGTCAGCTAGCACGAAAAACGGTACACTTGTGATTAGAGTTGCGCACGAATGAGAAATTCACATGCCCATACCCTTCTTAAACTTGTCATGAGAGCAAGGAAAGCCTGAGGTTCGGGGTTCCGGTATGAAGGGTTCGAGGGTGCTCGGCTTTGTACGTTTTGCCGATCGCAGAATCAGAACCTGGCCTCGAGGACTTTCGGGATCAACAAGGAACGTATATCAGACCGTATCAGACTTGAAAGTTATGCACGTGACCATGCTGTCAATATCTACAGTGTTATTATTCCCTGCTTGTCTTGCGGAAGTTGCTGATTCACTGATTTGCTTTCCAGAAACATCCGAGGATAACGGCTTCGAAGCCATCGTCTCCTGGAATCTTTGATGTCACGAAGAACTCGTCCCGCTCCATCTTCATCTCAGCCAATGCCTCTGCGGCTTAGGACTCAACTTAGGTTGAAACGATGAGAACTGCTACCTCCGCAGCTCGTTCGTTGATGGGCCACTGAAAATGCCAAGCTGCTGCCCCGACTCCTTTCTGATTCTGGTAGACCGAAGCAGTATCCACATGCCGGTATCCCAAGGAGAAGGCGGAGATCACAGTCTCCTGGCACATCTCTCCCAAACTGAAGCTTCAAATCAGTCTTCATAAGTGGGGCTACATCTAGCTTGCGCGCTCTTACGCTCGAACCTTGCCAGATGAAGCTGAAATTGATGGTTCGCATGCTGGCAATAACTTGAATTACCACTCTCTCGGGCTCTCAAACATGCCGGCATCGCACATGGACAACCTGCTTGCATGGTTGCGGCAGGTGCTTTTTCCAGGCTTCACTTGGGTTCTGTACAGCAAGGAGCCAACAGATTGAGTGCCCCTTTCCGAGGTCACAGGGAATTGGCAGAGGCCCTCTGGACCCAACTGGTCGACATGGGCACGAACAAAGCTGGACACATGTTGCTGCTTCTCTCGCCCAGGTGAACGGGATGAACTTCAGACTAATCAGTTGCTGGAATCTTAGACGGAGAGATCGGCAGGTGGCTGCATGCCTAGGGCCTAGATGCCCTCGCACCAGCATCTGCAGGACTGGGGGGCAGTGAAACTGTTGGGGTATTTGTCGACCTCAGGGAAGAGCCCTCACGCGCTTGTACAGGACGTCGCACTGGCACATGTACTTGGTTCCAGATTGCACCCCGCCACCTTCGTGCAGCTCGTTGTGTGCAAACAGAACGCAGCGTCCCACGGCTGGATTGACGGTGGCTTGGGACTCGTATGTCTTTTCTCCCATGTCATCCACGTGGAGCTCGACAAAATTGAGCTTGCCACCTTCGAACTCTGCAGGGTCATTCAAATACAAGGCGATCGTAAAGAAGGACTTGTAGATTCCCGACTCACCGTGTGCAGCTGCAGCGCCAGACATGAGTGGGTATTCTGCATATGCACGTTCGGGATCCTTGTGGGGCTTGAAGCCCTGGTCTTTCTGATATCTCATGAAGCGAAAGACTGGAACGATGCCGCATTTTTCGTAAACTCCACTGGTGAAGTTCCCTGCGTGGCTGTGCTCGTCGGGCAGGAAATGCCCCAGCTTCTTCCAAAGGTAGTCTGCAAAGTCCACGGACTCAATCTGGACAAGCTCGGATGTGTTCTTAGCTTGCTCGTAAGCGAGCTTCAAAAGGAGATCTTCTTCATCTTCTTCCTCCAGTTTGTTCTTTTCTGCTAGGTTAACAAGCAGCGAAGGTGGACGCGCAAAGCCCACCTTCTCGTGGATACTTATGAATGACTGACACATCTCCCTTGTAAGGACGCCATCCAGGACTGTCACTGGGAATCGACTGGAGCTCGTTGGCAACAGAAAGCGCTCTTCCACCTTAACCTCCTCCGTGGCTTCTTGCTGAAAGTCGATCCCGTGACTCTGCCACCCATGGAGACCCTCCAGCCTCTTCTGACACTCCTCTGCAAAGGGGGCAATGGTTTCGGAATTCGCCAGCGCTCTCCCCCGCACCATGATCTCGTGATTCTGTGTCATTCGGTGTAGGAGCTCGGACTCCGAAAGCCTGGCAGGAGGGCTGCTCGGCTCCTCCGCGAAGGCCACGCTCCGACGCTGTTTCGGGATCTTCGCCACAGCCACGGCCATCTTCCGATGCAAAAGAACCACAGCTACGGGACCGGTTGCCTTCTGCAATTCCGAACTACTCGGCTACTCCTGCTTCTTGGGCCAGCCGAAAAGCGAGTGCCTGGCCTGCTCTGCGCTTGAGACGTGAGACACTGAAGCGCACTAATACGTACTAACATGTACGAACTGCTAACCCATCATCCTCCGCCGTCGGCCCTTCAAGCCCCAAGACTCGCCAGGAAAGGGGCAAGCTGAATTGAAGGGCTCCCCAAAAATCCTCCGGCCATACTCAAGGTCGATGCGTATGTTTGTTTCACTGCCTTTTCGCCATCCCTCATAGGAAAAGAAAAGAAGCCGCACCGAGTGCCCAGATGCTAAGTTCATGGGTGAGGCAGTGACGCACTCGACGCCTGGGATTACAACGCAGGGCGATCGAGGCTTGAGACTTGGCCGGTCTAGCTCTGAAGCGCTGGGCGCAGGGTTTTGTCTCGCCGTTCTGTTTTAGATGTTTTGATCTCGTGCTCAGAGGCCTATATAGAGCACATCTGAAGAAAGCTAGGTTCAGTTCTAGTTCTAGGTTGTCCGGTCCTTGGCGACAGTGCTGTTGTACTGCCAGGTGCCGATCCCCAGCAGGGGAAAATCCACGGTGCCGTGGATGCCCTTGATGGGCACCACTGGGATACCTGCATTACATTCCCCAAGCAAGCAGCCCGGACACGCAGCGGCAAAACGGAAACTCAGAATCCTGAGCTTGGGCACTTTGGCCAGACATGTCGGCACAACCTTCCCGCGAGTAAGTCCCCCCGGCTCACACATAAAGGTTTGTACATGCAGATCGGAGGTTTTCAAGCCTGCATAGACCCCGTACACCCCAAGTTTGCAGAAAGGTCCCAGGTAACCAGGATACTCTTCGACCAAAAACTGACAGTTGCTTCAAGACGCATGGGGCTTGTCCCGAGCCCATGAATAACAAATCAAGGCGATTGAGGAGTGTTTTGGTCATCGGGAAGAATCCGGGAGGCTCCCGAGCTCTGGAGCCCAAAGCCCTTGCATGCGCTCTCTCCTCTAATCTTTTAATCTCCAAGCAAAAGACGGCCAGCTTCGATGCCATTTCGAGTTGCAAAGAAACAGATCTTCTAGGCTACGGAAGAAGATGCTCGATGAACGTGCGAGTTCTGCAACCGTGATTGCCTCCTGGAAGTGCGGTGCACAGCTGCCCAAGTGACAGGAGCGCCACGGCGAACATCATGTTTACCTGGGATACCGCTTTCTACCATGGGTTTCTTGTTCTGCGACGTACAGGAATCCGGCGCCTACACATATATGCCTGGCGCGAATGTAACTGTGGTTGTTGTGGGAGGATTCAGGTTTGTCTCCTTTCGGGCATCATTTCGAAGCAGCCTGTCGAGCGACTCAAGGACCCCCTTGTGGTAGCAAAGGTACAGCTACGTCGTGTATGCCATGACTCAAAAATAACCTGTGCTTGTGTACACCAACAAGATCCGAACCTGAAAGCACCGGACTTAACAGGTGTCGAATAGAACGCAACAACTAATCAATGCATGAGGACTTCCCACGTCCCAGGAACAGTTGTAGCTCGGAGGACATCCAGCAGCCGATTTCCCAGCTTGAGCTGTAGAAGGCCATCCATCAACACGGCCAAGCAAGCCAAACGGGAACAACATCTGTCTCAGCACGCTTCGGATTCTGATTGTCAACTTTCGAATTTCCGGAATCGAGGTCACTAGATATCACTACTTTTCAGCACCGAACAAGAAGTGAAGAGTTTCTCAGATCTTGCACAAACTAAATGTAACTAAAGTCCTTTACTTCCTAAACTCGACCGTCAATCCCAAGCCCACCGAATACCCAATGAGAGCAACATTGAGTTGAAGCAAGGCTGGTGCAGCACCAGTACATTTGGAGCCGGGAGCGCTAACCCTGGTTGAAACACCATGACGATACTCTGCTACAACAGCTCGATGTGCCTAAGGGTCCAGTTGTGTATAATAGACAGCCAGATGGCATAACATGGCAACACCAGCGCTTCTCCCATCCACCATGCCCGGACACGACACTGGAGCCCCCGCCTTTTGAAAGGACAGCTCTACACTTCGGTCCTTCTGGCGCGTAGCCGGCGCTGCCCCAGGAAGGCCGCCTTTCAGCTTGCTCCGACAGGGATCGAAATCCTCATCTTCCTGCGAGGCCCGAAATTCCATAAACGGTCCCCCGCCACACTCGGTACCTTTGCACATGCTGCCTGATTGAAGCAAATCGGCTGAGTGGAATGGTCGTCGAGTCTGTAGGTGCTGCCGGTTTCTCAATCAAGGAATTCACGGCTGTTGGCAAGGCCAACTGGATTTTTAGACTCTAGACCCTCCTACATGTTAACAGTACCATTTTAAACGTAAGCAGTAGTAAGCAGTATACAGTAGCAGCCTGTGGTAAGGACGCATGCATAAGGTACCCGAGCTTCGTGAAGAACCTCCAAGCAGGGAGTCTACAACAAAGTGCAGCTGAGCCTTCCTTGCCTCGGAAATGGCTCGCCTGCATATGTAGGCAGGGGGTCTTCGTGACGGGATCAGGGCTGTTGCAGGCGAACACGTGCCACCGCCCACCCGCCGCCCCTGCCGCCACGCGAGCCACACATCTACGACTAAACTTGGACTGTGCCCTGGACGGAGCAGAAGTCTGTTCGTGCATTTGATGCCAGCTTCAGGTGTAGGACTTTGGCTTTTTTGGATTCAAGACTAGGTCCCGAACCCCACGAAACTACCCCACGAAACTAACCCGTACAGTTCTAGCCTGCAGAAAAATTCAGAACGGAAACTCTGCTGGATGTGAGGCCTTAGTGTGTGTGTGTGTGTGTGTTTGAAAGGAGCCAAGCGGACCGGCCTACCATGCCAAATAGGAACTGTACGAGTAGGATCCCTTCAGACGAAAAAATGGCAAGGATGCCAACCCTTGCGATGTTGATGAACCTGCTTTGAAGACAGGCTTCGTTAGTGCGCAAGCATTGAGTTCAAGCTCATCGCATCCCACAGTGGTTCCCTCTCTCCTGCAGCAGGACCCTCAAATTAGTGGTTGCAGGCCTATATCAATTGGTCCACCACCCAGACTTAACCAGAAGTCTCGGAAGCTGTTCGCTGTCGACCTGAGCAGCGCATGCGAAATGCTGCTTGTAGATTGTAGCAGGGTTGACACTGTTGTTCTGCGAGAATTGGCCTCTTGGTTCGTTAGTCTGCGCTGTCTAACCTGCACTTCCATCCACAAACTCACCAAATCTCAGGCTCCTGCGAAACTGCTGGGTTTCCGGGACCTCCCGCGGGCGCAGAATTTGGTGGTTAAGCTGGGCACAGCATTCCTGACGGAGGGGCCTTGCACTGGTGCCGGGAGAGAAATGGTCATCCGATTCAGCTACACTAAAAGGCTTGTTGACAAAACATTGAGATTTCAACGGGTTTGTTTCCGAAAGCAAACAATACCAGGTCAATGCCATCATCGACGACCTCGGACCTGAGACCTAGGTTCACTTATACGTCATGAGATGTACAAAAGGCGGGTGCTTGCCTGCTCATATGATTTAAGGCTTCATACTTGAGGGACATGTCGAGTGGTCCGGAAACATACTCTGCAGGCAGCTGGTGGGCCCAAGTAAGTCTGGCCGGTGGTCCCAACGTGCACCGAAAGAAGCCAAACAGTCTGCACATGGTAGTCTGGTCAGCAGACTCTCAAACAAAAGCGTGAGAGATAGCCAATTCAAGGCTGCATGAACAGTGGCCTCGACGTTTTAACTAATTACTCCGTCACTCCCATCATTCACACAAGACGTAAACCGTAATTCATTGTAAATCATAAATATTGTCATAGTGGCCCTTCCTGCGCGTCAACTCTGATTTCTCGGCCTTCTGACAGCTGCTGGTAGTCGCAGTCCGGCGCCAGTGTTCCATCTGCAGATATAGCTTCGGCCATCTGCCTGGGAACGGGAACCCACTTCTCAACGTCTTTCTGCCTTCTTCGCAAAACGCTGACACTGATTGCCATTGGATATTGTCGTTGTGTTTTAGCCTGCCCGTCGACGTACATCTACTACATATTGCTCCCTCTGGTCCATTCATGTTCTCTGTACGAGAAACCTGCCACCCAAATATGACGACGACTACCACTGAAGTGTGCAACTATCGCTTCCCGTCCCAGCTACGACATGCCAGGCACCCTATCCTGCATTTGTCGCGATTGCACATCATGCGTTTGTCGGTGTGGGCTGCTTGGGTTTGATCGTGAAGCAGCACTGGTACTGATCGTGATCCTTTGGTCGCCGATGTCGTTGTCACTAGCAAAGAAAAGCTCTCTGTCAGACCAGTCGGCCGCTGATCCACATGAAGGCTCTCAAGCAGTGGAGGTTGCACCATTTGCTAAAGCAGCAAAGGATGTTGGTATGGATGCGACACCAGCCCTCCGCGCTGAGACATCCAAGGGATTCTGCAATCAGAATTGGGCTTGGAAGGTCTCGCCGAGCTACTCTCTCCGCCGCTGCTGCGTCCAGCGCCACCACATCTGCGGGCAGGTTCTTCTTTGGACTTTTCATTTAAGCCATGGACTGGAAGCCTCTCACGATTGAACACTGGCTAGGTACTGTTGCGAAGATCTCGGCCATGTATTGTTGGTAAACGAGATGAGCACCCATGTTGAAGCAGCGCCTTCGCCAAACAAAAACTGAGTTGCTGCGAGCTTGCCGGTATGACGGTATAGCGATGAATGCTGGGCATTGCAACGGAGGTTACTACAAGCCCGTAAGACGTGCTTTAAACCCCGAAATCACGCAGGGGTATATACTTTCTTGCCGAAGTGCTACAGTCTTGGCACATCAAGAACAAACCCCGTGGCCGGCAAAGCCGCCTCTGCCAGCTTCCTTCGGATGTCACTCGGAGGGCGGCGCCGCGGGGGTGACACCTCCACAGGTCGATCACCGGCGGGCTTGGCGGTTGAGGGATAAGAGACTCACTTGTTCGGGTCTCTGGCAAGTGTGACTAACAACAACCCTCATGCCGGGCGATGTTAGGCCCGAAGAACATAATACAAATTGTTGGGCGTGACTCTCGGATGCCCCCTGCGCATCATGCCTTTATCAAGAACACAGAACTCAGACTACATAATCAGATTGGTCATGCTATGAAACGCTACAGTATGTTGTGACACGGTATGTCATGCTATACACTGCCATGTCATGTTACGCCATGCTGTGCTAGGCTATGCTGTATCGGGCTGCAACACGATATAGGAGGCTATAAAGGTTAGAGTTCAGTATGGATTGTATTTGCACACAGTGTATTGTAAGGCACTGTATCGTGTTTCTATCGGAGTGTGTTGTAGTACGTTTGAGTACAGTAATTACCTTGTAGTGCATTTTCATGGTCTGATGACATGTTGCTCTTCGGTGCCTTACTGTAACAAGCTGCGTTGTGATGTGTTTCTGTAGGTATGACCTGAGGACATGTCGCGCTAGGTATGCACTGTCGGACTCGTCTGGCGGTGTTTCGCTTTGCTTCGCTATGCCGTGCTCTAGATGGACAGATAGATAGATAGGTGGACGCACAGACAGACAGACAGACATTTTTATCTAGTTTTGTTGTATACAAAAACACACACATTCTCGTTACAATGGAAGATATCTTCGTTGCTCGTTGCTTGCTAGATGGTTGCTGGGGCAGCGGCAGCGGCAGCAGTGCCGATGATGGTGGGATTGGAGGTCAGCAGGGTCATAACAACCAAGATGATCGTGATCATCGCCACCAGCATCACCGTGACAATCATAACCAGCATCATCGCATCAGCTTCGTGTTTTTGATGCTTTTCAACCATCGTCATCATCTCTCTGTTGCATTCGAGGTAAAGCAGAAGATTTCGGATTGCTGAGCCCTTGAAATGCAGGGTTCCGGCTGCCTCGCCGATGAAAACCTGGGCTTCCGGATGCATGGGAACACTCCACGTGCAGTATGCATGAGCAGCTCATCAATGACTGTGTCAAGGTTGAACCAGGAAAAGACACATAGAGGTCCGCGACAGTTGCAAGCCGGGGGTGGCATCGTAACGGATTGGCAACTGTCAACCAGGGTACCAAGTGCAGGTGACCACTGCATGCAACATCAGCAGCTTGTGACACCCAAAAGCCGCAAGCCTGCTAAACAAAAACGGTGCTTGACGACGCGATTAGCTGCTTCAGTGTTGCGCACGGTCTTGGCACGTGGTCCCGCCCTTCACGCGTGAGGCTTCATGTCTTGATACAAAAACCCTCTTGAATATCGTGGCTATGGAGGTACCACAGGGACCACGGCTCAGACAACAGTTAAGACGCAGCACACAGAAAACGATCCTGCACGGACAATCTCGAGGGTGTGCAGCGTCGGCAGATGCTCCGCTTGTGCTCACGGCTTAAGCTTCTGACTTTGATGTTTTAGCCCGGAAATACATCAGCCCTGCCACACGGACGAGCCCAAAATGTAAGAGCCAGTGCTTTCGCGAACTCAGAACGGCCGTGTAAGCTTTTCCGTTGTTGTAAGACGACGCTCGGCTCGAAGCGGCAGCTGCCGGAAACGCCTTCCTCCAGCAGCACTAGTGACTGCTGGACCAAGACGAAGCTTATCGGCGCCAAGTGTCGCTCTGGGCTCTTACTGATGCTAGAATAACATGGCACAGTAAGTCGATGTCTACCAAGCCGTGATTTTATGGGGCAGCTTGCAGAAAGTTCAACATCCCTGCTGAGAGTCGCGTGATGAAGATGCTAGACTCCAGCATGCCTCCAAGAAGTACTCACGTTTCAACAACCCCAAGGACCCCACGCTGGCCCAGGTATTGCAAGTTTTTCCTTGAAGGTGCTATATGTATATATTATAAAAAGATATGTAGATGCATGGCAGAGAGCATGCAGATGGAGTATATGTCGCAGCTCTCCGCTATCAAGAGTTTCATGTTCTTGATCAGAGAGAGAGAGAGAGAGAGAGAGAGAGAGAGAGAACTGAGCAAACTGGATCACTGCTGAGAATGGAATATACGTGCAGGCGTAAGGACCACAAGGTGCCGACTAAACTTCACAATGCAGCTGCCGCTGGCAGGGTTGCCTTCGGCAAGAACCTGCCCCGGAAATGGGAGGACCGTGCGACAAGACAAACGCCGTTCGCGTTGATGTCACACCCCGAGACCTGGGAGATTCTGAGAACGAGGGTGGCTAGCGATCCCACTAGTTCATGAATGCCCAATAGTTTCTGAAAACTCCCAGTTTTTATAATCATAATCCGAGCTCTTTTTCAGGACAAGTGTCCGCACGGAACAGGACAGTGGGACAATCGTAACATGACCTGAAACAAAACACTCCAAAATCGGCAGTGCTGCAGTGTCCACCACTGACACGGCAGGAAGCACAACTTGACTATTCTTGAGCCTGAAACTTTGTCACTGACGGCACACTGCAGCTTTGAAATCAAAGCTACAGCTACTGGTAATGATGTATATTCCACAAGCGGCATGCTAATCTGCACGGCCGATCTTGTGGAACATAACAGTTTCGGATCTTAGGTTCAGGATGCTTGGACATGTCTTGGCCCCACCAATTTCAGCGCCTTAACCCACATGCTGGACCCTGCATACATAACCCATCATATCTCATAACCCTACGAGTTTTTCCCTAAAGCTCAACAGGAAAGCACAAGGCCCATCTCTCCCCGCATCCGGGGACTCGTCATTCGCCCGCTCCGCGCACCGGCTTTGGCACCCCTGGCATGGTTCGCGGGGTCAAGCTGTGCATTGATGTTTAAAACAGTTGCAGGCTGATGTGTGGAGGTCATCGAAGTTCGGCAACAGCAGAAACAGCAGCAACAACAGCGACAGCAGCATCAACGGCAACGGCAACAGTAACACCACCATCACGACCACCACGACGACCACCACCACCACCGCCACCGCCACCACCACCACTACCAACCCCAATGCCAACACCAGCGACAACAACAACAACAACAGCACCAGCAGCAGCGGCAGCAGCAGCCACAGCCACGATAATTAACAAGGACGATGGTCATGACACCCACCGCGACACTATGGCAACACTGTCAGCATGACCACCACCAAAACACTTATATCAACACCTGTACGGATATCATCTTAGAGGCATGACTCATGACCTTTTTTTGCGCGGTTGGAGAATGTCGTGGATGTTCGACCGTGCCGGGTCAAAGCACCGAAGCTTCCTTCACTGCGGAGATCCGTCAAATTGTTGTCGTAAGTTGAGGTATGCACGTGGTCAACTCTCACGGTAATGAGGATCAGCAAAAGCTGGTGGTACAGTAGCGGTGGCACCAGTAGCAGCAACGGTAGAAGTCGTCGTATTGGTATCGTGATAGACTCACTAGGCGTCGCTGTCGTAGAAATTGGGAGTAGAAGTACAGGTGGCAGCCACAGTGTTGCTGGCGTGTCTGTGTGTATACACCATGTTCAAGGAGTTTCGATGCTGGATGTTCATGCGCCTCTTTTGATCCGAGTCTGGTGTTCAAGGAGTACTCGTCTTACCCAGATCCTCTTCCTGTCTCTGAGGGTTTGTGACGGCAAGGTGCTCGGCCCAAGCAGGGAAGCGATATCAGCCAGGTTTCAGCGTTCGTTGTATAAGCATGCCTTTGCACCTTCTCTCTGCCGAGCTTTGCTCGGACATGCCGGTAGCAGTAGCCATGGATAGACTGGCACGCCATAGGACATAGGACACTTCTTATCAAGTAAATGCTTCTTTGCTGAGTCCAGGAAGGTGCAAAGACAGCTAGGCTATGTGAATTCGATCAAAATACTTTTGGGCAGCGCATGCGCTCTGCATCTCGTGAAGGTTCTGGGCCTGGGCACCCCCGAATCCCGAATCTCCAACTCACGTCAAGCCTTGGCAAAACCCGAGACTTCACACGTTGCACGGCCGAGCACTACCACCCTTCTACACAGCGACAATCCTGAAACAAACACCGACCGCTCCAAGGAGTCAGGAATACCCAATTTGTAGTGTGCGGGTGTGATGTCATTAAGCTTTCCTCATATCTGTGGGTACTTATGAGGTCATATGTCGAGGCCCTTTTGCAAATATTGACCAGCACAAGAACCACTGCAACCTCGCACAAGTCAGCATGGTTTGAAGCTGGGCTGTTTCGCAACGGTACACTGCATGTGGGAGCTCCGGTGCGAAAAGCTTTCCTCTTCGCGAGCGCAAACCCTGCCATCTGTTGTGCCAAACGATAGAAGCCCCGGCCACTGTGACCAGGTGGGCTGCTGCCTGAATTTCCATGGTCTCGAAAATACGATCGCATTTCCATCTAAGTTCAGGTCTTAGCCGGGCCTAGGGGTTACTCTTGAACCAAGACATATCATCTTAGGATCACGGGAGACATTGAGCGGGTTAAATCGCCACTCCGGAGGGTGGCTCCTGAAAATGGTGAGAGCGGCTCAGCTTTTCAGAACTGCCCTCGTCAGCAGTACTTGTCCTGCAAACAGCTTCGGGCCGCCCAAGAAAGTCTGCGTTTTCTGCAGCCTGACCACCCTTGCTACTCAAGAAGGCGCAGGGCTGTTTCAACTTGGTGCCCCAGAAAACTGACCCGATGTCCTGTCTCTTCATGATGTCCCTTGCCGACGCTGGGAGTGTCAGGCCTGCCTGGGTCATGTCGTAGTCAAGCCTCAAGCCGAGATGATGTAACATGCGGGCTGGGCCTTGTGAATTCGAAGAAGGTTATGGCATGCTGCAGGGGCTTAAGGCTAGCTTATTGGTACAGCATAGCACGGAGTGTTTCGACGAATGTGGCAACTGTGCTACACTGCTTCCTTACTTAAGTTCCTACACATAGTGTACTGAGCGAATCAAGCAACTTAGGCTCCTCAAGCAACAACCCTGAAACTTTGTTGTGATCTTGCAAGCAGCTTCGCTGACGAAACCTGCAGCAGCACCAAGAACCGGGGACCGGGATCAATTCAATGTGCCTAACCGTTTTGAATAAATCAATGCGTCTCCGTTGTAAAGCACTGTCCGGCCTGACTGCTTGTTGGCCTTTTAGATCCAAGCACCCAAATTGCCCGAACAAATCTGTGTGCACATTTCGCCACTGCGGCCTGAAATATTTAGTTTGGAAAAACTCGATCAGGCTTCCTAGCGCAACCCTTTACGGGCGGATCCCCACAAATGATCACAACATGTCGCAGTGCTCTCATTTCCAAACAACCCTTCACCAAGTCAAGCAGACAACAGCAAGCCACTTGGCAGGAAAACTTCCGTGCCGTGCTCCGAAGCCAAGAACTGCTGAAACTTGTCATGGACCAAGCCCAGAAGCATTTCGTGAACCAGCTCCTTGAAGGAGATCTCTGGCTTCCTGAGCCGTGTAACGGCTATCGTTCGGAGTGACAGGTCCACCCAGAGAAGGGAGATTACGGAGCTTGAGCTGCAAACCCGACTTGTTTGGACTCTAAGCCTCAACCTCAAAACCCTATGCTCTCACCCGGACTTCCAGCAAACCGTCCCCAGAACTGCATGTCACGTGTCTATTCGGGGTGTGGGGGCTCGTAGCATTACACCAACACTGGGACAGTTGGGAAACGGTCCCTGGCTTGAAGTCTCGGCAAACGAAGTGCAATTCAAGTCGCCAGGCGTGAACTTTAAGACCTGGATCCCGAAAATCCCAATGCCCTACCCGGAGCACTCTGGAAACCGGCAAGTCCATGTCAACCAAAGGATGGCGCCGAAACAGCTCTACTATTCTGAAAACATTCGTTGCATAGAGATCCGCTCGGACATCCACGCTCCCCACACAAGCTGAGCCTACTATGCGACCGAAACATGAAATAAACAAGGATGACCCACACTATTGCTTGGATTCTTCGATGATGATTTTCCGACTTTCCGCGAAGATGTCTCAGGCAAGCAACCATCCCAGCTTTTCGCTGGCTTTCTTCGGGTCGCCCAAGAGCGTCTCCACTTCGGTTGGTCGGAAATACTTCGGAGAGACCTGCATTCGGCGGGGATTCGGCCAAGCTTCGGTTCCAGGGGGTTGTACAGTTGTACATCCTTGCAGTTGTGCTTCAGGTCGCCGTCGAAGCATCAGCGGCAGCAGAAAATCGGAGTGGTCATGGTGGCGGTGGTAGTGGTTGTCGCGGCAGTCGCAGTAGTAGCAGCAGCAGTAAGTGGCCACAGGGGCAGGGGCAGGGCTACGAGCACCAGCAGCAGGAAGCAGGAGGGGAAGCGACAGGAGAGGCGGAGGAGGACGAGGAGCAGGAGGAGGAGGAGGAGGAGTCAGAGTCCTACCCAGCAGCAGCTGGAAGTAAGTTGGAACTATCCAGACTTCGCCTGAGCTCCTTCCCTCCGGCCGTCACCCGACTACGTGCGAATGATTTAAGTCTCAAAGCGGGGCTTCTGATCCAGTGGCACCTGGACCAACACCTGGCCACTCTTCTCGTCCACTCCTTCCTCCTCGAGGCCTGTTCCACGCCTCAGAGTCTGTTTAGCCTTTTTGACATGTGGCTCGCAGTTTTCGAAGTCCCATGAGGCTTCAGCTCATTGATGGAGCGGACTGCATACAGATGGGTAGAGGGTCTTTTTGGCTTGACACAAAGCTGATCTGCAGAAAAATCATCGGAGCAAGACAAGCAACGCTTGCTACTTCTGATTTGGAGACTCAGCTAGATCAGGTAGTTCAGCTAGGGTCAGCACGTAGTGACGTTGGGATATTGTTTGGGGTGACATGGTTCCATGTGGAACGGGCCCTTGAACACTTGTGCAGCTGCCTAGGCAGCACTAGTCGTTTAGTTGGGTCATTTGGGTCAGAACGATTAACTTAACTACATTTGTTGGTCACTTTCTGGTGATGCTGCGGAGTAAGTCAGATTGAAGATCCAGGACTACATTATGCAAACACCGCTAACAAAAAACACATGCAGGTCTTGTAGGGTTTTGGCGAAACCATGTCGACATGCCTCCCAATTTCCGAACAACGGAACAGCACGAACTTGTCTTGCGTCCAGGCCTCTTGCGACCACAAACCTTCAACCCTGAAGTAAGCTTGTTCGTAAGCCTTGTACTTATACCCGAAGCCACAGCCGAGGCGCCAAATCACCGGCCTGCCCACCTGAGCTGCTCTCCGTCTGAGGCATTCGTGACGAGTTTGAATAGTGAGCTGTTCCACGCTAGGCTTCAGTTTGGATGCTGCCGGGAAACTCGCGAATGGATGGATCTGCAAGTACAAAGTCTAGGACTCTAGGGATCATGTCAAGATCCTGGGCCACCGGAAATTGTGAAACAAGAAGGCCCTTCCTCTGTGCCTGTTCTGCAGGGGTGGTTCTCCACCCCGAAAGGTAGCATTGCAAACCACTCTGGCCCTCCATCTGCAACTTGTTCCGCTTTTTTACTCGCTCTATACCAAAAACAAGCTCCAAATCTCCTCTGCCGAGTCGCCATCTCGAAGCACAGGGTGACCAAATCTCGCACGCTGTACTGCCTCGGCAGCCATAACTTACGGACACAGCTGTTTCCCCTGCGACCTCACTGTCAGAGTCAAGGCCATTAGCCGAATGCCGAAGCAGCCGAAAGCCCACTGAGCTTCAACCTGAACTCCAAGCGGGAGCCGAAAGGCAAGGGCCGTTCCTAGTCCTAGTCTTTGCAGAACGGATGCTTGTTGGTGGCCACGACAAAGTCGTCTGGCTTCTCCACTTGCAGCATCATCCACATCATCCGAACGTAGTCCTGGCAACCCAACTCGCTCCCAAAACTGTGCCAAGCCTGAACGCGTCCCTTGGAGCAGGAATGCTGGGCCTTGTTTCCAACCTCAATCCCAGACTCCGAGAACACGTGCGCAACTCGCAAACTCCCAGAACCCGAGCAACACCAGCCAGTCCTTGGCATGGCCCCAGTCACGCTTGGAGTCCAAGTTTCCTAGGAGTATCCGGTCGCGTGTGCCTGTCGCGGGCGGTCTTGGGGTGCACTGCTGGAAGCACTTCAAAAGTCCAAATGCACATGTCCTGAGAATGCTTCAGAAGAACAGCTGATTCCTTCCAAAGTGTCAGTCTGGTGTTGTGGCCCTGAGGACTGCCTGCCATGACCTGTGCCACGTTGGCCGTGACTTTCTTGGTCACGAAGGTGCCTGCATGGCCGTAGTGCGGCTCCGCAAAGCTTTGAGGTTCCTTTCACACCAACATGGCAGTTTCCGAAATAGGGGACCCTGTTACAGTATCCTGAATAGTAGGATCCTTATCAGAAGGACCCCAAGATAAGGTACCCCCTGCTTTTCGGACCCCCAACTCCACATCCACGTTTTAAGCCTGGAGGGAGGGCTTGATCGGGCCTCAGAGGCTCCGTGGTGGGCTCTTGCTCTTCGGCTTTACACAAAAAGACCATGGAAGACTCGCAGGCGCGCGCGCCTGTTGTTAAATCAGTTGCCGTTCATTCGGATTCAGGTGCGGCAATCACTTCCGTTGACAACCAGCACCTGCTGACGACTATGACTACTACTACGACACTACGACACGAGGACAGCAACTGCGACGACGACGAGGACACCACTGCTAATGGTACTACAGCTACAGGACTCAGCCACCAGCCTATGCTTGGCCAATGCAGAAGGTTGTCTCTCGCTCTCCGGCCTCCTCGACGAGGCGACTCGTGATTGAACAAGATGCCATTGACAGCGAACCTGGGCTCTAAACTCGTCTGGGACTAGAGAGGGTCTTTGGGTAGGCTATTATGGGCATCATGCTAAAGACGATTGCTACCCATTACGATGCATGGTGACAACCTCGCACTGCGATTTACACCGTTTGCACCAACTAATTAAGATCCCGCACATGCATGTAAACATTCCTTGGTCCTGCACATGTTCCGACAAGTTGAAATCCACGCACATAGGAACTGCCTTGTGTATTGCAGTATACCTCGCCGAAGTTCGGAATCCGCAGGCTTGGGGGCTAGAAGTTTGCCAATCGCCAGCAACATCGGAAGGCTGGAGCGATTGCTTCATTTTCGAAACATCGATAAAAAGCTACCTCTCTCTTTCTCTCTGCCAAGCTAGCTGGTCCGTGCCATTTAGGGTTGAACGTTCCGGGCTTGGAGCCAAAGTTTCGGGTCTACTGACTGCTAAGAACCTTGAGACTTCGAAGAAGGTCACAGTGTAGTATACGGGCAACGCTGTGAGTACAAGCTCTGTTTTCCCAGAGGCAACCTATGATGAATCTAAATTTTTTAGGAAATTCAAGGGGTCATCCAGAAAGGAACTGACTTAGACTTCACTAACAAAGACAGACAAAGTCATCTCTTTCTAGACTCAGCCAAATGCAAACAATCATCATTGTAGTGTGCAACGACTGAAACACAGAGTCTTCTTCCACTTCTCCCTTGCCGAGTAGAGGCATCTCGTAAGCTTCGCGGTAGTTGACCACCTTGCTGAAAGGAAACTGGTCCGAAGTTTCCAAGTCGGCATCTGGCATAAGAGACTCAAACTCACTATTTCGCAGCCCTGTCCTTGCATATGTCGATTCTCCAAGCAGTGGTTATAAGCTTTGGCAGACTATCACCCAATCCCTGGCAAAGTACATATGTTCAACTCGCCGCCAGCATGGACTTCGCTCAACCTTTACCTTTTACCCCGTGAAACCTGCTGCTGACCATGTGGCGCCCTCTGCAGCATCGGCAGCTCTCAAATCATTTTGCGTCAATACTGACTCCTTTGAAGAATTGAATCCCTCGGGCTTTCGGAACTCCGAGGACCCTGCAATCCAGTAGGCGTAGAGCTTCGCCACGGCATAGGGCGAGCGTGGATAGAAGGGAGTGGTCTCTCTCTGCGGCACTTCCTGGTTTGGTAATGAAGGCTGCTCGAGTTCCGTTTGCTGCGAGCATAACTCTTCTTCAGCGTGGCCGAGTGGTCTTCGGGGATGCGCTACATGCAGTGGCAATCTGGCGGTGCCAGTCCTGCACCATACCGTAGAGCTCCGATGTCGATGCCTGATAGAACCTGGTGGTTTTCTCCAGTCCCACCTGTGCAGAACGCAGTCCGCAGTAGTAAATACATACGCTGTAAATACATACGCTGAGTAGATCGACTACTGCTGCCACTCGCTCTTGGCTAGGGGATCCTAAACTGTCCACCCATTGCATTGCAGGTGGAGCATGCTGCGCATGGGCAAAGGAACTCCAAGGCAAAGCTGTAGGTGCAGCCATGGTGCTGTGCGGATTGCTTCCAAAAGCCGGAGAGTTCCCACGCCTAGTGTGCCAAAAGCACGCACACACAGGCACACACACACACACACTTACACCCAGGTCCCTGAAGCACTCGTGTGCGAGACGCTTTGCTTGTAAATCAAGAAAGCACCCTAGAACCAAAACGCCTTTGAGAGACTTCGCAGCTTCAGGCTTCTGCACGGATCAAAGCTCGTAATTACAGTACAAACTTACAAGTACTTGGGCCGTCGCGACTCACACGTACTGCTATGCTTCAGGTCTGCTGAAATCCCTGAAGGGCAGACTCCGGCCTTGCCAAACCCTTTTCAAGACTTCATGGTGCAACATCTGCTGCACTCGACTGCTCGAAACACGAAAACTCCCTGGTGTGGAACCACACACAGCGGGCACATCACATGTCTGGCTCTGTTGTGTAGCACTAACTGATGCTCGACCTGCTTGTTTGTATTGATAACTGTCCTAAATACTCCTGGCTGTCCTCGTTATTGACATCAAGTAAGTGTTGACGCCTGCTCTCGCAACCGTCCAACCGCAAACAGGCTTGCAGCGAAGACACCATCAGCCTGTGCCGTGTACTCCGGCTCTTCGAAAGAGACCTGTGGTCACAGTCGGTCGCTGTCACAGCACAAACCTACTGCAGCAGTCCTTCACCATCCCGCTCTAAGGCCATGGCAATGAAACTGTCTGCCCATGCTGTTTTGGGTCGTTTGGGGCGATGCCAGCATGTCGGAAAAAGACACGAAACCAAGCAAATATTTTGCAAGACTTTTCCACTTCTTGCAGCAACGCATCTCCTGCCTTCTGAACAAGTTGAAGGCTCATAATCTTTTCGCGATTGCAGCTGCTGCTTACATTGGCACTGTGTGGGAACAGCACCCTTCGGGAATGCAATCCTGTTTGCAGGCATTTCTTCTCGTCTTGCCACAATCTGCTCAGGGAATTCACAGGTAATCGCTACAAGCAGCAGAAACAGGCAGGCGTGTTCTGAATTACTAGTGTTCCCTTACACTTACACGTCCTGACTTGAAACGGAGAAGTTATACGAAATTTCACCGCCGAGCAGGGCCCGACCTCAACACAACGGAAGGAAAACCTACGGCCGGTTGCGCCTTGACGTGGGACTGTGCTGCCAGATTGTAGACCTTGCACTCTTCGGCTCTGTTCGGACTGTAGGAGTCTTGTTTGTCAAGAGTCGTTGCCGGGTCCCTGTTCGCGGCCCTCTAATTATTCGCTCATGGAGTCATCGGCTGTTAGCTGCTGGAGCAACACCTATGACTTAGCGGCCTCAAACCTGGCGAAGCCGAGACGATTGATTCGGCTTGCAAAATCAGGATGAAATTAGTCCGCAATCAACTTAAGCGAGCAACATTTTTCCCCGGCCATCCCAACCCTCTTGCGCGAACACCTTGAACTGCGCACAAGCGCTATCCGGCCCAAAGCAACCAAACCACAACCCTACACCATCTCCAGCCGTCGGCTTTGACGCTTTGACATACATCAGTCATAACGGAAGTGGGTGCGATTCGTCAAGGAAGTCTTGTTCAGCAGCATATGTGATCCCACAACTCCAACATGAGCGGAAAGCCAAGCAACTTCGTCAGGCTTGACCTGCCAGGTGGCCGAGACCGGTAGCCACAGCAGTCGAAAGCCGGTTGGTACAGCATGCTGGCAATTATGTTTAGTTGCGCCTTTGCTGGTCATGTATAGTACTGGCAGGGTTATGCCAGTGTCCTGAACACCGCCTGGCCTGTAAGACCTGAACCGGACCTAAAACCGAGATAATCGGACTACTAATAACTCCTTGGGTTATACTTGTTTATGTTACACATGGCATGCAAACAAGATTCCTCAACAACACCCAGACCTTTGTTCAGCGCCGGAAGAGACAGGTGAAGGCCAGTTCTCAAGCCAAGACTAAGGTGACTCTCCAGCCTTGGCCATGATGGAGGCTAAGTTGCTAGAGTCGACGAGGTCGCCATAGTGCAGGTTCACCTCCAGGATACTTCAAGGCTGCTGTCAGATCACAACTGTTGTTGTGCTGTTCTGTCGAACCGTTCTTCGTTGATGCGCACATGTAAGTAGCAACATCAGCCTTGCCCTGCCTTGGTATTCTTGGCTACAAACTATCAGAGCAATGCGGTTTAAAGCCGGAAGGTTCTGGTTGTGCGAGATGGCCGAATCTCTTCTCTTGGTTCCTTCGGCTGCTACGTCGTGGTCCGGACACTCCGCACGCCCTACATGCGGATACAATCCACCAAACCCGCCGTCCACCTTGTCGAAGATGTGATCGATGCGTGCCTTCGGTTGCGGAAAAAACTGAGGACAGGGGTAGAGTGACTGCGAGCACAGTTAGAGCTTCAGGCTTCAGTGCATAAGGCCCACCGTCTGACAACGGTAGCCTTTGTCATGTTTTCGCACCCTTACTTGCTAGAGATACCGACTGGGGAGCAACCATGGAAGCGGGTCGAAAATCTGCTAGACTCGCAGGGAGACCAAATCGGGTCGTACAGTGATGCTGGTAATCCGGATTTGCATACTCAGTGCATCAGCTTGGCGGGATTTGCTGCGGTTATACTAGTACGCATACATATACACATCTCTCCAAACATGCATCACCACATGTACCTGGAACCATCTGGATAGATAGACAGAGATAAACTGATAAATTTGATAAATGCACAAATCCACATGCGTATCCCCTTACCCTTTCTCTCTGCCGGTTCTGGCTCCGAGTTCCGGGCTGTGTTGAATGATGACGATCTTCGGATGATGCCATGGACGCAGTAGCCCTTCTCCAACAGAAACTCCGCGAGGTAGGATCCATCCTGACAGGTGTCCACACCGGATCACGCTGCCTCATACGGGTTTATTATTCGAGGTTGCATTGAGCATGGCCGCGAGGCCACAAACGGGCCTGTCCGGTGATGCCCGTGATCAATGCTGTCTTACCTGAGAAGCCCGAGGCGACACACAAACTGACGAGACACCAAATGTCAAACGACGCATTCTTAAAGAAACGCTGTTGCAGGCGCTGCTTTACCCATCATTTGGCAGCCCGGAGCCAAGGGCAGCTAAGGCTAAGCAAAGCATAGGCGAACCCAACCCTTGGTCTTATGTCGACATTGTCCCATTGCTGGACCAGAAGAGGAAAGGAAGAAGGGACTGCAGCTCAGCGGCGCATCTCTGCCGTGGTGTCGGACACTTTGAGTCCCTAGGAACCCGGGCTCCGCTGTTGACTTGGGACGGGCTGGTCGCTGAAAAGCCGCGGCGAACATCAATGAAGATAGGTGCACGCACCCTCACCCACTCACATACACACAGTGAGTTGCGGTTGTGAGAGATGTGCATATATACATAGGAGTACGCATAGGGAGAGAGAGAGAGAGAGAGAGAGAGGCAAAGAGAGAGAGAGAGAGAGGGAGGGAGAGACGGAGAGAGGGGTAGCTTGCAAAGATATGAGCATTTATGCACGTGTGTAGACAGATATATGTAACTGCACAGAAAACATGCACACATAATATATATATATATATATATATATATATATCCACACACACACACACATTCATCATAAGCCTGACATGCATGGACCATAGGCATGTGTGCATGTACATACACTTCAAGCACCGGCAGCCGACCGAAGGAGAGTCCAACCTGAAAGCGAACCCACAATGACACAAAGCTAGGAGAACAGAGCGCAGGAAGCACTGACAAGAAGAGGAAGCCCCACACTCCTGCATCCATTCCCATGATCAGTGCAAAAGCAAGACATATGGCAGTAAAATCAGTAACACAGTCTCGCGGTCATAGTGGCAATACGTTCCATCATGCCCAGACTATTAAGAAGGGCGACGGTTTTTGCGAACGGCGATAGTTCTCAAGCTCGCCTCCATGCCACACGACTCCCGGCATTTATGACCAATGCCAGGACAAACCCTAGACTCTAGACCAAGCTCGCACCGGTAGTAGGCAGGTCCTCCCTAAAACACAAAACCACTTGCCTTACATGTTGGAGCTGCCGCTGTCGATGGGGCCCATGTACTCGGAGGAAGGCATAGAATGCTTCGTGGACATCGTCTTCTCCTGACAGGAATGGTCTTGTGCGTGCGCATGTGTGCGATGTATGGACTGCCTTGAGTCCGTCAGCCTACAATCTACAACACGCTCTGATCTTGTCAGGCACCGGCGGCTCGCAAGGAGCACTGTGGATTGCAGAGGTGGGATAGAAAGGCGACGTGTCTGGGTGGAGAAGCTTCGGGCTGGTTCATGCACGGGTTGCAGTCCGGTGTGTCAGCGGCAGCAATCGGGTGCGTCCTTGTCCCAAGGTTTCGTCTTCGACAGCGGGTGGAGCGTCGCAGCATGCGTCATCGGCGCCTGTGTAGCTCCGCTGCCCATCAGAAGTCGCAGAGACATTGCACCAACGTAAACATTCTGTACTTGGCCGGCTCTGGTTACGCAATATCCGAATGTTCAAATTCAACTAAGTCATGAACACGAAAAGACGGCAGGCATCGAATCCTCAACCGAAGACCATTGAAGACCAACCCCTTCTAAACACGAGTGAAACCTAGGCACTGTAGCCTCTATAGAACATCAAAGTGTCGTGCCCTGGGGCCCTTGAGTGGCGGACATGGCGCTTCTGCATGGCTGCAAGGCTGTCGCAGGGATCCTAGCCGTGTCACAGCTCTGGGCTTAGACGTGTAGGAAGGAGGTAAACTTGTAGAATGATTTGACACCACACCAGTACACACGTACCCGCAGTCTCTGCTGCCTCGCCCTGAGTGAGTCGGGAAGGTTCCTATGCATACCTAGAAGGAGCATTCGACATCATTCGACTGCTTTCCGGAGTTTGGGCCGCTGCAGAAACAAGTCTTGTCCCGGAGTTTGGAGCCCATGCCCTTCAGAAAGAGCTGCTGCCTCCAGTCTGGGTACTGAAGGGCCAGAGCCACGGTCCTGGCCACACATCTGCATGTGCTTAACAGCGCGGAAATTAATTGCTGTTCACGTTTTGATCTGTCTTCCACCGCTGCCTCTGTAACTTGCAACAAGACTCAAAGAAACAGGAACAACGGCGACGAGGACAACGATTCCGACGATGACCACACCACCAGCACCACCCAGCACCAGCACCAGCGCCTGCATCAGCACCAGCGACAACAGCAACAAAAACATGAACAGCAACCATTCACAATCGTCACCATCGCCATGTCAGCTTAATCATCTTTGCAAGATGATAAACGACTGCTTCATTAGCATAAGAACAGGCTTTGTCTAGCATGTCGTCCAGGACTGGCATGACTAGGTTTTCGAGGTCGTTGCACGGAAAGCCTTCACATTCCAGAGCTCCTATGCATATGAAGTCAGGAGCGCATGGCTGGAGCGCCTCCTTCCATTCGTACAACTCCGGATACGGGGCGGAAGCCTGTGCGAGGACTCATGATTTCAACTCATCAGGGCAGGTTGCATCGCGCAGACCTCAATAGTTGCACTAAGGCTTTGGGCCGGGTGCTGTGGTGAAGCATGAAGCACGTTGCTTTGGTATATGTGAAGTTGCAGCACGCACGGCTTTCAGACTCAAAGGCATAGCTCAGGCTACGGTAGTACATATGGATCTCGATACGCCCAAAGCATCTACAAGACAACTTTACACGAGTCTCCTCAGACAAACGGCCGCGGCTCGTTCCGAAACGGGACTTGCCGCCTCAGCTCTGGAAACCTACTTGAAAGGCAGACGTCAAAAAGTGCTGAAGATGATCAACAAGGAGGTTGTCACCAAACCTTTACATGGGAAGCAGTTTGCCCAACAAGGCGATGCTGACATTCGGGGTTTCACGGCCTCTTCGGCTTTGCAGTCATTGGCCTTGCAGCTTGGCGTGAAGACCTGATGATGGCCGACTCGATGCTCGCTACGGAAGGTCATGCAGAAGAGGCTGCAATCGGCTGCAAGCTCCTCGGCAGTTAAACAGCTGGATTCCGAGAATTATGGCAGCCATTGGAACGGAGCACTTCGACGTGCTTTACAACATGACTGGACGTTTGCAGACCATCACACCCGTTCTCATGTTGCGAAAGCCTAACCGAATGCTCGTAAGTAGTGTGGCAGCCTAGTTGGAAGCGTAATTGGTTCGTTTGGCTCTCTGTTCCTGCGGGCACGAATGATAGCCTCCTCGCTGAGATGCACCGAGGCTCGGGCCATGGATCCCTTCCTCAGCAACGGTGCTCTTGATGGTCCATAATGTTTCGCACGACCACTGCACCTACTTCCGACTCCGCCCACCACCACATCAAATTTGGATGCAAGCTTGTCTGAGCACGGACAGTTCTTTCTGATCTCTGGGCTCCCAGCTCTTCGGCCTGCTCCACCGTACAAATCGCGCCCATGGCTTGCTGACAGAAACCAAGAGTCGCTGCGGTGGTGCCCCTCTAAGAGTCTAAGTTTCTTGCAAGTACTCGAGCGTCTTGACATGTGTGTTTGGTCACAAGTGGCAGTGGTGGGACTGAAGAAGTACATGTAGACTGCCCCCTCTGTTCGGGAACCTGTAAGAGATGAAGTTTACTATCAAGAAAGAAGAACTGAGCAGATAACTGGGCCAAAGGTGGCGTGCGGGGAACGGCGATCCATGTGAGCATCGCCTTTGAAGCCTGTAAACAGAGGCATGAGTCCAGGATGAGACTTGATGATGCTCGTTTCATATGTCCCGGTCTTGAACGCCACTCTGATGATGCAGTGTGCGCCAAAGTCTAAATTCGTGCCGACTGGCACGCTTAGAGGTAATAAGGCTGCAAATCAACTCAGGAATGCTGCGGATCCGGCGAAGAGATCTTCCAACGGCGCGTGCGAAAGCAGCGGCCCTGCATACAAAACCCACAATGGAACGGTCAAACCTTAGACTCAGCTTGATTGGGGCAGTGTGGTATCCCAGCGCTTTCCCTTAATGAAGACATGTTTACCCAGAACACCCTTGCTCTAGTGAATGCGCTGGGTGTGGTCAGTTTTTCGGCGCTGACACAAGTTACAAGCAAAGTCTGCACTTTCTGGTGAAGATGCTGGGCCCTGGAATCAATCCCCATCACTGACCATGAGGAAAGCAAAACCATCAATCGCCATTCATACTTGGATGATGATGGTGGACCCTAGGGTGGGATTCCTGTGCGAAGAGGATCATGCAGTAGTTAGTCATTACGTGTGTGTAAGCCCAGTGGGCCATTCAAGAACCTGAGGAAAGGACGATTCTGCTCGCTCGCACAGACAACGAATTGTGTGGTGTCAACTATTCTCCCCCATGTGCCTTGTAGGAAGCTTGAGACCCGAGCGCTCCAGCTTCCTAAGCAATGGTTTACTGTGTTCCATATTCTATGGCTGCTCTTAACCTATATGTAAGTACAGCCATAGGCAACCCGTAACCAAACCTGAAAACTTCGATTGGGCACCGTCCAGCGACTCTGTGTGCCGTCGCGGCGGCGAAGCCCTCCGAGCGGAACCGACCGGACCTCCCGCTCGAGATCTTCCAATTAGGGCGCACAAGTTAAGAGGGATGCAATTGGATAGTATCTTAATTGCAAATCATCCCGACCTCTTTCATTAGGATAGCCTTGTACGGGGATGTCCCGTGTCGGCTTTGGGGGGGGGTGCCTTATCTAGTCCAGGGTGTACGGAATTGAAAGTTCAACTATCACGAAGCCCCGCTGCAAGCCTTGAACTCGAGACCTCTACAAAACTGACCTCCGGCCAAGACAAACCTTCAAACATCGAACAATAGACGAAGAAGCGCGCCCCACCCAGAAATGCTGACAGCCGGCATCATTCGTCATTGCAGACAATCGCCCCAAACAGTGATGCTTGCACAAGGATCTTTGCCTTCTCCGCGAATATGGGAACCCTTAGATATGCTTAAAAAGCACAAGCCTCAAACACAAGTCTCAATGAAATGCAGATAATCTGTATAACTAGCTGCCAATCTCCCTTCAAGTGTATTGTCTGTCTATGTACAAAGCTACAGAAATCCAGGTCTGCATATGTATGTATCTATCCATCTATCTATATATATATATATATATATAGACATGTGCAAACACGTGTGTATGAACACACACTCTCCCTCTGCATGCCCATGTACATACATATACACATACAAATACATATGCACATGCACATGCCCATATGCACCATGCACATGCCAATTTACACCACGTGCGCATGTATGCGTGTGCATATGCTCACACAGATACAGACTTATTAGCAAGTACACGTGGGTCGGTGCAAACACCTGCACGTGAAGACACACATTATATGACTTAGGTTTGTGTGTGCCTGTGCGTGCAGATGTGTCTCTTTACGTCGATATTGGGCTTAGTAAGTGGGTTCTCCTCCGGCAGGCAGGCAGGCAAACAAACGATCAAACAAATGTACATAGAGTCGATTCGATTGATAACAAGCCCATGGACAGAACCAAAAAACAGCAGAACAGCTTCAAAGAGCGAGAAAGAGAGAAGGAGAACAAAAAGAGAGAGAGAGAGAGAGTGATAGATAGATGGATAGATAGCTAGTCACGTCTCACACCTTCTAGATTCTAGTATTTGTCTCGCTTGTTCTGTACCAAGCTTGCTCGATCATCGTGACTCGACACCCTCACGGCCTGGGTCCGATCGTCGACTCCTTGTGGGAGGTACCGGTGGCGGCTCCTCCATTGTACAGATCCCGACACTTACAGAAACACATCATGTGCTCAGTCTTGGATAAGGCGGCATGAAATCGGCATCAGCTGCTTTCAAAGAAGCCTGCGTGGGTGGGTCCGTGTTACGGCTTCGGAATGAGACTTCGCGATTGCATGCTGCTTGCCAGTTGCCTGTCAATGCCTTCAAGCTCAGAAGCCCCACACTGTTACGGACGTCTTAGTCCGGTCCTCGTCTAGGAAAGCATAGAGATCTCCAGTGATGGAGTTCTCCGCCCTGGGTGACATGACGACGCGTGCGGGTACCAGTTTTGCGACTAGGAACGTTGCCTCCCAAGTTTGGCATAGAACAAAGTACCCGAGTGAGCTTGTGTGGTTCAACGCACAGAGAGACGCATAACAGTGAAGGTCAGGATAAGTTGAACGAAAACGGACAAACGAGGGGGAAAACAACATGCGGTTAGACTTCAACATAGCCACATCATAGGCGTTCGCGAAACGTGCGGACAGCATAGTTGGAAAAGCTCCTCTCAAGAACTACATAGCATCACAAAACCCGTCGGAAAACGACAATATGACCAGGACCGAACATATGGCTAAACATTGTGGACAAGATGATCGACGATCTTATCACGGGTTGATCTGTCCTACCTGTGTGCATCTTTTCACAGCGAATCTGCTCTTCTTGAACGGACTCCATCGATCGCTAACAGTAAAATGCACACTTTAATCTCCAAGCAGTACCAATTTTATTGCAAAGGTCCAGCAACAATTCCAAACTCCGGGCTGAACTGAGGCCAGAGGTATTGTAGTACTTCCCCTGAGCTCGCCTTTGCTTCCGAGCCTGCTGTCATGGAACCGTGGTAGCAGCTCGAGGGCCGTCGACTGTAGTACCCAGTACCAGCTATCACACTCTGAAACCGGGGCACTCGATCTCGGCGCGCGCCGCACGGCCACGATCGAAGGCCATGTAGTAAATGTAGTACAAAAGGCAGGGACGCCGGAGGTGCTTTCAGTGCTCTGGGATCTGAGGACCCTACAAAGGCAACATTTTCTCAAGGTCTTGCAGTATCCTGGTTTCAAACACTACTAGCTGACTACTGGTACCACCTTCACATACAAAACAGTTATTAAGAAGATAGTGTAGAGATGCAGCGTCTGGTGAGGAAGGCTCAGGACTGAGGCATCGAAGTTGCACTACGTAGGCCGACAGGCCAGGAGGGATATAGGGACATAATATAGTCATCGGCAGCTGTTTGACGGTCTCTGAGACGGAAAGTGGCAGGAGGCTCAGGCACTCAACGAGTCCAGGTGGTGCAGGCAAGGCAAAACAAAGCGTGATACAAAGTGCAGAAAGCTTTTTGTACTTCGCGCGCATCGGTGCACATCACCGCGCAGCGACAGCGCAGTGTAGAGGTGTACCCCTCTTATTCGGTCACGCACCTGCTTGAGTGCATGTGGTTCTCGCCGCAGAAGCTCCTGCATGCGATGAGGTTAAACGCCTGGCTACAGGCATCAGGCTTCCAGCCTACAGCATGCTGGACGGACAGCATTACCTTTAGGATACTATACGGCTTTGGTTTGGACTAATTCACTGTTTCGTGCGTCTTGGCAGCATCCGGCAAATTTGAAAAAATCGAAACCAGTCCCGTGCTTGAACAACCAAGGGCCTCGTCAGTATATACGTGCGCTCAGGTCTCGAATATGCTGTTGATGCAAACAACCATCAGACATCGGAAAACACTGCGAGCAGCGAGGATCTTGATCCATCAGGCTTGCCGCAGTTTGCGTCCTGGCAGTAGGACCGAATGTGGGTCCCCCGGAACAGGAGGCTCTTCGATCCAGCCCTAGAACCGTCGTACACCCATGTACACCCTGTAAGAATTTAGATCAAGGAGCCCTGCAAACTCTGTAGGCACTCGTGCCTCCTGGTCCAGCGCCACAGCTATAAGGGCAAATCACATCTGAGAGCTCTTGCTTTCGACAAGTCGGGGGGTTGGCTTCTCTGCATTTCTTCAGCCCCTACAATCCGAAAGGCCCTAATCTTCTGTGGGCACGACACAGTGTGCTTCGTCGCTTTGCAAGGGCCCGATGTAACTTGCCCACACGGAGGAAACTAGAAGAGCAGGGTGCTTCTGCAGCGATATTGCTCCACATAAAAAACGGGCTTTAAAATTTAGCCAGGCGATGTGCAGCTAATGCGCAAGGCCGCATGGCGAGACTCAAGATCCGGAGTGAGTTCTCTCAGCACTCAGTCGCCCCACCTTATCCAGGCTCTTTCGGCACAGGGCACCGGGCTGGGGCTGTGCAGGAGGTTCAACGGTTCAAGAACAGCGCTGAGACATGCATGGCGATGCAAACTTTCCGGTCCCTGTAAGTAACAGTTGGATGTGAAAAATCGAGCCCCCGAGCTCGAACACAATAACCAAGACTGCACGACGACACGGAATCCATTGAATGCCCCGCAAATGACGGTTAACCGTTCCCGAAATGTCTAAGAGGGAACTATCAATCTCACCGTCCCTCGTGTAGCCAAGGTGTAAGAAACATGTGTGCGCGGCTTGAGATACAATACTGTTAGACTGTTAGACACATTACTTCAATCGATCTCAAGCTGTGACCTGTGTAGCCATGACATCCGCATCGTGATAGGATGTGTATACACGTACAACACAGGCACAGACAGAAAGAGATACAGAAAAAAGTCATATTAGAGTATGCACTGTAGGACTATACATCTGGGAACCAATACGCAAAAAACCTTGCAGTATACGCAAGTGTGTATACCGTCTACTTGATACATATATTCATTTTGATGTATCTGTATATAGATATACACGCATACACATAAATATAGTAGTATATACATGGATATATCTGCTTCGCATTTGCTTCCTGAGGCTCCCACCCACCTCAGCGGCCAGGAACTCGGCGACAACCTCAAAGGCCTTTCCAGAAAAACTGAGCTCCGTCAACGATCGTGACCAACCATCCCTATAGACACGGAACGCACGAGCAACAAGTTTCTGCACTCTTCTTGGCAACTCGCGTCTTTCGAGCCTTCGCGATGCCGGTCGCATCTTTGTCCCCAAGGTGGACACCCTGGCCTGAGTGCTGGTCTCTGATTTCGGGAGGCTGCCCACCGGCTTCAAACTAAGGACGGGCCCAAGATCTCCAGATTCACAACTTAAGGTCGCCTACGCACCAAAGTGCCTGCCTGGACGGGGCCAGGGCAGGGCCTGAGAGGCCAAAGATGTCAGTGGCATGCTTTGGCAGAGTTCCAGGATTTTCCACTTCGAAGGCAGCATCTCGTATTCCCCCTCCCGTGTAGTCCTGGACAAGGAGAGTTCGCAGACTTTGGAGGGCTCAGTACAAAGGAACAATCGACAGAAAGACAGAATCCTTTCGCAACTCCGCACTTTAGACTCCGTTATACTGGACCAGCTGTCTGATCTTGAGCAAGATCTTGCCACCATAGATCTTCAAAGCCCGGAAAAAACTTGCGTTTCAGCACACCAACGGAACCGTCTGGTCAACTCTACTTGTAAGACGAATTCTCAGTGAACTCCTGGCACGGACGTTGTAAGCCTAGCCAGGGATCCTAAGGCCGGCACCTCCTTGCGATGTCACCTGCTTCACCCAGGATTGGATGACCTGCCCATGGCTTCGAACTCCCGGGATTATCGTCTGATAGGGTAAAGCCGTTTGGCCTTGCAGGAGTCAGAAGGCTTCAAGGATTCAAGCGTCAAGGCTCCAAAGATGCATCTTCCCAGACCAGCAGGCTGCTTGTTCAGAATTTACGGCGAAGGCCCAGTGTGAACTTGGGAACCTGGCATGAAAGCATGCAAGCTCCGAGTGCTGCTGATAAAGGCTTCAGGACTCTGTTTTCGGCAGGCCAGTCTTATGTAGGCCGTCATAACGCCTGGGCAGCAGGCATAGAAGGAGGAAACACTAACAAAGACGAAGAGCATTATAGTCGCAAGGTGCGCACATGCACACGTCTGCTTATGCTTTGCATGTACTTGGCGTCTTGTGCTTGTCGTTCCTATTCGTATCTATCTACTGAAGAATGTGCCCAGTTGGACTAACGGCCGTGACTCACGGCAAGGCGCTTATGTAGCTACTACTTCGTAGCAGTGCCGTTGCAAATCCTCAACGTGCGAGGTTATAGTGGTGCTGTCGCTGGCTTATGCATGCCAACCGTTGCTTAATCAAACGAGGTGTTGCGCATTTGGTCCTGTCTGTGCAGCTATATTGGCTGTGGTCAGCTTGCCACAGCAACGGTGGCTACCTTTGAGTTCACTTTTCTGATGCTGACTACAAACTGTCGGGCAGCCGCCAATAAATAATTGGTAGCCATGTTGGCTATCAGAAGTCTCTAGTCGCTGCGTGATTCCCCCGTGAGCGTGTGATTCTGCTCGGAATGGCTTGCGCAGGAGGTCTAGTCACAGTGACCCAGCGCTGGAAGCAATTCTCGGAATACCTCCGCCGGGATTTTGTCCATGTAACATGCTGCTTGTGCAATTCCGTTCATGATAGCTTGTCGCAGAGAGGATGCCTACTTGCACTTGTTGTTCTTATCCTTTAAGTGAATACTGCTGCCCTCACAGTGAAGTAGCCTGAAGCCACGGCCAAAGCCCCAGGCTATTTAAAGCCAACCTGAACGTTCTCGGACTTGAGGGCCCCAACGGTGATCATCACCTCGCTCGGGTGTCGCGCTTGAGTTGTTGGTATTTCCAGGGTCTTGAATACAGAGCTTCGGCCCGCTGGTTGGATATCCTTCTGCTGTTGGACAATGCAACTTTGCTAGGGCATCGGATGTTGACGACGGATCTTGATCTTTTCCAACACGGAGTGCATGTGGATCATGGCAGGATATGGTCTGTAGGCCAATTGACAGGTATCTCTACTGCTTTTCGCTCCTTATCCGATCTTGAGACCAACCCATGGCCATGTCCCAGTCCTCTCACTTGGGTTCTTCGAGCTTGATGGTTTGATAGATAGTGGAGAGGCACCAGTACTCGGGCCTTTGGAGGCAAGTGCAGGGCTGATCAGGTTTGTACTGCAGGTTGCGACTTTCCGTGACAGGATGCGATATCACGAGCAGCGTGTGCATGTATCTGCGTTGCCCTGCGCTTCAATAGGAAAGTTGACATCGTCCACAACATCGGAGGAAGTGGTTGTCACAGGCCCCCATATCTCTAAGACTGTTTCGTACATACTCTGTGCTAGCTGCTGCAAGTTGATGTACCTGAAACAGCCCCGCGAAGGTCCTGAACATTAACCTCTTTGGCTGCCGGCCATGTTCAAGCCAGCCGGAGCATTGCCACTTCCCTGGGAAGAAACTTGAAGCTTGCAGCTCAGTCCGCTCGCCCTGTATTACTGCACAAACCTGAGAGGACTAGAAGGCCGGGCGAGATCCAGGGGCAAATGCTCGCCGATTCGATTCCGGGTCTCCGGAATAAGGGCGAACAAAAACAACTGACATCGCTCTGCTTCCACTTCGTAGGTCCAGGGTCCCATGCCAGCATATGGGAGACCAACTGACCGCGCTGATTCGGTCGGCCTGCGGAAAAGCAAGAGGGGCGACTGGAATGCATTGTGAGCTGGATTTCAACTGGCATGCAAGACACATTCTGAGGTGTCGACTGCTACCCAGGTCGTCGCCATCTGTCAAACAGACGAGCCAGCGTAAGGCCTGCATCACAGCCCGATCGCTTTCCGATCGGCGGCTTTCTAGACTATGCTAAGCAATGAAGGCTGGCATAAACCACACTGCATCCGCATCCCGCACTTATCCAGAAGAAGGTGCCAGGCGCATGCGCTTCGGTCAGCTGCATGCCAAGACCAACAGAATATCAATCAAGAAGCAAGCCCTCAAATATCGTCGCTCGAACCCTCGCCTCTGGAGGCACCAGGTTCGGCCTTGGAAAGGAAATCCGGCCATCCACGTTTGTTACTGAAAAGAAGACAACGAAACTGGGCAGCCGAGGCTTCGACGATGCAGCACCGAACACTACTCGGAGACTGGGTGTTATTGCGGATGTCCTACCATGAAGGGCTACACACCCGTCTGGGTGAAGCCATTAGCCCACAAGAGGATCGTGCTGCGATGCTAAGCCTCCGGCTGCCCGAGCATCTTCAGGCACTCCAAGACCTGGCTCCAGGAGGGAGGCTAAACCTATTTGGGAGTAATCTAAAGATCAAGGATGCTAATACTTCAATCAACGGGAGATCACCCCCGAGTACTCCTCATTGTCGGAAGCTGCAGTTCTGCTTCTTTTCATTCGGGCTTCACTACGTTGTCGTCCCCGAGATGCTGTTGGACAATGTTGTTGTTGTGGTGATTTTCTGTGCCATCAGACCACGCTCATCAGCACTCAAGTCACTAGCCAGCACATGTTGCAGCTTCTTGGCAACATGGACATCGGTCAGCTTCTCTGGCAGGGGAGCCCTGAGAGTCCCAGATCCTGCAAAGGAGCAGCCGAATGAGAAGAAATACTAGAAGGTGGTTTATCGATGGCACAATCAACAAGCTGCAAACTCTTCCGGGTGCGCATCTTCCACTGCGAATCTAATCTGGCTGCACTGCCGCTATCTCCAACGTGTAGATGTGGCCAAACGGATGACAAGCGCACATCCCGACACAGAAAATATCAACTGCCAGCCCTGCCCTGCACTTTCCGCTTATTTAATATGTTCTCACATTCGTGGAAGCCCTCGGTGATGACAATGGCAGACACAAGCGCGGCCGCATGGCTGCATCGTAGAAGCACGTCCCTGAGGCACGCGAAGCTTTGCATGCCCGTTGTCTCAGGAGAAGTTGACATACCCTCTACACATGCATATAATATAAAGCCACAGGATCGAGAGAGAGAGAGAGAGCGAGAGAGAGAGAGAGAGAGAGAGAGATTGTCGTGCATAAAGGCTGTGGCTGCATGGCTATACTTACATAGTACCTTGCTCTGACTCCAAACGAAGAGCTTTGCAAAATGCCATCACAGCTGGAAGGGGAGAACGCTAGGGAGCCAGTACGAACATTCCCTGAGAACCGACGTTGAACTCGGAAGTGTCTTCTTTGTGATCGATGCGGAACACGACTCCATGCCGGCATCATGACGCATACATGCATCATGTAGATTCAGTTGCTTCGTAGAGACTTTCTGACTTTCTATGCCCAACAGGTCGGACTGCAAGAAAACAGAGCCCCTTTCGGAGCTCCATGGCTGGGATTCAGCCGCGAACCTCCTCTAGCAGGTGTCATCAGCTTCCAGATTCGTGCCAGCACGTCTTGGTGACGGTGGCCCACAAGCAGTCTCACCCGTGTCTCTCATTGTTACACACATTGCAGGCCTCAACATCCAAAGTCAGCTGCCAGCAGAAGCCCCATGTTGAAGCCCAGAACCCGCCCATGAAGTGTATGCTCTGGCCTCCAGCCGTCGCCGGCTGCAAGCTCGCGATGCGGGTTTGCAGCATTCGCCCCCCGACCCTGTGCCACAGAAGTTTTGGGAAGCAGGGCGCGTCTCTCTGATGCTTATAGTGCTTCCATCCGTCGTGGGCTGATTGAATCTTGGGCTAGTCGCCTATTGCTGCTGCCGACACCATACTACAGCCAGATGGGCACAAGTCACACCCGTAAGGCCTGCAGCGGTCAAGATTGATGCTTGTTGAAGTCAAGACGCAAACATAGAAACCCTGCGGCCAAGGCGCCCTTTCGGAGTGGGCGGAATGATCGTTTGAACAGTGGGGCCGAAGCAAACCACGCCGACCTCGCGGGTTCATCGGTTCATGGTCGTTCCACGAAAGAGTATGTGCAGGCATATGCTACTGTGGCTCAAGATTTTGCAACAGAGGTATACTCTACCATGCCGATAACCGAGAATACAGCACTCCGAACAGGCGTCTTGAAGAACAGAAGACAAGAACGAATAACAAGACTGGCGGTGATGTAAACAGAAAAAGCTCTGCATGATTGCGTCGGGATTCAGACGAGCCATATCACCGCAGTGCGATTCGCACGAAAACGAAGTGCAGAACTCGTGACAAGACTGAACATAACTCAACTCCCGTATTTCTCCTCCTCTACGACTGACAAGTAGCGCTTGGCAAGATGGAAAGACAAAGCAGCGACAGAACGACTTGTGTTGATAGTTCATGCCGCACCACCACTGCTTCCACTGCTGAGTCAGCAAGCATAGTGATCCGAACAATGAGCCTCATGCAAAGAATAGTTCTAACTGTAAGTAGCCAATCATTAAAACCTAGGTCAGCATTGCCCAGGCGCGAATGCCCTGTTCCCGCATGATAAGGCTGCCGCTAAGTCAGTGTCTCGAACCTGATCACGCAGAATTCGGAGAATGCACCTCAGGCCAGCGAATGCAACACCAGAACTATCACGTAATCGCAAATTCAGGAGATGACCAGAGACGGCCTTTTAATCCTTGAGACCGGAGGGACCGAAACTTGCATCGAGAGTAGATCCCAGGTTTGGCATCCCAAGGCCTGCAATGTTCACGTGATCTCACTCGCCCACATGTACAAAAACGCAAATTACCCTACCCTATCTGTCAAAATGGTGCTGTGGCTACTCGACGTGCCTTCCTCCGCATTGCACACACTTCGCTATCCACTCGTATTGCAAAGTCGACCCAAGAATCAAAAACGACTCGGTGTAAGGCTTGGGCTACTCCAGGACTACACTTGTCCTGGCCGGCTCCATTGTTTTGACAACGTTCGCACATTCAATTGCGAAATGAATCCGCGGCCACTGCTTCAGAAAAGATCGCTCATCGAGTTCATGGCATGCTGAGACACCACGAACCTCCGAGTGGTTCTCCACATCCTCGACTCCACCAATCTCGCAATTGGCAATACCTCCACCGGCTACCAACATGTCAACCTGGCATACATCAGCTGCAGGCATATGCACCGGCAAGATGGACCAGTGTCCGAGTCGTGCTCGTCCCGAAGGCCAGTTCGCGAAATTGTTTCGTGTCGGTATTGCTGCTGAGTCGAGAATCCCCTCCAGATGCAGACTTAGTCTGGTGCCTCTTCGTCCCATGGTCAGGAATAAAACCACCCGGGACCAAGGAGTAACGTTGTTCTACTTGCAGTTGCTGCGGAACCATTTCTGAAAGATGCGGCGGTGGCCCAGCTTCTGGATGCCTCGGATGCTCAGGTTTGTCATGATGCGGACCATACTGAGCCCCCGCCATGTCGCATGGCTCAGCAACTTACAGGCAAGCGGACAAATGTGGTTTAATTGCAAGCGTGGCACCCACGGCATCGAAAAAGCGATCATCCACCTGAGGACGTGCCCGGCTTCTGGGATGGAGGAAATGAAGATATCAGGCTCCACTCAAAGCACATGTTGAATAAGACCAAACCAGTATATTCACGCCTCTGATCTGCAATGCACAGGGTTCTGTCAGCTACAGGGTCGATGCTTGTACTGTGGGAGAGTTTTAGCGGGTAAAGAGCCCAAATTTGTTTTATCCTGCGAAAGTTGCTGCGTGCTTGTGATAGGCCAAGATCGGAATCTTGCAACACCCCTGCGTCCACACGTCCAGATATACAACCCCCTAAAGACCACAACCTCAGTGCTTCGAGGCATGCTTCCTACCAAGCCGGACCGCTTGTGCACCAACATGCAATACAGCTGTGCTTGCGCTGAAACCGCTGCTGCCTGACATAAAGTCTGGAAGCCGGATCCACATTCAGAACCAGGTATAGGTGGCCTCACCCGCACGGACGAAGAGGCTCAAGATTTGCTCCAAGGAATCGAACCTTGGGCAATGTAAGGAAGGGAAAGACTTGCTCTTCTCAGTTTGCGCAGCACAGGAGCCCTGACTCCCAATCGCCACCAGTCATGGAACCTCGCTAGCATTGTACTTCTGATTCTCGTCTCCACGCGTCCTGGTGGAAAATAAACGGCTGACAGCCCTTCAAAAACGATGATGGGGCTTCCACGAAAGCGACGATCCGCGCAGTGAAATGTGATTCTGCTCGAGGCATGTTGTGCTTCGCCCACAACTTACCACTAACAAACTGAACTCCACACGGCACCATACATCCTTTTGCATCCAGCCTGCACCATACATCCTCAAGGAAGAAACTCTGGACCGATTATACCAGTGTGTAACAGTGTAGCTATCGGTACAGCTCCTTGTCTCTAAGCCCGATCGATTCCCCGAGACAATGCACATGCCATTCACTACACGCCCTGGGGCCTGAGCCCTAAACTCCGAACCTCAAATCCTAGACGTCCTAGACTTCTGCAAGCGTCGAGTCAAGTCACTGGGATGTTAGGGCATCATGGTACGGCAGGACGAACCTCATAGTCTGGTTCTGATACGACAGTTGAGGTATGTTCGGCTCCAGGACGACGGACTCACCAGGCAGGGCCAATAGTGTCATTTGTTGCACGTGTCTTGCTTCTCTCCACTTTACAAGGCTTGTAGCGCTCGTCTGTCTCCCTGCCCGACAGGAAAGGAGCCGGATGCCTCAATGGCTCATCGAACTCCAGTTCGAAACTTATCCGGGATTCTTCAAACCTTTTTTGGCAGCCCCTGTACCATTCTTCAGAAAGCATACAAAAAAGAACAAGATTCGATTGAACTCCCGAAGCGGACTCCTCAAAAGCAGCAACATAAGGCCCTCCAGGATTCCTGAACGCCTTTCTGCTTTTAGAACACTACAGCCACTGCGGTCACATGCACAACAAACGCGATAAATACGGTCATCGCACATCCATTTCCAGTACCCAAAGACGGACTTGGAGACATGTCGAGCATGTGTTGCAAAGAACCACCGACAACTTGCTCTGTACTTTGCCTGATTGTAGACTGCATAATCTGTAGTATCTTCGGCCCTTGCGACGTGAGCGACTACACACACACACAGCCCTGATGCCGACCGGGCCACTTAGCATCCTCCATGGACTGGAGCCAAGCCCTTCCGCAGGACCGCTGGTGGTTTGTCGGTGCTCATGATCATGCTTGATCCCGTGATATCCCGCATCTATCGTGTGCCTGGGTACCATGCCCCTCATCTGCTTTAGCAGTCGATGCTAGCTACGAGATCAATGCTGTCATGGATCGGTTTCAGCATCTTTCTGATGTGAACATAATGAGTATCGCAGTCACAGGAATGAAACAAGGCGGCGGAGAATGCAACAGAGCTTGCCAAGGAGCTTGAAGCTGACCGGCAGCTGCACGGAACTTCCCTGCACGTCCTAGGTCGAGACTTTCCAACAGCCCTCTCCGATACGGCGAAAACGCAAGCTCTCGGCCTCCGCTGCTTCCGTGAGGCGCGGCTTGGGGGCTGTGGAGGCTGCAGGCTCCTGTCATCTGGAGTGCTAGCTGCATTTCTGTGGCTCTGAAGGAGCCGGGGCTTCGGTGCCCGATTCGGAGACTTGCCCTCAGACTGTCCCTGTGTTTCAGCGCTAAACTCGAGGTCAGGCATGTTCGTGACTGTCTGAAGGCCTGCGAACAGCAAGCTGTTGCTGGTACCAAGACTCAGGGAAGACTGCTAAATAGTTACAGGAAGCGTTTTCGAGTGTTCGTAAATATAGCTATCCCGGTCAAGCTGAAGAAGTATGTTGCATCATCAATGGCTGTGAGAACGAGGACCTTACTCATTCATGAGCCTAGGGGTACTTCTCAGCAGGGGTACTTCTCAGCCACTACCGAAGATTTAAGAAGATTGTTGAATTATTTGGAAGATTGTTGAAGAAAAACGAATTATTTGGAAGATTGTTGAAGAAAAATGAATTATTTGGAAGATTATTGAAGAAAAAACAAATTATTTGGAAGATTGTGGCAGAAATGCGAATTATGTGAGGGTTTCAATTTGAAGCTTAAACACGGTTTAGGGTTTAGGGCTCATGGTTTAAGGCTTCCTGGCACGGCTCGAGGACCTGCCAAAATGGAACACCGAGGTTTAGGGTTTAAAGATTCTAGGTCTAGTATTGGTCAGCTTCGGGGCCCACAAAGTTTAGGGTGCCAACTTCCGAGGTTCAGGGTTTAAAGGTTTAGGGCTTACGGTTGTTCGGGTCTAAAGGTGTAGGGTTTAGGGTTTGGGTGAAAACACCCACTTTGTGGGAGTACTAGAGTTGAAAACAAATATGAGTAATCGAGTAGTGAAGTAATAGAGTAATAGAATAATAGAGTAATAGACTAATAGAGTACTAGAGTATTTGAGTAATAGAGTAATTGAGTAATAGAGTAATAGAATAATAGAGTAATGGAGTAACAGAGTAATAGACTATGTGTGTGGAAAATTGAAACCCTTTGCTATGTTCGCGAAGCGAGGAAATTTTTTTGTTTTCTATGCAAAATTCATGCAAATGCTTTTGGTGCGAGTGTCTGGAGCAAGCCTTGTAGTGTGTGTGGAGTACTAGAGTTGAAAACAAATATGGATGTTCGCGAAGCGAGGAAATTTTTTGTTTTTTATGCATAATTCATGCAAATGCTTTTGGTGCGAGTGTCTGGAGCAAGCCTTGTAGTGTGTGTGGAGTACTAGAGTTGAAAACAAATATGGATGTTCGCGAAGCGAGGAAATTTTTTGTTTTTTTATGCAAAATTCATGCAAATGCTTTTGGTGCGAGTGTCTGGGGCAAGCCTTGTAGTGTGTGTGGAGTACTAGAGTTGAAAACAAATATGGATGTTCGCGAAGCGAGGAAATTTTTTGTTTTTATATGCAAAATTCATGCAAATGCTTTTGGTGTGAGTGTCTGGAGCAAGCCTTGTAATTAGTGTGTGTGGAGTACTAGAGTTGAAAACAAATATGGATGTTCGCGAAGCGAGGAAATTTTTTGATTTTTATGCAAAATTCATGCAAATGCTTTTGGCGCGAGTGTCTGGAGCAAGCCTTGTAGTGTGTGTGGAGTACTAGAGTTGAAAACAAATATGGATGTTCGCGAAGCGAGGAATTTTTCTTTTTATGCAAAATTCATGCAAATGCTTTTGGTGCGAGTATCTGGAGCAAGCCTTGTAATTAGTGTGTGTGGAGTACTAGAGTTGAAAACAAATATGGATGTTCGCGAAGCGAGGAATTTTTTTGTTTTTTTTTATGCAAAATTCATGCAAATGCTTTTGGTGCGAGTGTCTGGAGCAAGCCTTGTAGTGTGTGTGGAGTACTAGAGTTGAAAACAAAATATGGATGTTCGCGAAGCGAAGATTTTTTTTGTTTTTTTATGCAAAATTCATGCAAATGCTTTTGATGCGAGTGTCTGGCGTCTGGAGCAAGCCTTGTAGTGTGTGTGGAGTACTAGAGTTGAAAACAAATATGGATGTTCGCGAAGCGAGGAAATTTTTTGTTTTTTTATGCAAAATTCATGCAAATGCTTTTGGTGCGAGTGTCTGGAGCAAGCCTTGTAGTCTTCCCTGTTCTACGTAAGACTGCTGCATGCTTTTAAATTCTTTCTAAATTCTTCTAGATTCGTCGGAATTCTGCAATTTTCTTCCAAAATCTTCCGGTTTCTGCCTGTCTGTCAAGACATGCCTGGTTCCCAACACCATTTTTTTTCATTTGTACACACACACGGTATCCCCCATTTCTTCGTTTTTCTATTTCTCTACCTTTTTCTACCTTTTATTCGGTTGAGGTTTGTTTTTTTTTCTCTTTTTTTTCCCCTTTCTACCGGCATGCTTGGGGGAAGGAAATGCTGCCCGATTTTCAGCCCTTCCCCCCCCCCTCCCCTAGGCCATACGTTTAGGGCCTAGGGTTTAGGGCCTTAGGTTTAGGGCCCAGGGTTTGGGGCCTTAGGTTTAAGGCCTAGGGTTTGGGGCCTTAGGTTTAGTGCCTAGGGTTTAGGGCCTTGCGTTTAGGGCCTAGGGTTTAGGGCCTAGGGTTTAGGGCCTAGGGTTTGGGGCCTTAGGTTTAGGGCCTAGGGTTTAGGGCCTTAGGTTTAGGGCCTAGGGTTTGGGGCCTTAGGTTTAGGGCCTAGGGTTTGGGGCCTTAGGTTTAGTGCCTAGGGTTTAGGGCCTTGCGTTTAGGGCCTAGGTTTTTTTTTTTTTAAGGGCCTAGGGTTTAGGGCCTAGGGTTTGGGGCCTTAGGTTGAGGGCCTAGGGTTTGGGGCCTTAGGTTTAGGGCCTAGGGTTTCGGCGCTCACACTCGGACAATCCAGGCGAGGCATATGAGGGCCTAGGGTTTAGGGCCTTACGTTTAGGGCCTAGGGTTTAGGGCCTTAGGTTTAGGGCCTAGGGTTTAGATGTATGTATATACGTGTGTATGTATGTATGTTTGTATGTATGCATGTATATGTATGTATGTATGTATGTATGTACATGTGTGTGTGGGTGTGCAGGTGTGTATGTTCGTATGTGTAGGTGTTTATGTGTGTGTGTGTGTGTGTGTCTGTGTGTGTATGCATGTGCTTATGTATGTATGCATGTATGGATGTATCTGCCTATGTATGTATGTATATATGTATGTATGTACCTATGTATGTACTCATTTACACACACATACAAATGTATACATAATTGCGCATACGTATATACATGCATGTGTATATATTTATAGGTGCGTATATATAGATATATATGAAGATACACAAACATGTCTGTATATATATATATGTATACATGTCTGTATCTATATATATTGTTTGTGTATGTATATACATACACATGTATGTATATACGTGTGTGTCTACCTATATGTAATATCTGTAAACAGATAAAAATATATGAAGAATCGCCATTAAGGTCATCACCAACCTCGCCATAATTATTAAAACCATCATCATGCTCGTCATAATTATCAAACCACCATCATCGTCTTCATAGCCCTAGTCTTCTTCGTAGAACCCAGGTTTTATAATCATCAACATCATCATCATATATCATCATACACATCGCCAACGACATATTCACAATCGTCATCATAATCAGCATCGGCCATCATCAGTCATCGTTGTTATCATCCACATAGAACGTCGTTATAGTCATCATCATAAACATCGAATCATCAATGAGATAGAAGCCAAGAAGCTGGAATAATTACCAGTACTTTTGCTCAGGGCTCAAGGCTCCTTGTTTTTACTGTTACACATCCCGGCGTTCACGGCTTTGAAACATGCGACAATAATCAACAACATGTTGTTACGAAACAGAGTCTACTTAATGTATTTCCGAACAGGGTGAGAATTGAAATTTCCTATAGGATTTGTGCTTGGAATCCAAGAAAAACAAGGGTGCGAATTGTAATTTCCCATAGGATATGTATTTCCGAACAGGGTGCGAATTGTAATTTCCCATAGGATTTGTGCTTGGAATCCAAGAAAAACAAGGTGCGAATTGTAATTTCCCATAGGATATGTATTTCCGAACAGGGTGCGAATTGTAATTTCCCATAGGATTTGTGCTTGGAATCCAAGAAAAACAAGGGTGCGAATTGTAATTTCCCATAGGATATGTATTTCCGAACAGGGTGCGAATTGTCATTTCCCATAGGATTTGTGCTTGGAATCCAAGAAAAACAAGGCTGCGAATTGTAATTTCCCATAGGATATGTATTTCCGAACAGGGTGCGAATTGTAATTTCCCATAGGATTTGTGCTTGGAATCCAAGAAAAACAACGGTGCGAATTGTAATTTCCCATAGGATATGTATTTCCGAACAGGGTGCGAATTGTCATTTCCCATAGGATTTGTGCTTGGATCCAAGAAAAACAAGGCTGCGAATTGTAATTTCCCATAGGATATGTATTTCCGAACAGGGTGCGAATCCATAGGATTTGTGCTTGGAATCCAAGAAAAGCAAGGGTGCGAATTGTAATTTCCCATAGGATATGTATTTCCGAACAGGGTGCGAATTGTAATATCCCATAGGATTTGTGCTTGGAATCCAAGAAAAAGAAGGGTGCGAATTGTAATTTCCCATAGGATGCTGTACCTGGATGCCAAGAAACAGAGTCTACTTAATGTATTTCCGAACAGGGTGCGAATTGTTATTTCCCATAGGATTTGTACTTGGAATCCAAGAAACACAAGCGCTAATCAGGGTGCGAGCGGGTGCGAATTGTAATTTCCCATAGGATATGTATTTCCAACAGGGTGCGAATTGTAATTTCCCATAGGATTTGTGCTTGGAATCCAAGAAAAACAAGGGTGCGAATTGTAATTTCCCATAGGATGATGTACCTGGATGCCAAGAAACAGAGTCTACTTAATGTATTTCCGAACAGGGTGCGAATTGTAATTTCCCATAGGATTTGTGCTTGGAATCCAAGAAAAACACGGGTGCGAATTGTAATTTCCCATAGGATATGTATTTCCGAACAGGGTGCGAATTGTCATTTCCCATAGGATTTGTGCTTGGAATCCAAGAAAAACACGGGTGCGAATTGTAATTTCCCATAGGATATGTATTTCCGAACAGGGTGCGAATTGTAATTTCCCATAGGATTTGTGCTTGGAATCCAAGAAAAACAAGGGTGCGAAGTGTAATTTCCCATAGGATATGTATTTCCGAACAGGGTGCGAATTGTAATTTCCCATAGGATTTGTGCTTGGAATCCAAGAAAAACAACGGTGCGAATTGTAATTTCCTATAGGATATGTATTTCCGAACAGGGTGCGAGCTGGCGGTTTCAGCTGGGGGAAACAAGCAGAAGTCTAGAAAAGTATTTGAATTCTCCGCAGATACAACGAAGAATTTCGAAGAATTTCGAAGATTTACGAAGATCTAAGAGGAATGGTCTAGAAAAGTGTTTGAAGTTCTCCGCAGATACAACGAAGAATTTGGAAGAATTTCGAAGAATTTCGAAGATTTACGAAGATCTGAGAAGAATGGTCTAGAAAAGTGTTTGAAGTTCTCCGCAGATACAACGAATAATTTGGAATAATTTGGAATAATTTCGAATAATTTCGAATAGTTTCGAATAATTTCGAAGATTTACGAAGATCTAAGAATAATTGTGAAGAACCTGGAAGAATGAAGAATATTATGGAAGTTTACCGAAGAAAACGTAATATTTCCGAATATTTAAGCAGAAATTCAAACATTTCTGAATATTGTTGAATAGGGTTAAACACACTGAGAAGTACCCTTCTGAGAAGCCTCCCTATCCTCACAGAAGACATAGGCCCCCGGCCCCACCGCCCGAGTGCGGCCCCGGTGCTTCCAGTCGGCCGACCACAGATCCAGCAGCCGCACGAGATTGGCTTCGGTCGGCTCCTCCGTGGCGTTCCGGCACGCCAAATCCATTTTTTACATTGACAGCATTTCGCACCAAAAACGCGCATGCCCCTAAAACACCATGCCGCACCCCAATTTTTTTGGATTTTGAAGCCGCCCGGGGAGGGTGCGCCCCGACGGCCCCGGGCAGCCGGCCGTTTTGCGAGCCGACCACGCACCGGCGAGAGCCCGATTTCGGTGTGTCCCCCGCCTAGGGTTTGAGCACGATTTCGGCCGGATCGGGCCTTTCCTGTCAAATCGGTGCCGGCAAGCCCCGGAACGTGGTCGGGGAGGGTTTAGGATGGGTCGAACACAGCCACACGGAATCGCCGAACATCACGGAACCGCCGCGGCCCCGATTTTCAATATAACCCCCGCTTATGTTGAGCGCCTGTTCCGGGCCCGCCGGCCAAAATCGACACAGCCAGCCCCGAGAAGGCCCGCGCATGGCCCAAAAGGCTTTGCCGGGCCGTTTCACACCAGACTGTGGCGAGAGCACGATTTCGGTGGGTACGTCCCCTAGGTTTGGCTCAAGTTTTCGTGGCTGGGTGCGCTCAGTGTCGATTCGCGGCGAGCCTGTGGCCGCCGTCGACCTGATCCGTGGGGGTTTAGGATGCTCACAGATGCTCGCCTTTGCTCACTGTTGCCTTTTTGTTTTTTGATTTGTAGTGGTATTCTAGCTAGGCTCGCCGACTTTTGCAGTAATAATTTCCTAGAGTGCTTTCGCCGGGGTTGCTTTTGGTTTGGTTCAGGGCACCCGAACCCCTTCGGCCCCAGCAGTAGGCTTTGATCCCCGCGTCCCTGCGAGTGCTTTGCTGCCCTAACCCCGTAGGTCCCTTTCCCGTCTGCCCTGCGTTGAGCTTCGGCTGCCGCGCACGCTCCTCCAAGGCAGTTCAACATGTCACATGCAGCACCAGGCAGTGGCAGGCAGCACCAGGCAGCACCAGGCAGCAGCACTAGGCAGCAGCAGGCAGCACTAGGCAGCAGCACTAGGCAGCAGCACTAGGCAGCAGCAGGCAGCACTAGGCAGCACTAGGCGTCGGCATGGCCGCTGACCAAGGTCCTCGGCCTTTGCAGTTCAGGGTCTGTTCGGATGTTTGTGGGGTCGTGTGGCCAAGTGCGCGCAGGAGTGCCTGTTGCTGCCCCCGCCCCGCCTCGTCCCGGAAACCCCGGGCCCCTCGTCGCTGCTCTCAGGTGTCAACGGCCATCGGCTGCGGCGGCCTCTTCATCTCTCGCCTGGACCCTGGACGTTTGCATCTGAAGCCGCGGCTGAGTGTGAGGGGTTTTGGTTGCCTGCAGGGTAGGTGCACCTCTTTACAAGCAGTTGCCGAAGCCTTTGCTGATTCGAGCCCTTTGGTGTCCGTAGTGCTGCGGTCATGCCATCTGACGTGCAGACGGTCCTCCTCCTCGTGTGGGGCTTCTACTGGCCGAACCATCGGCATTTCGTGGAGGATATGGATCCGCTGCTGAGTACTGGCTGGCACGGCTATCAGCTTTACGAGCAGTGGGCTGACGTCATTTACCGACTCGTGATGCTGAACTTCTTGGAGGCCGATGTCTTGATGCGTGCCCGCATCCAGCTGCAAAGGGCCGGGAGGTTGTACGCGAGCAGATACGCGGTGCGGCTTCGCGATCAATGCAGGATCGCCGCTCAAGTATTGGACCGCGACCCGGACGACCGCCTCCAGGGGTTCCAATGGTTGTGCGAAGCGAGCAACCCTCGCCTGAACGAGAGCTTCTTGCATGCCAGTCGGGTTTCCGCAGCAGCCAGTTTTGTCATCGAGCACGGCGCTTCTGGGAGGCTGCAGGCTGGAGAGGATGCTCTGTACGATCGGGTCATGCAGGAGACTGAGCGGCTCCGAACCGACGACGACATGGACCCTTTTGATGATATCAATTTCCGCTCTTAAGCCCTGCTTACAGAACAGCAGGCCCTTGGGTGCAAAAAAAGTCCATGCTGGATCCCTGCCCGTAGAGCTCGTGCAAAATAATCTGCAATCCTCGCTCCTTCCTCGCTCTTCCCAGGTATCCGATGAGGGCGGCGACGTCGGTCCGAAGCCTGGTGCTATGTGTCCGTTGCCTCTTTGAAGCCGGCTGGTTGGCATGTTTCGATGCTTTGGATGCTCGACAGCACCGGGGCCCCACTGACAGGGGTGAGCATGCTTAGCGCCGACGCATGCCTGGAGAATCGAAGTCAGTGCGAGAACTTCATCACATACTTGGTTAATGTGGCTAGCTGCCAAGCTAATACCGCGAAGCTATCATCGTTCACATACTTGGTTAATGCGGCTAGCTGACAAGCTAATACCACGAAGCTATCATCTGTTGCCATGGTTCGCGTCGTATCACTGAGCGGGCGAGAGGTCGACGTCCGCTGGGGTCCCGAGGACACCTTGGCCGATATCGCCGAGAAAGCCAGAGTGGCACTCGGCACCTGCCGCGGACGGCTTCTCCTCGGCGCCGACGTTCTCAACTTCGACAGCAAGATGAAGGATGTGGGGGATGGAGTCCTGACGTTCCAGTCGATTTTGCCCCGCACGCTGGCGAGTTTGAGGGCATACACGATCCTGTACGGCGACGGCACCGCGGAGGCGGTGGGGGACCCTGATCTCGGTGGCCGAGGTGGCGCGCAGGGGGTGAAGGCGGTGCAGTGCACCTGCCAGGCCTTTGCAGCCCTCTTGGATAATGGATCGGTCGTGGCTTGGGGACAGGAACTTGGCGGCGGCGATGCGAGTGCAGATTTTTACGAGGAAGACATCGTGCAGATCCAATCCACCGACACCGCCTTCGCGGCCATAACGATCGACGGCGCGATCGATTGCTGGGGTAACCCGTGCACAGGCGGGTTGGGGCCCCTTCAGCCTGGCGATGATGGTGAACCTGTACGGCTTGACGTGGAGGGAGTGATCGCCATCCAGTCCACTGAGCGCGCCTTCGCCGCGATTCTCAATGATGGCAGCGTCGTGGCCTGGGGTGATGAAAATGCGGGCGGCGACAACCGCCTGGTCCTACCGGCGCTGAAGAATGTCGTGAAGATCCAGGCGACGGAATCGGCCTTCGCGGCCAGTATGGCCGACGGTAAGGTGTCTTGCTGGGGTGACCCGGAAGCAGGTGGCGACGGCTTCTGGTCCGAGGATGGGGAGGACCTGTGCGGGGTCGTCGACGTACAGGCCACCAGGTTTGCCTTCGCCGCAATCACGTCCAGCGGCTCCGTGTACGCCTGGGGTCACGAGGCGGCTGGAGGCGACCTGGGTGGCCGCGTCATCACGGACGCCGTGGCCATCCAGGCAACAGACCAGGCCTTTGCCGCGATCCTGAAGGACGGCTCCGTGCGGGCCTGGGGCCATGAGACCGGCGGTGGAGACTGCGAGGCCGTGCGGGACCGCTTGGTGAAGGTCCGAGAGATCCAGGCCAACGCCCAAGCCTTCGCGGCCATCTTGGAAGACGGCTCCGTGGTGACCTGGGGCGATGCCGACTTTGGTGGCGATGGGCCGTCATTGCAGAACGTGAGGTGCATCCAGGCCTCGGCAGACGCCTTTGCAGCAATCCTGTATGATGGCTCCGTGGTCACCTGGGGGGATGCCGCGGCGGGAGGAGATAGCAGTGCAGTACAGCATCAGCTGCGGGATGTCGTCCATGTGAGTGCGGGTCTGGGCTTCTTTGTAGCAACTTTGGGCGATGGCACCACCGTACATTGGGGTGCGATCTGAATCCCCTGGCATGGCAACGGCGCCACGGTACAGAGGCGGCGCCTGCCGGTCGAGTTAAAAAGGCGCCCTGTGCTGCAAGTTCGTGAGCCTGCAGTTTGGAGGGCCCTGCCCTCTTGCTCTGCCCAGGTCTCTTCGGCGCGGCGCCTGGACCTTGTCTGTGTCGCCTCTTGAAGTTCGGTATGCTTGTGAAGGGCTGATCTAAATGAATTACTCCCCCTCGCTCCCAGGCCTGGAGTCTTCGGCACGGCTCGCGACGGCTTCGCGCATCGCCTGGGCCCTGGTGCTCTCTTTGCTGCCTCTTCGAAGCCGGCTGGTTGGCATGTTTTGTGCATTCGTCGCAGCTTTGTTGATTTCCCGAGCCCCCCAGCTTCAGGGGTAGGTGCGATGGCGCACTTTCGCCGCTCGCAGGCCGTGAACGTGGTCCTCAGCCCCGCGCTGCCAGACCTGGCTCGGGTCGGCGTTCGCCTCGGCTTGGGCGACTATCCGGCCTGCTGCGACCGCCTGCTGGAGCTCCTGGATCCGAAGCTGTGCTCAGAAACTGACCGGATCGGTGTCCAGCAAGCCAACGCTGAGTTGCAGAGGCTCCGGAACAAGCTGGACCTCCTTCCCGAGTCGGAGCTGTCCAAGGCTCTCCAAGAGGCGCAAGGGGCGCCATCTAACGCGGAGCGGCTGTTTGTGACGCTGCCTTCGCAGTCGGCATCTGCCAAGAGCCGCTCCGTTCTTCAAGGGCGAGGTTTGGGAAGGGGCTCCTCTGCTCCCAAGGCCAGTTTGGACAAGTTCATGAAGCAGATGAGGAATACGACCGAGGTTGCAGAGCCCAGCGAGCCGGTGGTTGCGCAGCCCAGCGAGTCGGTTGCAGAGCCCAGCGAGCCAGCGGTTGCAGAGCCCAGCGAGCCGGTGGTTGCGCAGCCCAGCGAGCCGGTGGTTGCGCAGCCCAGCGAGCCCGCGGTTGCAGAGCCCAGCGAGCCGGTTGCAGAGCCCAGCGAGCCGAAGGTTGCAGAGCCCAGCGAGCCGGTTGCAGAGCCCAGCGAGCCGGTTGCAGAGTCCAGCGAGCCGGAGGTTGCACAGCCCAGCGAGCCCGCGGTTGCAGAGTCCAGCGAGCCGGAGGTTGCACAGCCCAGCGAGCCGGTTGCACAGCCCAGCGAGCCGAAGGTTGCAGAGCCCAGCGAGCCGAAGGTTGCAGAGCCCAGCGAGGCAGTGGTTGCAGAGCCCAGCGAGGCAGTGGTTGCACAGTGCAGCGAGTCGGCGGAGCAGGAATCAGCCGAGGAGCCATCCATTCCGGCCTTTGAGAACGGGAAGCTGGGTGAGCCGCTCAAGGAGTACAGGGACCACGTGGTGGCGAGGCAGGAGTTTGAGCACTACGGCCCGGACTGCCCGCTGGAGGTAGTCCGACGCTTCCGGGAGTGCCTCTATCGCGACGAGAAGGACACGGCGAACTTCAATCCCTACTGGGTCGTGCTGGAGTTCCCCACTCGCACTGGTGTGGGGCCGCTGCCAGAGTGGAACGGCGCGATGGCCTTCTGTCTTCGCGAAGGCGATCCCACGAACTTCCTGCTCGTGAGCAAGAACAAGGGCGTCGCGGTGCGGGCCGAGAACGTCTTCAAGGTGAATGGTGAAGAAGGACTGCCTGCCCCCGCTGTTCTCCGCGATCCTCCAGGCCGGCTGGCAGCGGGGCAACATCCGCATCTTCGACAAGGGGGCCTACTACCAAGCCAAGGACCAGGACGCGGCGGAGTTTTCCCCACGGGCGGCGCTCCGAAGCCTGGAGCACCTCGACCCCGTCGGCTACATGTCCCACATGGCCAAGCTGGAGGACCGCTTCGGAGGCGACACGGCCCTGCGGACTCGCAAGCGCAAGGCCACGACCGAGGATGAGTACATCTACGTGCAGCGGGAGGCCCTCAACAAGCTCCGCAAGGCCGTTGATGAGGAAAAGGAGGCCAAGGCGATGCTGGCGAAGTCCACGCTTTCCATCGCAGACTTCAACTACGAGACCTGCCAGTGCTGGTATTGGGACGAGCCGAGTGGCTGCAAGAAGTCCGTGCCCTTGGACGAGGCCGTCGCCACCGCCATCCAGACGAGGAGAACCATAGTGCTTTACGGGCCTCCAGGTCGAGGCAAATCGCCCTTCGCCAAGGCACTGGCCGGCTGGTACATGCAGCACGTCCTGCGTGGCAAGATCGACGAGATGATTTTCACCGGCACCGTGGACAGCCTCCGCAAGGCGCACCAGTTCAATCTGCTTCAGGACGGGCGACCCCTGGTTTTCGATGATCTCCTTGCCAACCGGCAAAACGTTGGGAGTCAAGGAGGAGGGCCGGACTTTGTCAAGCAGCTCTTAGGCATCTCCCGGGATGATCGAGCGACTCTCCAGAGTCGCTACGCAGATATGCAAATCCCACAGGATTGCCTGAGAATAATCACGGTGCAAGATGTCGACAAGGTGCACCCGGGGCTCCAGGCCATGCACAGCGCCACGGAAACCCACATCCCCAAGGAGTTCTGCGGGGACTTGCATGACATGCCCATCAAGGAGTATTTCGACGTGGACCGCCGGGCAATCCTCAAGAGGATGGTCGCGATCTTCGTCCCCGATGGCATCCTGAAAGGCGAGGTGCTGGGTGGCCGCGTCGAGTCTGATCAGGAGAACATCGCCAGGCTGCGGGAGCTCTGGAGTAAGACCGTCGGCTGAAGCCGCGGCGATCTTTTGGCACAGCGGTCAGTACAGGACCCCAGCTGTGCCCTTAGGGCCTCAGGGCCTGCGCGTTCGGCGCAGCTCCGTACAGGATCCGCTGCCGCGCCCGTGCAAACAGTTTCGCAGCTTCAAGCCTTGTGTGCCGTGTTGTAGGATGCTGCAGGTCGCTTCTGTGCTTTTTTAGCTCCGTCACTCTGAACCCCTTCGCCTCGCTCAGGTTCGAACCTGCGTCACTGTGCTGGTGCCTCTGTTCAGGGTTTTTTCGGACTCTGCGATTGTGGGGGTTGTTGTTCCGTGCGCGCACAGGAGGGCCCTGCACTGCTTTCCCCATCCCGTAAAGCTAGAGTGCCCTGCGACCCCAGCCCTGTTCCCGGGAACCCCGGGCCCCTGGCCCCTCCACAGGTTCGCGGATGGTTGCGCTTCCAGCCCGCTTCTATCTCAGGCAGGTCGCTTTCCACGCTTTCCAGGTTTTCCAGGGTTTCCAGGGGGGTCTTGGGAGGGACCACAGGCCACCCTGGAAAGCGTGGAAAATTGAATCTAGGAGCTTCATTTTTCCACGCTTTCCACGTTTTCCAGGGTGGCCTTTGGGCCCTCCCAACACCCCCCTGGAAAGCGTGGAAAATTGAGTCTAGGAGCTTCATTTTTCCACGCTTTCCACGTTTTCCAGGGTGTTCGGAGTTCGCTTTTGAACCCTATCCTTCCAGCCCGATTCTGGTGTCTAGGAGCTTCATTTTTCCACGCTTTCCACGTTTTCCAGGGTGTTCGGAGTTCGCTTTTCAACCCTATCCTTCCAGCCCGATTCTGGTGTCTAGGAGCTTCATTTTTCCACGCTTTCCACGTTTTCCAGGGTGTTCGGAGTTCGCTTTTGAACCCTATCCTTCCAGCCCGATTCTGGTGTCTAGGAGCTTCATTTTTCTACGCTTTCCACGTTTTCCAGGGTGTTCGGAGTTCGCTTTTGAACCCTATCCTTCCAGCCCGATTCTGGTGTCTAGGAGCTTCATTTTTCCACGCTTTCCATGTTGGCTTTTTGGGACCCCCCAACACCCCCCTGGAAACCCTGGAAAACCTGGAAAGTGTGGAAAGCGATCTGCCCGGCATAGAGGCCTGGGCTTGTTCAACTCGGCGAGCCTTCAGCGGTGATCGTCCGGAGCCCAGGTCCCGTCGTGTTCAGCCCTGCTCCGCCTTGTGTGCAGCCTTGCGCGCGTGCATTTGTTGGGTCACGGCGGCGCCGTGGGCCCGGGATTGAAATCTCTAAGCTGCCGCACCGCTAACGGCACCGGCCGCCGAGTCAGCCGTGCTTTAGGCTCCGCGGAGCCGCGAGGCACAGGAAGCGCATGCTTCAGCAGGGTCTCCGAGCCGTCCGTGGCTCGCACCGTCATCGAGTCGTAACTCGAAACCTCCCGCACCGCCCCGTACTGGGGCTGGAAGCTCCTCGCTGCATTGGTGGGGGCCCGGAACGCCCCCGCCTCCTCGAGCCGCCGCTGGCGGCTCCTCGTCAACTCGTCGTTGTGCTTGAACTTGGCCGCGTTATCCTGGTAGGCCCTGAACCCTGCGGCCGGCATCGTCTCCACATCCTCCGGGGCCACCGTCACCGCCGCGTGCGGCCGGGCGTTGTAGGCCTCCGTCGCCTCGTCCACGTGGTCGCCCCACCCACCGCCGTGTCGTGCCGCCTCGCCCGCCAAATCCTTCTTCAAAGTCTGAATCGCGCGGTCCACCACCGCGGTCGCATTGCGATCCGTCGGGTCCTTCTGCCGGTGCACCACGCCCCCCGGCAACGCCGCCTCAAGCCCCCGGAACTCGTTGCCCAGATCCGTGGTGACGACGTAATTCGACTCGTCCTGCACCAGCCGGGGGATGATCTCCGCCGCCGCCCGCGTCACCGTCGCGGCCGACTTGTCGGGCAGGGCCTTCGTGGCCATCTCGCGCGTGAACACATCAGTCACCACCAAGCCAAATTTGTTGGCTCCCCGAGTGTTCTGGCTGAAATCGATGAGGTCCGCTTGCAGGCGGTCGTTCGGCCCCTCCGCCGCACTCTTCCCCAGACTCCGCGGCTTCGGTGCGAGCACCTGCCGCGCCACGTCGCTGCGCAGGGCCGCCTGGGCCCGCGCACTCGTGAGGTCCCGCCGCTCCGGAAACTCCCGGCGGGCTATCTGGTAGAGCTTGCGGGGATCCCGCACGTTGAAGTCCCGGGCCAGCCGCCCGAGCAGCTCCATCGCGCCGTCCTCTGCCATTTCTAATCCGAGTCGCCCTTGCTCCCCTTTTTTTTTCAAGTTTCTCCACGCGCTTCTGCAGCTTCTTGACCACGCCCCACAGCACCACGCTGAGCTTCTGATAGTCCAAAGCCATCAGCTCCCGGCCGTCCAGGTTCTTGGTCTTGCACATCGTGGCGCCCAGCTTCCCGCTGGCCTGCACGTCCTGGGCCACGAAGCCGATCTGCTCCTTGGCGCCCCCAATGCGGTCGTAGAGCTGCGGCTCCACGGCGTCGAAGGTCTCTTGCAGCTCCTTCTCCGGGATGGCCCGGACGTTCTCCTTCAGGGCCCGGTCGCTCAGGTTGACGAAGCCGTAGCCGAAGATGACCTCTCCATCATTCGATCCCCCGATGTTGGGTTCGATGGCCAAATTCGCCAGGCCGTTGGTGGTGTTGAAACTCATGAACTGAAACAAGGTGTTGAGCTGCACGCCACCCCCGGCCAGGGCCTTGAGCTCCGCCAAGCCGGTCTGATTGTTCGCGTCGAGGAGCAGCTGGGCATCGCCCGTCGGCGCTGCGTTCCGGATCACCGTGCCCACGGTGCCGTCCGGCGGCCCCACGGCGATTTGCTCCAGCAAGGGGGCGAGGACCTGCACGCCGCTGGTGCCCCCCGACAAGGACAGAAAGGGTAGCGACGCCTCGGGGGCCACGGCCCCGTTGACCCGCAGGGTGGCGTTCACCAGCACGCCCTGCGTTCCCCCTTCGATGCTGAGCCAGGGGTCCGCCGGGTCGCAGCGCACCAGGGGCGCTTCCAGGCGCAGGTTGCTCGCCACCTGCAGGTTCGCGGTGTGACGCTGCTGCTGGAGTTGAAGGTCCCCGTGGCCGCCGTGGAGCCCACGAAGAACTGCGCGAAATCCGCGGTGGTCGCGTTCAGCGTCTTCGCCGCGTTGACGGTGATGTCCTGGTCCAGCGTGATCCCGGCGGCGGCGAAGGAGGCCAGGGGCGTGTTGTCGATGGCCCTCAGCACGATCGGCGTGCCCCGTCACCACGAAGCTGGAGGCGGTGAGGCTGGTGCAGAAGATGTCGGCGGGGAGCGGGCTCGCCTCCAGGGCGGCCACCCGCCCGTCCAGCGCCGTGACCTGGGAGCCCAGGCTGTTGAAGGTGGCCGTCAGGGGGTAGCGCCCGTCGCTCTGGGCCTTGCTCCAGCAGTCCGCCTCAATCTCGATCACGCTGCCGTTGCCCAGGATCTGGGTGCCGGTGAGGGGCGCCCGGAAGAGCAGGCTGCGGATGATGTGGGGCGTGAACTGGTCCTGCACCAGGTGGAAGAGGCCGTTGCCCTCGGGCACGGCGGGATTGTTGGGGAAGTACCTGGCGTCCAGCGGCGCGAAGTTGTTGTTAGCCAGGTAGCGCCCGTCGGCTTCCGCCTTGGTGTAGGCGTCGCAGGTGAGCTCCAGCGTGGTGTCCGAGAAGAGGCTGCTGGCCCCCAGGGGCGCGCGGGGCAGGAGGCCTTTGATCATCGGGGGCGTCACGTTGGTGCGCACCAGGGACTCGAAGCTGTTGTTGGCGCTCACCGCGAAGTAGCGGGTGTCGGCCTGCGCCTGGGTGAGGAAGCCGGAGCCGGCCAGGGCATCGTCGATCTCGGTCTGGGTGCGCCCCGACGTCCAGTACTGCAGGAAGGTGGCCGTGAGCTGGCTGTCCAGCTCGGTGCGCGGGTAGTAGGCCAGCAGCTCGTTGGCCACGTAGGCTTCCGTCTGGGCCTGGTCGTAGTAGCCGGACAGGTCCACGTTGCTCAGGGCATCGGCGATCTCCTGTGTGACCTCTGCGGATGTCGAAAAGTCCAGGAGAGCCGTGACGATCTTCGAATCGACGGCCCCGCTGTCATCATAGCTCGACAGGGCCGAGCTGATGGCCGAGGAAACCGAGGCGTTCGTTGCAAAGTTGGACAGCTCTCCCGCAACGTAGCTGGACACTTCGCTTTGGTCCCAGTAGGGCACCAGCTCGCCGGCGATGAGCGCCAGCACCTGGGCCTCCGTGCGGTACTGGGTCAGGTTGAGTGCGTCGAGGGCCGCCGTGATGGCGGCTCCGGTCTCCACCTGCGTGTAGGTCTCGCTGCGCGCATAGGAGTCCGACTCGATGAGGATGGTGTCGTCCAGGTTTTGGAATGTCGCCGTGAGGGCCCCCGCCACGGAGAGGTTGCGTAGCACATTCGTGCCCTTCAGCAAATTGAAGGTGGGCCCTCCGGTCCAGGACTGGCCGTTGCTCAGGGTCACGGGCACCAACGCTGCCGTGATGGCCGCCTGCACTTGCGGGATGGTCCAGTAGGGGCTGAGGTCGATCGTGGCCAGCCCCGCCGCGATGGCTGCGTTCATCGCAGCGGTGTCCGAGTAGGCCGCGAGGGCTGCAGCTATGGCTGCGTCCCTTTGGACGATGGTCCCGTAGGGCGCCAGCGCATCGGCGATGGCCTGGTTCATTGCAGCGGTGTCGCTGTAATCCAGCAGGGACGTGTCGGTGTAGCCTTTGCACTCGGCGATGGCCGCCCGCGTGAAGTGGTTGGCCAGGGCCGCCGTGATGGCGTCGTTGGTCTCCAGGACCGTGTAGTACCCGCCGAGCTGGGCGAGCACCCAGGACTCGCTGGCCTTGGGCGCCAGCAAGGCGTCAGCCTCCGCCTTGGAGTAGGCGTCGCAGGCGAAGCTGAGGGTCCAGTCGTCGTTGGCCAACTGGATGCTCAGGGGACTTGTGGCGTGCAAGTTACGGATTTGATTTGTGCCGGCGAGGAGGTCCCAGGTAATGTTCCCGACCCAGGCGGGTGCGTTGACCAGATTGGTGGCCCCGCCCAGGGTGGCGATCTCGGCCAGGAGCCCGTCGATGGCGGACTGCAGCGAGACCTGCAGGGCCGTCAGGTCCCCGCTGGTTGGAAGGGCCCGGCATTCTGCAGCGCCAGGATGGCTGCATCGGCGGCGTCCAGCCGGCTGTCCTGCAGGGCCTGGCCGGCATCATAAGCGCTCTGGGTCACGTACCCGAGCAACGCCGCCCCGCTCGTTTGGTAGCCCGCGGCCTGCAGGGCCGCAAGCAGCGCCTCGGCGGCGTCGAGCCGGCCGTCCCGCTGCGCCAGTGCGGCGTCCAGGGCCGTCTGCTGCACGTACTGCAGCAGGGCGTTTGCGATCTTGGTGTCCACGTCCAGCGGCGTGGTGCGCAGGGCCAAGCCAGCGTTGAGGTCGCTGGTGCTGGCCATGGGGAGCAGCGCGGTGGCAACCAGCTGGGAGACGTCGGCCGCTGTTTGCCGGGCGGCGACGTCGAGGGCCAGCTGGTCCACGACCGATTTGAGCGCATAAGTTGCGGCCAGGGTTGCGTTGTTGGCGCTGGTCACGGCGCTGTTCATCGCTGCCGTGGTCGGATGGTTCGCTAGCTTGAGGTCCACGCTGGCCGGCGTGCTCTTTGAATCGACCTCGACCTCGAGAGCATCCAGGGCCGACTGGTTTGCCTTGCCCGCCAGGCCCTGGGTCAGGCTGGTGTTCACGGCCACCAAACCGGAGGCGTTGGCGAGGATGGAGCCCTCTGCGGCTGCCAGGTCCGCCGCCAGGGCGTAAGGGGTCAGATCGGCAGCTGCGGGCAGGGCATCCACTTGGCCCTGCAGTGCCGCGATGGCGGCGGCGTTGACTCCGATGGCCGCGGTGTGTGCCGTGTGCTCCGTCTGCGGGGTATACGCCGTGAGCACCGTCGCCAACTGTCCAGCGGAAATCCCTTGCAGTTCGATGACTGGCGGCTCCGTGACGCCGTCGTCCAGGATCCGCCCGGTCAGGGTGGAGGGAAAGAGTGACATTTATCTAGTGCCCCCGGGCTCTGCGCCGCCGGTCCAGGCTAGCGGTGTTCGAAGAGGGCAAAAAGGGTGAAAAAAATCGCTCAAAACGGCAATATCATCAGTCGAGGACTGATACCCCGGAGCCCGACAAAGTACAAATTTGGAGCGATACGAGGCCAACGAAGCACTGATCCACGCGGTCCGCGAGCATTTGCTTGAATGTGAAGCGGCACAGGTCGCCGCTCCTTGTCGACAAACCGCTGGTGGGGTGCTTGGGTACACGCTCCGTGGGGAACGCGGCAATGAAGTGCGTGTTATCATAGTTCGGGAGGCGCATATTTCGTAGCTTTGAATCGTAGGTGCCGGCCATGATGGCGAGGAAGTGGTGGTATTCGGCGATGCTTTTGACACTGTTTCTGGGGAATTGCATGGCCCCGAGCTGCAGCTGGCCCTCCATCACCGTGGCCGCCGAGACGTTCGGGAAGGCCTCCCCTGGATATTCGAAGTTGGAAACGTGGTTCTCCCCGGTCTTGTTGAAGTGCACGAAGGCTCCCAAAAGCTTGGTAAAGGCTCGCGCGACGGTGATATTGTAGCTCGTGGAGCCCGCCGGGACCGAGGACTGCTGCACGTGGAGGCTCGGAAAGCTGAAAAGGAGACTGCGATTGGACAGTAATATGCGCTCGAAGCTCTCCCGGAGGGCACTATCAAGGGTCACCTGATCGGCCAAAAGGTGCACATTTTCGATCTGATACGACAGACTCGAGCCCACGCCGGCGCGCATGGCCTGCTGGGGTTCGCTGAACTCTACCTCCAGGACGAGATTTAGCTGCGGCGGGAGCATCTTGCCGCAGTTGAACATGCCAAGAAGATGCGGGCGCATGAGCACATCGCGCTTTTGCCCTGGCTGCACCGGCTGCGCCCAGCCGCCGGCGTCCACCGGGAGGCCCTCCCAGTGCAGCTCCGTCCACCAGTCGGACGGCTTCAGTAGCGAATACATGAAGCAACTGCGCCCGTAGTAGCTGATGTCTTCCACCCGTTGCCCGTTGGCGAAGAGCTGGACCCTTTCGATGAAACACGAGGGGTCCGGCGAGCCGCAGAGCATGTCGCTGGAGCCGTCCGTGTTCCGGAAGGTGAAGGCCAGCTTAATCGATTCAGGATCAACGAAATCGGTCCCGCTTGTGATCGGTATACGACACACCCGCGACGTGCTTGGCGTAAAAGTGCTCAAGGACGACGGAAAGTACTGCACGCTCTTGCGACTCTGAATGTAGTTGGTGTTCCCCGTCTGGAGCTTGTAGTCGAGACTGGCCACGAGCTCGTCATTGACGGCTTGCGTAACCTGCTCCATCACTCTTTACATACCTATGCAGCTTCCGGTTCGCTCGCCTGTCGAAGGGCGTCGAAGGACGGCTGGGTTCCCAAAGGCCCGCGGTCGCCGCGGGACTGGCGGCTGACGCGGGAGCGGTCCGAGCCGGACGACACTGGGATCGGGATGTTGTTCAATCCGAAAGGGGTTTGGGCCTGGGCCCTGGGGCGGCGCGCCGGTCGTGCGACGATGCGTTGCTGTGGCTGGGGCCGCGGCTCCTCGTCGGTGTCGCTGAGCGGGAAGACCTGGGGTCGCCGCGCGGGCTGCTGCCGGCGCTGCTCCTGGATGAAGTAGTGGTCGACGGCGCCCGACTCCTGCATGCCGTTCAGGGTCGCAAGGTCCGTGGTTTGGCTCGGCCGCGAGGCGTCTGAGTCCGTGCCGCCGCCCGTGGCCGCTCCCCAGCCCGTGAGGGCGGAGGCCGCGTTCAAGCCTCCCTCGATGGCCCATGCGGTTCCGACCAAGGCTGCACCTGCAGCAGCCACCGCCAACCCTCCCGTCGCCGCGCCCACCGTCCCCGCCGCTGCCAGGGCTCCCTCGCCCAGGAGCGCAAGAGCTCCTCCACCCGCTTCCGCCGCGGTTGCTGCTTCGGCAGCGCTCGCCGCAGCCTCCGCCGTAGCAGCGAAGCCTTCCGCCGCTTCTGCCTCCGCCACCTGCTGCGACGCAAAAGCCTCGATGTCTTGGGCGGCCGCCCGCTCCACCTCCGCGGCTCTCTGCCCGGCTCGCTCGAGCAGGGGCTCCACCTCGCTGGGCCTCCCGATGATTTGAGGCGGGGCAACCTCGTCCGGGGGCGGCGCCAGTCCCGGCGGCCTCCTGGGGATCCTGAGGGTTCTGTCGAGCCAGTCGCCTCCGCCCCGCAAAATGTTGAAGGTCTGGTTCTCGGCCACGCTTCGGGTCGCCGCCGCGGCGCCCGCAGCCCCTCCGGCGATGATCGCTTCCGCGGCTTGAATGCCCGACTCCCTCATGCGGCCTCGGTGCATCGAGCCCGTCGTTGCGCAGGGCCTGGCCTGGGTCCATGCCTCCGTCGTCGGAGTCTGGCAGGAAGCTGGGCCGAGTGAACTCTCTTGGCGGGCGGGGAAACGGAGTACCGCTGAGACCTTCGTCCGCTGTCTCGTAGGCGGCCGCGGGATTCAGGTTGGTGTGTGGCATCGGTGCGTCGGAGATGGGCTCCGGAGCATTGGGGTAATCATCCAGGTAGAAGTGACTGGATGTGTAGATGCTGGCCTTGCGGTTGGGCAGGGGAATGTCGAGGGGCTCGCCCTCGGCTATGTAGCCGAGGACCTGGCCGAAGGAGGGCTTGACGCGGAAGCCGTTGCTTCTAGGCTCTATCATCTTTTACTTAGAAGCTGATGTGCAGCGGTCTTCGCTGGCCATAGTAGCTGGACTCGCGGGCCCGCTGGACGCTCTCCGAGTTGGCCACGGGGTCCCACTTCAGGGAGAGCTCGCCGCTGCCGCCGCTCGTGAACTTGTGGAAGTGCAGGGTCGTCTCGCGCTCCAAGCCCCACTCGTCCTGCAGGGCTTGGAGCTGCTCCTCGGAGAGCTCGTCGTCAAAAGCCAGGCTGACGTGCAGCGGGTGCTGCTCGGCCGTCGGGAGCTTCAGGGGCGAGGCGCCCTCGAGGCCGATGGCCCACAATCCCGGCTCGCCCTCCTTGTGCGGAGGGAGCTTCACCAGCTTGGCCTTGCGGGTCAAGCCTTTTTGGAGGAGCTCCCGCTGGATGCGGTAGTACTCCTCGTCTTTTGGGCGCTGCTTGTACCACTGGTCCCTTTCCTCTTGGCTCCAGTCGCTCTCAGAAGCTTGCTCCGCCAGGCTCGCGTACATTTATGTGGAGGCCGCGCTTGCCCAGGTAGCTGCGCTCGCTGGCCCGCTGGACGATCTCGCACAAGTAGCTCAGGACCGTCTTGCTCTCGGGGTCGAAGCGCACAAGCACCCTCTGGGGGCGGGTCCACCGCCGGCCCAGGAGCCGCAGGATCTCCTGGCCGTCGTCGTCGGCCAGGTCCTCTTCGTAGGCCAGGGGAATCTCGGCATCCGGACTGGAGAGCAGCCACATGCCCTCGCGCTTCGCGAGCTGCAGATCCAGCTTCATCTCACATAAGACCGCCATACACTCCCGACTCGCTGGTGTTTCTACCTGCGGCCACGTCCCGCGCCATCCTGTGAACGCCCTGGCGCTCTGCCGGGGCATAGCGCAATTGCGGGATGCGGCGGTTGACCGCCTCAGTCATGCGGCCCAATTCGTCCGCGTAGGTTTCGCCGTCCTGACGCAGGCGGCGATCGGAGAGCCATTGATTGAAGGCCTGCGCCTCGACGAGCTGCTGGTGCCTTCTCCGGAGAAGGGGATTGATGTTGTAGCTGGGGTACATCTTGTGGAACTGCCGAAGCATGAAGGGTTCGTTCCGCCGCTCCAAGGGCATCATGGTTCCTTTACAGTTCATGAGTGTTTCGTGCAAGTAGTTCCATATAACGGTCTTGGCGCTGCATGTAGCGGAGGGCACGCTCCTGTGCGGGCGTCATCCTCACAGGCTCGACAGGCTGCGCGGGCTCGGGCTGGAGCTGCGAAGCCTCCAACGGCTGCGCGGGCTGAGCCCTCGGCGCAGGAACTGCTCGCGTTGCAGGAGGATCGGGGGCAGCACGCTCGGGAGCTTGTGCTGGGACTTCTTCGGCGGGCACCGTCTTCGGTGGCTTGGGACGATTTTTGCTGCCGGGCGGACGGCCTCGGCGCTTTGGGGCGCTCCGGCGGCGTGGGCCGGCTCAGGCTCTGGGGAAGGCTCTGCCGCAGGCTTTGCCACAGGCTCTGCCACAGGTGCAGGCTCCTCCACGGGTTCATTCTCAGCCATTTTCTTGATTAAAGATATATAATTGTCGTAATCCAGGAAAATCGCAAAAGAAACACTGGTCCCGCGCGTATTGACCGTGTTGCCGTCGACATCTGTCAACTTAAAGCGCAGGGTGCGCAGGGTAATGGGACCGTGCAACTTGACGAAATGGCCTTCATCCGTCCTCGTTTGCATGATATTCCCCACGCCTTTATCGATGATCATTTTGCAGATAATGTCGTTGCCCAGAGGCCCCTTGATGTCGGCGCCAGTGGCGAGGGTGCTGCATCTGAGGAACAACTCTGAGTATGGGTTCATCGTGACGAACACGAAGATCTGCAGCGCTCCATCGATAAAACTGGGGCCCAGGAGGTGATTGATCGAGAGCGGCCGGCTGGGAGTGGCGCCGGCGGGGTAAGAGCCAGTGCCTGGGAACAGGCTTCGGATCTCGTAGTCGTTGAGTATGCGGCGGTTGCCGTCGTAGGCCACGCCTATCTCGTTTGTGCTTTCGACGTACGTCGCCGAAGCAAAGTTGCTGCTGATCCAGGCGGCCAGCCGCGTCCCCGTGTAGGCCCCGATGGGGAGCACCGCCCAGTTGAGGGTTTGCAGCGCCTCATCGATCCAGTACAAGTACTGTCCCCGATCCGTGGAGAGGAAGGCGTCGGCCACCCTGAACTTGAACACGGAGAGCTTGGCTCCTGTCTGCAAATGAATGGTCTCCCCGATGTCTATCTCGAAGGAACTATCGTCCCCCGCCGTGCGCTTCCGGGAGTCCACGTACACTGTACAGCTCATTTTCCTTCTACGGCGGAACAAACTCCGGCCCGTCGACTTGTCGGAGGCCGTGCTGTCACTGACCTGCCGGACCCGCTCCGGGTAGGGAAACCGCCGCGGGTCCACGACCCCCTGCGTGCTCGTGCAGCACTGCACGTGATGGCACTCACTGTCGCAGATCGGGCCGTTGCCCAGCAGCTTGCCCACCACTTGGCTGAAGATCGTCCCCATGCTCGTTTACGAGGAATTTGCGGTCGAAGCGCACCCAAAACATGTCTTCTTTTGGCGCTCGCAGGTTGACGTACCAGAAGCTGTACTTCTCCCGGGTGGCTTCCTGATACATGCCATACAAAACGTCCTTGGGGAGCATGGCGGAGAGCTCCTCCACCAGGGCGTCCAGCTCCAGCTGGTTCCTCAAGCGGAAGACGCAGTAGAACATGGTGTTGACGCGCACAGCCGAGGGCATCAGCCGGAGCTTTTGCGTGGACACCCAGGTGTTGATGCAGTAGTGGCGCCCTCGGATGAAGAGCGTGTCGAGAATGCCATCCCCGGTTTTCTTGTGCACCTGCGGGGAGTCGGCCATATCGTCCAAAACTATCAATACTTGGTACAACTTCTTCATCCCCAGCTGCTTGGACTGCTGGGTGATCTTCTTTTGCTGGGCCAGGATTTGACGCAGCGCGCCCTCGTCCCACTCGTCCCACCAGCACTGCTCGCGGTCCGTGTTGACCCCCAGCTCCTTTCGGGATGTACTCCTTGACGGGCTCCCACTGGGGGTCCATGTCAATGGAATTCGACATAACGTACACGCGCTCAAAGCAGCCCCTGTACTGCTCAAGGATCATCGACACGAGGAGAACGGTCTTCCCGGACGCGGACGGCGCGCAGAGGATGCCGTTGGAGGGCGTCCTGCAGACCGCCGAGTCTCGCGGCTGTTTGACGTCGTAGCTCGCGGTGGGAAAGAGCTTCACCTTTCCCATTTAACCACAGCGCCCTGTAGCACTGGTAGAGGCAGCCGCACATTTACGTGATGTTCCCCTCGTGCCACGGGCCCCGCAGCCGCATGGGGTGGTGGCCGGGCGGCGGCGCGCCGGGGCAGGACAGGAGCCACAGGGCCACGAAGACGCCCACCAGGGCCGCAGTTGCGCAGAGGCACTCTCCCGGCAGCATCGGGGAAAAGGTGCGTTCGGCCGGTGGCATTTTTTTTATTGGGGGAATAAAAAGGGAGCATGAGCAGCAAGCCAAGCATGGCGATCAAGCTCGGAGACCTGTTGGCGAACCCGAAGGGCGGCAAGTTCTTTCCCGTGTGCGCGGAGGACGGCGGCCCGGCGGTTTGGCAGTGCGATTGGATCAGGATCTTGTGGCACCCCACGGCCTACAACGGCGAGGACGCCAGGAGGCTGCCCCTGTGCCTGGAGCCCAATGAGGCGGCGAAGGAGGAGCTTTGGCCGGCTTCGAGAAGGCCCTGGTGGCCCAGCTGGCCAGCCGCTCCGTGGCGGACCCGAAGCTTTTCGGGCGCACCTTGACCACGCAGGACACGGAGAGCCGCTTCGTCTCCTGCCTGAAGACCTCGGCCCGAGGCAACTCCTTCATCAAGCTCAAAGTGTGCCTGGACCAGGTGCGCCTGTGGGATGCCCAGGGAGGGCCGCTGCATGAGCCCGGGGACCTGACCAACAGGGAGTGTAGGTGCGCACCGAGCTCCGGCAGGTCTGGATGATGAGCGGCCAGTGTGGTCTCCTCATAAAGGTGACCGACTTCATGCTCAAGAAGGAGGAGCCCCAGCGGTGCCCCTTCTAGACGCCAGGCCTCTATGCCGGGCAGATCGCTTTCCACCATTTCCACGTTTTCCAGGGTTTCCAGGGGGGTGTTGGGGGGTCCCAAAAAGCCAACATGGAAAGCGTGGAAAAATGAAGCTCCTAGACACCAGAATCGGGCTGGAAGGATAGGGTTCAAAAGCGAACTCCGAACACCCTGGAAAACGTGGAAAGCGTGGAAAAATGAAGCTTCTAGACACCAGAATCGGGCTGGAAGGATAGGGTTCAAAAGCGAACTCCGAACACCCTGGAAAACGTGGAAAGCGTGGAAAAATGAAGCTCCTAGACTCAATTTTCCACGCTTTCCAGGGGGGTCTTGGGAGGGCCCAAAGCCACCCTGGAAAACGTGGAAAGCGTGGAAAAATGAAGCTCCTAGACATCAGAATCGGGCTGGAAGGATAGGGTTCAAAAGCGAACTCCGAACACCCTTGGAAAACGTGGAAAGCGTGGAAAAATGCAGCTCCTAGACTCAATTTTCCACGCTTTCCAGGGAGGTCTTGGGAGGGCCCAAAGCCACCCTGGAAAACGTGGAAAGCGTGGAAAAAATGAAGCTCCTAGACTCATTTTTCCACGCTTTCCAGGGGGTCTTGGGAAGGCCCAAAGGCCACCCTGGAAAACGTGGAAAGCGTGGAAAAATGAAGCTCCTAGACTCAATTTTCCACGCTTTCCAGGGGGGTGTTGGGCCCTCCCAAAACCCCCCTGGAAACCCTGGAAAACGTGGAAAGTGTGGAAAGCGACCTGCCTGGTATAGAGGCTGGCGTTCGGAGGCCGAGGATTTTTTTGGGGGATCCTAGAAATCATGTCGTGGATGCAACAAGGCGAAGCGATACGACGTGCAGCCGACGTGGGGCCAGACCACGGATCTCAGCGCAAGGCTCGGAGCCTCTGCCTCTGAGGGACAACCGCCTGCAGTCCGTACTTCTGAGTCGCCCGAATGGCGGCAGTTCTACCACAGCATCACCGGCCGGCGCCCGCCGAGCCGCCAGTTCGACGAGTCCCAGCCTCTTATTCGGGACGGGCCCAACGACTACATCCTCACCAGGAGCGGTGCCCGAAAGCTCGTGCGCTCCCTCCAGGCCAACGACCAGTACCATGTCACCAAACTGGGCAAGGCCTTCCTTCAAGGACAAATTCACGGAGTGGCTGGCGCATATCCCCGTGATCATCCGGGGCCGCCGCCAGAACGGCACCCCTTATGAGCGCCATGACTACCTGCCGGTGACTGCTCTGGAGAGGGCTGTCCCGCCAGAACGACGCCTGGAGCGAGGCGCAGGTGGCCCGCAACGTCAAGGACTCCGTGCTCCGACAGCTGGGGCAGCCGGGGCCCGACGAACCCATCTATATGATCAGTGGTGAAGTGTATTTCTTACATCCCACCAATGAATGGGCCAACAGCTCCTCGAGTATGCAGGTCATCGACAATCGGGTGGACACCCAGATCCGCCTCCGCCAACCTCAGGGAGGTCAGCCACCAGCTCTTCGCTGGGGACCAGATCCTGGCCAGCGCCTTCGAGAAGCGCCGGGACATGCTATGCGTGCCCAGGCAGATAGCGGAGCTGCTGAAGCTCCCACTGCAGAAGGTCATGGAAGACTCTAACTCGATTTGTCCCGGAACTGGCAGCAGCGGGGCGTCTCCCCCGCAGAGATCCGCACCTTTTGCGTGTGGCGCAACGCTCCCATGTTCTACGTCGATTGCAGGGGCCGGTTGCTGGATTGCTTCCAACCAGCGGAGAAGGAGGAGAAGGCTATAGCCTTCACGTCCTGGAACGGTCACGCCTTCTTCTACAGGAGCGCCCGGGCCGTGGCTGGCTGTGACGAGTCCGAGCAGCGCCAGCGCTTCCGCCGGCTCAGGCGGGATAACCCGGTGCCGGAGTTCAAGGAGTGGCAGGCTTGGGAGGGAGAGATCAAATCAGGGTACTTCTACTCCGAAGACCTTCGCGGGGTGCGAGCGCAGCTGCTGGCGGAGGGGCACCACCCCAAGGTTTCCATGCGGGGGTTGTGCGAGTGGTCCGCGCTGCGGCTGCGGGTGCCCGGTGGAACCGACTGTGTGATTCGGAAGCTCTGCGAGGATGCGCAGGTGCTGCAGCAGTGGACGGAGCGCCTGGGGGTGCCCTATCGCGGACAGCGCCTGGCCGGAGCCAGCCTGGAGGTCTTCCTGCACTGCAGGGCAAGCGCGAGGACACCCGAAGCCGCCGGGAGGAGCTGCTCGCCCGCCAGCAGGGGATGTGCAAGCTGTGCGGCGCACCGATAGGTCTGGGCACTTTCGAGATCGATCACGTCATCCCCGTGGCCCAGTCCTTCTCCGGACAGCAGCAGGAGCTGCAGGCCCTGTGCCTGGAGTGTCATCGCACCAAGACGAGCCTGGAGGGCAACCACAGCACCACCCTCGAGAGCCGGTTCTGTCGGTTTGTGTACCAGAACTACGCGGCCTCGCCCAGGCTGCCGCCGCTGGTCTTCCAGCTGCAGAAGTGGGATCTCGACCGACCCTGCCAGGGCATCGACGTGTGCCGCTGCCGCAAGAACGGCCTGGCCAACGCCCGCTTCCCCCTGCCGGTGTTCTGCCCCCTGGACGGCATCGTCCCCACGGAGGAGGGTAAGCTGGCGGATCTCATGTGGGTGGAGCTGCCCTGCGACCATCGCAAGGGCGTGCTGGACCGGTTGCCCTTCGTCGGGCCAGGGTGGTACGCCAAGCCCGTGTGCGCTTATTTGCTCGAGGCGCGGATGGCGCAGTGGCAGCACTTCAAGTGGAGCTTCGATGCCACTGCGCACGTCGACCAGCAGTGCCTCGAGCAGGTCCTGCAGCGCATGGAACAGGGCTGGCCGCAAGGCGAGGAGCACTATGCGAAGCTGGCCATCAACAGCCTCGTGGGTCTGTTTGCCCGGAACCTAGAACTAGTCTATTCTATGAAGACTTCAAATCATCAAGTAGATGGGGAGGGGTGCAGCTGGCGCCAGACCTTCACGGATGCGGCCGGGGGGATGCACTGGGACCACGTCTTCGTGACGGAGCTGCTCTCGAACAGCAGCTACCGCCCGGTGCACGACTACATCATGGGGGCCGAGTACGTCGCCGTGGCGCGCATCCGCCAGGCGCTGGCGGAGGTGCCCCGGCGGTACCTCAAATGCATCACATCAAGACCGATTGTCTTGTCATGCAGGACGTCCCCAGGAAGCACCGGCCCGCCGTGGAGCGGCTGCTGAAGATGTTGCACCGGGACGGCACGCCTGTGTATCGCTACGAGGCGGTCACCGAGTTGAAGGGCCAGTATCGGGAGCCGAGCATGGAGGCGGAGCCCATCCGAGCGAAGGCGCCCTGGCGTCGAGTCGAGGACCCGGTGAGCCACTGCCTGGACGGCGAGAGCCTGCTGCTGACGGGGTTTCCGGGGACGGGCAAGACGCATTTGGCCAAGAAGATCGTGGAGGCTCTGCGGGAGCACGAGGACACGGTGCACATCATCACGAAGACCCATGCGGCGGTGCAAAACGTGGGCCTGGGGGCGCAGACGGCGGACCACTGGGTGCGGCGGAATGTGCGCAACGGCCACTGCAGCGCCACCTGGCTGGTCATCGAAGAACTGACTCAGTTAGATACTCCCCTGTGGGCTGACATCGCTTGCTTGAGCATGAACAAGAAGATTCGGCTTTTATTGATCGGAGACTTCAGGCAACTCCCCGCTGTGCTGGACAGCTTCGCGGGGGCGGAGGTTTGCAGGGAGCTCAAGGACAGCCAGCTGCTGCACGATCTGGCGGGGGGCTGGTGCCACGAGCTCTCGGAGCGCTGGCGCTTCGACGAGCGCATCTTCGAGTTCCTGACCTGGCTTAAAGTGGACGAGCCGGAGCAGGTGCCGCTGGTTGATGCGGTGCGGGAGGCCCGGCGGCGCTTCGCGAGGCGGGGGGAGCCGGACGTGAGCCTGGTCATCTCCCATGCGAAGCGATTGCAGATCAACGAGCGGGAGAATCGCAGGCTTGCGCCTGCCGATGCCCTGGTGGTGCGGTACGAGGCCCGCGAGGCGGTGCCGACGAATGCGCCGCAGACCATGAGGGTCTGGCCGGGATTGCGCTTGATCGGAGCCGGTGGTAAAGTGCAAAAGGGCACCTTCCTGACCGTGGAAGCCGTGGAGGGGGACGTCGTGCGCCTGGAGAGCGGGCAGTGCTTCGCGGGCCCGGAGTTGCTGAAGCACACGCGGCTTTGCAGCGCGATTACGTATGCTTCGGTGCAGGGCCTGACCCTGAGGGGACGGGTTTGGCTCTATGACGTGGAGAGCCCGCACTTCATGCTCAAGCATCTGTACATGGGGTGCTCCCGGGCCACCAATTCGGAGCTTTTGAGCGTCCTGTAGCGGCGCTGCCAGCATTCACCAAATTTGGCGAGTTGTGGCAGCGGCCCGTTTTTGATGAAATTGAGAGCGGTTTTGTGGGGGTGTCAGCATTCGCCAGATTTGACGAGTTGCGACACCGGCCCGTTTTCGATGAAATTGAGAGCGGTTTTGTGGGGGTGTCAGCATTCGCCAAATCTGGCGAGTTGCGACACCGGCCCGTTTTCGATGAAATTGAGAGCGGTTTTGTGGGGGTGTCAGCATTCGCCAAATCTGGCGAGTTGCGCCACCGGCCCGTTTTTTTTGATGAAAGAATGGTTGAATCTGAGTTGTTGGAGCAAGGTCGGAATTCCGACCTCGGTCTTTGGGGTCGAAAAGCTGCAAAAAAAAGGGCAGCATTTCGTTCCCCACACGCCCCGACTGGGGGCGACAGATGCTGCAAAAAAACGGGCAGCATTCCGTTCCCCGACAGCCCCCCGCGAGGGAGGCTGGATGGGGGTTCCCCGACAGCTCCCCCGCCAAGGGGGACTGACAGGGGGGCGAGGCTTCGGAAGCGCCCCATTCCCTGGACGCCTCCCCGGTGCCTCGCCGACCGGCGCGAGCTTCATCGGTGGCTGGGGGATACTGATAACCCCCCAATTGAGCCTTGAACAGTCAGGCACCACCTCCACTCGCTGGGGCCGCCGTGCCACAACCTAGAGCCTCTCCCCACAAGGGTGGATCATCGGCCCTAGGCCCCGGCTCAGCGTGCCCCATTAGGATAGAGTAGGTTAGGATAGTTTTTTTTTCTCTCTCTGGGGAGGGTGTTCCAGTTCTCCACTCTGTAGTAGCTACGAGGCTAGTTTCGAGACATAGCCTAGAATTCCATACTTCGAAGGCCTGTCGATTTTGCGGGCTGGAGGCTCTAGGGCTCGCGATCTTAGGGGCTCTAAAGTGCTTGCAAAACGGGCGCGCGCGGCATCGGAGGCGCTTTGGAGGCGCGCCGTCGTGCTCCGGAGCTGTTTGGGAGCGACGCGCGCTTACGCGCGCTCGTTCGGCGCGGAGGGCGTGGGAGCAGCTCGTGCGTTGCTCGTAGGCGGCCGGCGAGTGCTCGTGAGTTGCAAGCAAGCAGCTCGTGAGTTGCGAGCAGCTCGTGAGCAGGACGCTCGAAGAATTTTCAGGGCTGTCAGTCAATTTGACTGACAGGTTGTTGCGAAATTTCCCGAGCGAGTGCTCTTAAGTTGCCAGCAAGTAGCTCGTGAGCTTTTGCGCAGGGCGCTCGAAGAATTTTCAGGGCTGTCAAGCAATTTGACTGGTCCTGCCGTCGGGTAGCTTGTGAGTTGCCAGCAAGTAGCTCGTAAGCTGGCGAGTGCTCGTAAGTTGCCAGCAAGTAGCTCGTGAGCTGCTGGCGAGCACTCGTCGGCTGCTGGCAAGTGGCGCGCCCTTAAAGTTCCTCTAAAGCCCGTTTTGCAAAGACTTTAGAGCCCCTAAGATCGTCGGAGCTGCGGGCCGTAGGCCCGCGAATCGATAGTGCTCGAAAGTACCGAATTCTGACCTATGTCTCGAACTGAGGCCTGTAGCTATCACAGAGTGGAGAGCTGGAACACCCTCCCCAGAGAGAGCCAGGACGAAGCCCACGTTATGGGGCTGTCGGGCGACCCCATTTCCAGGCCCACAAAACACACAGCTGCTTTGGACAAGTCCCGACCTTCCAAACAGTCCTCCACCAGACGTTCCCAAACTTACCTCATGACATGCGCAGCCGACGAGATTCAGCCGCTGTGGGTGCAAGAATCAAACTTGCGGCCGTCTCGCGGCCCCAGAAAAAAAGCTGCCAAATGCAGCCAACCTTCTCCGAACTACAGAGGACTCAAAATTGGGGCCGCGTGGCGGCCCCCCCAAGCCCAAGCCCCTGCATTCCAGACTGCTACACACCGAGCGACCCGCTACGGCAGGCATCCAGTGTGAAAAAGACTCTCCAAGAAACAGAAATTTCCACAGACACGTGCTTGAGGAAGTGATTAATTGAGAGAAGCGCGCACAGAAGGGAGCCACTCAAGCAAAGCTAAAATTGCTCAGACTGCGCTGACCACTTTTACAAAGGCCTTCGAGGCTTCACTTGCGGGCGCTTGTCATTTCCGTGTGGAGAGAGAATCCATTAGGCCAGAAAGTTCCGGACAGGTCCTGCTTCGCAGAGGACATCCAGTAGGCAGATAGAGAAACGACACTTCAGGCTCCTTCGGCCTGGGAACCCATAGGCCATCGGCAAACCCAAGCAGGCAGCCTTTAAAGACGTTTTGAAAGACAGAAAGAATGAATATGGCTGGTGGCCTCCTTTTTGGCAGCACAGATTCCTCTGGCAGAATGTGTCCGGAACTGGCAGAAAGTGTCCGGAACCTCGTTTTTCCATATGGCCTAATGGATTCCCTCTGGCAGAAAGTGTCCGGAATCTCGTTTTTCTATGTGGCCTAATGGATTCCGAACCTCGTTTTTTCATATGGCCCAATGGGTTTCTGTGGCAGAAAGTGTCCGGAACCTCGTTTTTCATATGGCCTGATGGATTCCTTATGATCTATCCTATGGCCTAACCTGTGGCCTAATACACCTTCCCTCTGACCTTGTGCTTTCGCTCTTCCTGATCATATGGAGAACTCCTTGGTGGATCGCGTGGAGCGACTTATAAGCAGGAACGAAAAGCTTTGAATTTGGCCATGACGTCGCGACACATATTTCCAGTCGGACAGTAGGCTTGCTGCGGATGTGAGAGCTTCCTCCAGACGGTAGGGGTTAGCAGGGTTCACAGACGCGACGTCATAGACTGTTGTGTTGCATGTACGGACCTCCCCCCTCCATTTCAATGATGTCGTCTGCTCGGAGGTGCGTGTCGTCTGCTTGCGTAGGGCTTTGTGGCCGTGCTGCTCCAAACATTGAGATTTGAAGGAGAGAGATGTGCCGCGGCCTTGTCGGCGTGCCAGTGTCAGATTCTTGTCCGTTCGAAGGTCAGTGTCACTTGTCTTTTTCCAGCTTCCCTCCCGATTCGTAGTTTCTGGAGACACATGGTGGTTCCCTCTGTATCGAGAAGGTCAGCGGATGCTGCGGATTTTGAGAAATGCACTTAATTGCGGGATCCCCTCATTGCAAAACGGGGTTGCATCTTCATCTCCGTCAAATCTGTTGCTCTTTAAGTCAGTTCCATCATGTAATCAGAGTCTGGGATTGTTTTGGAACTTGCAGACTCGAGGTGCATGTTGCTGTCAAAAATCCACCTCTATGGCCTCAGCAGGCCTCGAGCTACAAACAGAAAGAAGATGAACATGGCCCATCCGCAAGGACACAATGCTAGAACTCCAGAAGACTACTGTGGCGATGGTTTGGAAACCTAGACCAGGCTCCAGCAGACTTTGCGAAGACACATCACAGTTTCTGTGCAGTACAGAGAGTCTGCATGGCTTGATCTGCTGTATTCAGAAACGCTGGAGTCACCTCTGGAAAAATTTCCTTGTCTTTGTACGATCTCTGTTTTGGTTACCTCCATAGCTGCATAGTCTGGCCGACGAGTTTGCAAAACCAAAAGGGAAACGTTGAAGCCACGGTCGGTCAACTTCCCAGAGCTTGAACGACTCCCATCCACAGAAAGAACACCAAAAATCGCGCGGGTCAACTGGCGAGCCCGCTGCACTGCCAGGACGAAGTCCACGTTATGGGGCTGTCGGGTGACCCCATTTCCAGGCCCGCAAAACACAAGCAATTCTGGCTTCGCCAGGTCGGCCCTCCACAGTACGTTTAAGATGTGCCTGACTGCTCAAGTGAAGCCTTGAAGTTCGCCACTTAGAGTTTCCAGCTCAGCTTTGCTTCGCAGCCTCAGTGTTTGTGCAGGTCAAGCAGTAGAAAAAGCTTCCAGCTTGACAGAGAAAGGTTGTGACTGACCGCGAACTGTCTTGGCTCAAGGCGGAGTGAAAAGAAGTCCGAGTGTGTGCAGCGCTTTGCTTTCTGCTCGCTTTTGTGAGAGTGAAGTCCAGCTTGGTCGGCTAGAGTGACTGGGAACAAACTTCGTGAGTGCTTGGTGTTTTGTGAACCCCAAGAGCTTGGTCGTGAAGGTTTCGAAGTTTTCCGTGGTAGCGGAGCGTGGCTCCAGCTGCGCTTCGGGATGAGGAGACCAGTTTCCTTACCTGCCGGTGGGGACGACTCTTCGTTGTCAAGTTTGGGTGGTGGAAGTCGTGGGAGAAACCGCAGTCCTCCTAGAAGGCTTGTTGACTTGCCGTTGCAGACGCGTGGTCGTTCACCTTCGAGGGCGAGAGCAGCCTCAAGAGCAGCTACGCCTTCCCGGGCGACTTCGAGAGTCAGTGCAGCAGCGCCAAGTGCTTTTGGTTCGCCTGCGAGTCCGCCACAGCAACAACAGACTGCAACCACGAGTTCCGGAAGTGTGCCGCAAGCGCCTGCGCCAGTACCAGCTGTCGCTTCAACTTCGGCGCCTGTGAGCGGGGCTCTTCCTCCTGAAGCCGCGCTGAGTGTGATCCAGGCCCAGTCGAGCCAGATCCAGGCCCAGTCTGCCCAGATCTCTGAGCTGATGCAGATCGTGAAGGGGCTTGGAAGGCTTCAAGAGCAGACCTTAGCTGCTAGCTCGAGCCCCAAGGCCGCTGAGCAAGCAGAGGAGAAAAGCAGTGACAGCGCCACTCCAATGGAGGTCGACAAGGACACCGGAGGAGTGAGACACAACAAAGCAGAAGCCTACTTGCCAAAGATTCCCATGTTGAACTTTGAGAAGATGGTTTCCCGTTCGTCGAAAATCAACTACTGGACTGAGTTTGTTGAGGGGATCAGTTCTTGGCTTGCGTTGCTTGACGACTTCTACCCTGTCGAGCTTTACCGGGCCAGCATCACCCACGAAGTGGTGAATCAGAACTCTTTGGAGAAAGGACCAGCTGCAAGGAGCGCGCGTTTTCACAACTTGTTGAAGCAGAGCTTGGGGACGTTCCAAAGGGGACTTGACGTTGTTCGCCAAGCTGAGCAGCAGCAACTTGGTGCTGCTTGCGGGTACGAGGCCTTTAGAAGGCTGAACCAGGAGTTTGGGATTCAGTCCCGAATGGAAGCAAGTGCAATCAGAGAAGCTGTCCTTGGTTATAGACCGGGGAAACATCTGCAGCGCCCATTGGACATTTACCGGGCGGTAGAAGCAGAGCTCTTGAGAACGGACAGGAACTTGACCTCCTATCCGTCGGTGCGCCTGTCGGAAGCTGAGAAGGTGATGCTTCACTTCAAGTGCATGCCAGAGAGTTGCAAGCACTACGTTCTTCTCCATGGCAAGAGCGACACTCTTGAGCAGGTCTTGGAGTCGATCAAGTTTTACGACTCCCACTTGAGGCTCATCAGCTGTGATAAGGAGATGGGCAAGACCGCTTGGACTGAAGAGATGGTCGCTGCCTTCGAGAAGGGCAAGGGAAAAGGAAAGAAAGGAAAAGGCAAGGAGAAGGGAAAGGACAAAGGGAAAGACGCAAGCCCTGACAAAGACAAGGGCAAAGGAAAGGGAAAGAAAGGTGAAAAGGGACGCTCGCAGTCCGCCTCGCCTACCAAGGGGAAGTGCTTCAATTGCGGAGAGAAGGGGCATTTCGCCAGAGATTGCCCTAAGCCAAAGAAGAGCGACGACAAGGGAGCACCGAAGGCCAAGGCGAAGAGCGCAGCGAGTGCCACGCAAGTTTCGATGGTTTTGTTGGAGCTTGTTCCACCACAGAGTGTGCCGAAGCTTGTGCTTGGTCGAACCCAGAATTTTGAGTATGAGAGTCGATCCCTTTGCCTTGGAGGACGTGTTGAAGAGCATGGTCGGGAACCACGGCACGATCAAGGAGTTTCTCTTCAGCAGCATCATGGGCACGATTGTTTTCTTGAACCACGGCATGATCACGGAGTTTTTCGCCAACAGCAACATTTGCATGATCGTTTTCTTGAACCACAACAACAGCATGAAGTTGGTCGGTTGGCAGCTTTGCGTCGGCATGTGCAATTTGAGAACCAGCATGTCGGTGACGAGGGCGAGTTTGAGCATGGACAGTTGTTTCCACAGCATGTTGTCGACCAGGTTAGCATGATTGGGGCCTCCACGTTTTCCTTTGAAGACCAGCAGGCTTGGTTGATAGACTCTGGGGCCTCAAGTCACTTGGTTGGTGAGGGCATGTTGTCCAGCGGCCATGTGCAGATCCTGGAGGAGCACGCTGTGAGTGTTCAGTGCAGTCTTGCGTCAGGTGAGCCGATCACTTTGCGTAGGAAAGTTGATTTAAAGGTTTTCTTCGTGACAGTCGAGGGAAGCCTAGTGAGTGCACGCCTCTCCGCTCTTGTTGCTGCTGATTGCTCGCATGCCATCTTGTCCACAGGCCAAATGGCCCAACGTGGGTGGCAAGTTGCTATAAATGCTGACGGTGTCAACGTGAATCTAGATACTAGTGACGGGAAGCATGTTGTGCTAGGGACTTGCATCTACGGTAACGTCGGTTGGTGCTACTCGGTGCCCTGTGAGCCTCGACATGGACGTGGACTGGGGAGGAGCTTCCAACGACGAGCTGGAGGCGACCCCGGACCCGGAGGAGCCAGTGGAGAGCCAGGCGGGCGTGACCCCGCAGGTCCTGGCACAGAGCCAGGCGGGCGTGACCCCGCAGGGCCCAGCACAGACTCTGCTGAGCAGTTTCGCCGGGCAGCTGACGGAGATCGTGAACAGGACCTGGAGCGTTGTGACCTCACGGTCGACGAGCAGCGACTCAGATTCTCCAAAGAAGCCGTCAGAGAGCCCCGCGGACCACAGGGAGACGCCACAGCTGACGGATCAGAAGGAGACGCCGCAGCCGGAGACCGAGACCCCCTGGATAGCGAAGGAGACGGCCGATGTGGCCGAGGAGATCGAAGGGCCCACCGAGTCCCTCAGTACGGAAAAGCCACCAGAGGTCCGAGTCCCCAAGAGCAAGCCGCGTCCGAAGCCACCCGTGCTGCCGTATCCGACAAGGTCAGTGACGGGAGGTGTCCCAAACGGGGGCCACGAGCTCAAGGGGCCTTCATGGTCTTCCTCTGCCACGGCCCCCACCAAGGGTGATCCTCCGCGAGCGCCTCGTGAACTTGAATGTGCCGCCGGAGGTGCCTTGCCAGGCGGAGATGAGTCAGAGCAGCCGCCCAGGCCCGAGGTTGCCGACACCGCCGCGGGTTCCGAAGCGGAGATCGAGGTCGCCGTTGGGGAGAAGCCGTCACCGTTGAGTGTAGGTTCCCGGGACGTTTTGGATGATGGAAAAAGTGGGCCGAGCGATTGCTGGTGGGTTGCCACCGACAAGGAAGCGCTAGGTAACTTCAGCATGTTCGAGCATGAGTTGCGGTCGCATTTGCCTTTTAGCAGTTCCTGTGAAGTTTGCTTGAGAGCGCGAGGGTTGAAGCCAGCCTTACGGAGGAGCCAGGTGCACGAGCACGAGATTCAACTCGACCAGTTTTGGCATGGCTCTTTGCGTTTTCTCATCATGGTGCACTCTAGGTCTTTTGCCATTGGCTGTGTGAGCGGTGATCTGACCAGAGAGTTGATTGTTGCAGGCATGTCACAGTGGATGATGCATTTTGGGCTTGCCAATAAAAGTTGCTTGTTCACCTGCGATGCTGAAGGGTATATGAGAGTTTTGTGGCAAACCATGTTGGAGAGTTTTCCTGTGTACCAAGGAACCATTGAACAGTTTGCCGCAGGTCGTCATGCGCCAGTTGCTGTGAGGGCGTTGCGAGAGACCGTCAGTGGTGTTTTGATTCAGATGCAGGACAAAGGCGTGGGTTTGAGGAACAATCGGAAAGCCTTCAACTTTGTGTTTCAGCATGGTTGCCATTGCCACAACAGGTACAACTTGTTATCTGGATCAGCCTTGACCCCTCTACAAAGGCTGAGAGGGAACCAGCACAAGCCCCACCAGGCCTATGTGTTCGGTAGTACCATTCTACTCTCGGGCCCACCTAGCAAAGCCGCTTCTCTGCCGGGGCGATACACCTATGGAGCCTACCTGGGGCCTGTCTTAGGAAAGGCCTCCCATTGGGCCACCATGCAAGTTAAGCCTGGAACCGTCGAGGTGGTGCAGACGCCAGCTGTGAAAGCCCTGTTGCCAACGAGGTACGACCTTGAGTTGCTTGGCATGCTTGCGAAGAGAGTTGGTAGCATGGTGCATCGGTTGCCTAAGTTGCCAGAGCTTGAGCATGTTGATGATGAGTTGACCGTGTTGCCGTTGAGCTTGACTGAAGATGGCAATCTCCCCAAAGAGTGGTTGCTTGAGCATGGTCGCACGCGTCGTTGCCGAGCTTGTGAGCGTGGGTTGTTTCATGGCGTGAAGCATTCTGTGACTTGCAGGAAGCGCTATCGTGCATGGGTTGAGGAGATGAAGGAAGGAAGCCCAGAGCCTCCTGCGAGACAAGGAGGAGAGTCTGTTGAGGATGTTGTTCCGGATCCCGTTGGAGTTGATGATGATGATCCCGTGGTCGAGGTCGAACTTCCCGATGATTATGATGAGGTGACCGTTGCTGAGCCTTGGTTGCCCACAGTTGAAGAGTACTTGCCAGAAACCGAGGCACAAGGACCCGAGGAGAGAGAGGACCAGGCAGAAGGCCGGGGCAACGACCCACATGGAGCCGGGGGCATTGGTGATGTGTCGGACCTCGGTGATGTGCCAATGGATGTGGATGCTTGTTGGTCGGTGCCGTCCTATGATGCCTTGGATTGTATTCCACTTGAGGTTGCTGAGGACTTTGCCGTTGGAGTGCAGTGCAGAGTGAGCGTGTTTTCGAGCATTGAGGATGACGGTTGGTCGGAACTTAGAATGGGAGATAGGCTCGTGTACTTGCAGAAGCCGAGTTTTGTACGCGACGACGCCACCGACAAACCCCTCGAACCGGGAAAGGCAGCTGAAGGGATGCGAAAGGAAATTCGTGCCCTCGATACGCTTAAGGTCGGGGATGTTATCTCAAAGTCCGAAGCCGATTCCTACTGCAAAGAACACAGCATCAGAATCCTTTCAACCAGGTGGGTTTCCGTTGGGAAGAAGGACGCTAGCAGGGAGCTGCTTACTCCAACGTTGGAGTAGGAGCGTGAGCAGGGGCTGCTTACTCCAACGTTGGAGTAGAGACCAAGGAGGACATTGTTCGGGCGAGGGTTGTCGCCAGAGACTACGCGAGTGGCGGCCCCACCGCAGCAGAGTTGGGAATCAGCAGCCCAACATCGTCGAACGAAGCCTTCAGGTCGTTCTTGGTGTTTGTTTCGGCCACTGACTCAGACATTGTCCTTGCCGACGTCAGTACAGCATTCCTTTTTGCATTGATCGTCTCCCCTGAGTGTGTCATGCTGCCTCCGAACGTCCGTTTCGCTGACAACTCACGTGTTTTCATGAAGTTGCGTAAAGCGCTCTACGGTCTTCGGTCGGCGTCTTTGGCATGGTATAAGCATTTGAGTGAGCTTGTGAAGGAAATGGGCCTCCATGCTTCCGATACTGAAAAGAGCGTCTTCTCGGGAGAGTACGAGTTTGAAGGAAAGAAGTTTTGGATGCTTCTGCTTGCCTACGTGGATGATTTGATGATTGCTTGCAAAAGTCGTGACGCAGCGCTGAATTTGACCGAGCGCCTGGGGCGTTCGGTGAAGATCAAGGTCACTGGGATCCTGTCTCGCGACAAGAAGATCGACTTCTTGGGGAGAGTGATGCAGAAGATTGAATGGGGGCTCATGTTGGGGCTTCCAGAGGGCTACTTCACTTCGGTGTATGAGTCCTACGGCATCAAACGGGGGAGCCCAACGCCACCAGATCTTCGAAAAATATTGGATAGTTCCCTGGAGAACCCCGATCTCCAGAAACCGTTGTCCACGGAAGCGGCGACGAAATACCGCTCAGCAGTGGGCAAGATCAGTTGGGCGGGGCAAACGAGAATAGATTTGACCTACTTCATCAGTGTTCTGAGTCGAGGGCAATCAACACCTTTGGTTGTACATGAAACCTGCCTTCGGGCTTTCCTTCGGTATCTCATTTCGGTGGATCACCTCAAACAACTCATGAGTGCCGAGGAGTGTTCTGGAAGGGTCGAAGCTTACGTCGATTCGAACTGGGCCCCCGAACGGAATAACGATCGGAGGTCCCTGTCGGGATGTGTTATCCTCGTCGATGGCTTCCCCATCAAGGCATTTACCCGGACACAGACCAGCGTGGCTATGTCGAGCGCAGAAGCCGAGTTGGTTGCAATCACCGAGGGAGCCAAGGAGGCTGTAGGAGTTGTTGCTTTGATTCAGCACATCTGGGGAGCGTTTCGCACCTGTCAGGAGCCACCCGCGATCTATTCAGACTCGCAAGCCGCCATCAACATTGGATCCATGCATGGTTTGCTTCGTCGAGTCAGACACATTGATCTTCGGGTGTGTTGGACTCAGGCTGCGATTCAGGATGAGTTGATTACGTTGTCCTGGGTTCCGGGAGCCCAGAACCCAGCTGATGTCTTCACAAAGGCTTTGTCGAAGCCTCAGATCCACCACGAGAGACTTGGGATTGTTGAGCAAGCCCCGCGGCAGTCTCTTTTGTTGGAGGACCTTGATTTTGATCGGTTTGTCTTGTGCAGCATTCTTGGAAGAGTTTTGGCTGAGTCCGTGCTTGAGCGATTCTGTCGCGAGCTTGACGAGGTGAGTGTTGAGAAGAACCGTTGGGTTGTAGTTGAGTTCTGTACCGCGGTGAATTCCGGCATGAAGGTTGCTGCCGAGGCCTTCAAGAACTTGAGGGTTGTTTCTGTCACCGAGGACGGGAACGGACTGAGCGATGAGACCATCGCCGTACTGAGGTGCTTCATTGTGCGCATGGTTGATCATGGTGTGCGCGTGCTTGTGTGGAGTTCAACTCCCTGCACTGGGGGCTGCCTTTACCAGAACCTCCACAAGGGACGCCAAGGACACGAGGCAAGAATCCGAAAGCTTTGGGGAATCCAGAGGAAGCTCTGGAAGAACTTGAACATCCTCATTGCCCCGGTTGAGTCTGTTGCGCTTGAGTTGCAGCCCTACTTTGCGGTTGAGTGGCCTAAGACCTGCCAGTACTGGAACTGGAAGGACGTGAAGAAGACCCTCAACAGCCGCCAGCGTGAGGTGTCCAGCAGCTTGGTTGACGGTTGTGCCGTTGGCATGGTTGGATCAGACGGGCATCTTGTCCACAAGCGTTGGAGGATTGACTGTGACTACAAGCCGCTTGCGTTGCGCCTCGATACTATCCGTTGTACCCAGGATCATGTGCATTCTGAGTCTTTTGACTTGCGTCAGACGCAGCACTATCCGTTGGACATGTGCCGCATTGTGTTGCGATCCTTGAAATGAGCCCAAAACCGCCAGGACCTCAGTTCTTTGTTTCAACTTCAACTGCAGCCGCAGCCGCGAAGCCACTACCTCTCGAAGAGTTTTGGCCAGAGTTTTTCTCACCTTTTGCGCTTTTCCAATGGACGAGCTCCTTTGGCTTCTTGTTGCCGTGATGGCAGCCTCCTCTGCGGTTTCGAGCTACCTTACTTGGTTGGTCACTTTGTGCGTGGTTGTACCGAGACGGACAGCCAAAGCAAGGGTGCCAGTGGTTGCCGAAGACAGTGAGTCAGAGGGAGAACTTCCCACTGAGCTACCGACCTCACCGCCTTCTACCACTTTGAGCGTTGAAAGCAAGTTTTACGTCTCTTCAGCTGGCAAGACCTTACACCTCTTTCCCAGCTGCCCGGGGCGTAATGCCCGTTTGAAGACGTATCGTGTGTGCATCAATTGCATCAATCGCCTGACGGCATCCTCGACCACTACTACCAAGCAAACTCCAAGAGGGGGTAAAGGATTTCGACACCGTGGTTGAGCATGGTTGGATGGAGTTCGCTTGCTTGCCGCCTAACTTGAGTTTTTGCTTGTTTGTTTTGCACAAGTGTTGACACCAAAGCAGTCGCAGCAGGAGAAAGTGTTTCAAGCGCATGTTGCATGATTTGACTTCGCATGAATTTGTTTTCATGATTTCATGAGTGACTGAAGTGCTCTGAAGTGCAGTGGTACGTTTAAGATGTGCCTGACTGCTCAAGTGAAGCCTTGAAGTTCGCCACTTAGAGTTTCGAGCTCAGCTTTGCTTCGCAGCCTTAGTGTTTGTGCAGGTCAAGCAGTAGAGAAAGCTTCCAGCTTGACAGAGAAAGGTTGTGACTGACCGCGAACTGTCTTGGCTCAAGGCGGAGTGAAAAGAAGTCCGAGTGTGTGCAGCGCTTTGCTTTCTGCTCGCTTTTGTGAGAGTGAAGTCCAGCTTGGTCGGCTAGAGTGACTGGGAACAAACTTCGTGAGTGCTTGGTGTTTGTGAACCCCAAGAGCTTGGTCGTGAAGGTTTCGAAGTTTTCCGGCTGAAGCAGTGCAAGCTTCGCGAGAACATGCTTTGATTCATGCATGCTTTCACTAAAGAAGTGTTGACATCCTTTGGGACATGACCTGGACTACAATGCTAAAGGCAGCTCCATGCACAAAAACCGTACATGGGTCCCCCCTCGCCGTTCGTTTAAACTTTTAAAACCTAAACGGGGTGTGGGACCCGGCCCTAGAAAAATGGGACCCGGGTGGACCCAGGTGGGACCCGGATGGGACCCGGTGGGACCCGGATTCGATCTGATTAGCAAAGTATAGGACACGTGACAACCAGATGAAACTTCTTGTGTGGGAAACATGGGACCCGGTGACACCCGGATAAGACCCGGCGAGCAAAAAAACGGAATTCGGTGACGCAGAAGGTGGGACTTGGATGGGCCCGGTGGGACCCGGTTGGGACTCCTCGCAAAAAGCGGGACCTTGTGACCGCTCAGATGATGTGGCCTCAAAACCACACGTTGATGTGGCTTGAGAACCACACGTTAAGTGGCCTTGATGTGGCTTCAAAACCACACGTTTGTGGCTTATGTGGCTTCAAAGCCATACGTTTGTGGCCCGGATGTATTAAAGGGGTCACCAGAAGCCTCGGACCTGAACGAACACGTTGGGCTGCCTTTCTTCTTTCTTTACTACAGAGAATTCTAAGCCGGAGCTGGCTCCAAGTCCACTTGCTGGAGTTGAAAAGGCTTCAACAAGCTTCGATGATCTTGCAAGCTATTAGCTATTGCTGACTCCATAGAGCCATAGGATTGGCTTAAAAAGACCTCGAGATACCTCGATGACATTGCACTGGTCTCTAGTGGATATAGAAGCAGGATGAGCCCAAGAAATGATGCTGCGGACAACCCCGTTTCTGGGCCCACGAAACGAAAGCAATTCTGGCTTTGCCACACTGGGCCTCTCCAGTAAATAACGTTACTGATCTCTCTCTTAACCAACCCGGAAGCAACCTCATCCAGTGTCCTGAATGGATTATGACCCGCAGGCATTTCATCCATATCCTTCAGATTTCAGGTACTTAAAAGAATGACTAAGAAAATGTCTAACCGCTTCTGTCGCAACTTCCAAGGCGTCGAGCCTGGCCTGCTCTTGTTTAGAAAGACTGTGACGTATTCTGTAGTTGGCCTTTGTATGTGCCTTTCTTTTGCTGCTGTTAGCGGATTCTGCCTTCTGGATGGCTTCACCGCGGCACGCACGCGGCCTGGCTTTAGCGGCTGCTGGACGGCGCTTGGCTGGTATGAGGCTTGGTTGATTCCAGTTAGACGACTTTACCAGCAGTTGACGCCTCACTTACAATGTTTCCGCCCCTTGTTTTTCTTTCGGGTCTTTCCAACCACACCTCTGCAAGATTGTGGAGGGGTTGGAGGCTTCACCGTCGATCTTCTCTTCTCTCTTCTTGTCGATCTTCTTGCCGCTCACGCTGTCCATAAGATCTCTTGTCTTTCCGCCTTTGGCTTTCACTTCCCGACTTATCCTCTTGATGATCCCCTACTCCTCTCGAATCAAGAGAAGGAGGAACAGAAAAGGCAGAGTCAGAAGAAGAGCCGAGTGGAATAGATAACCAAGTGTTCACTCGAAGTGTTAAACCAACGCTTGCAGTCACCACAGACAGTTGAGGCACCGGCCATGCAGGAGCAATGAGATCAAGTTCGCAGGCTTGAGCCAAAATGGCTACGCTGTTGGGTGTGCGTGTGCATTTTGAAAAGTGTTCTGTCAGAGTCAGTTGGTCGTTATGTAGGTGTTCAATGAAATTCTGGAAATCTATGAGGTTTGTTGATGTGTGTGGAAGTGCGATGGCAAAGTAGGTTCTCCAGTGCAAGTAGTTGTAATGTGAGGGTGTTGATGCGAAGTTCTGGAAATGTATGCAGGTGTTTGATGTGTCTGCAAGTGCGATGGCAGTTGCTTCTTACAGTGCGAGCATGGTCTAATGTGATTGTTCGAAGTTTGTAAGGCATCTCTTGGGATTTCAATGTGCAAGCCAATCTTTGTTTCGATTTTGGAGTTTCACTTGCCATCTTTGGATTTGCGATTTCCGAGTTTGCTTGGAAAGCTGCTTTGGATCTCGATTGTTGTAGAGACTCATTGGACAGAACTGCATTTGTTGTGTTGGATGCATTTTCATGTGTTTCTGTAAGTTTGATGTAAGACCGGAAAAGCAGACCAGCAATCTTCTTAATGAAGATGTGGCTTCTGGAGCTGGACTGGCCGCTCCAGATGCTGCGCCCGCCCTAGATTACCAAGACGGTCATCAAGCGGCATTCGAGCAAGCATTCAGGCGCCCGGCAAGAAGTTCCACCATCCGCAGGCCCGCAACCTGGCAATGCAAGCAAACAACTACAGGCAACTCCGCGTGGAAGGCCATGTAGGCAAACCTCTCCGCAACAGTTACTAAGAATTCTACAAGCGAAACTGAAGCACCTTCCGCGTACTGCGGGGCCCCATGCAAAATGACGTTCCAGGGTGCAAGCGTTTCGGGCAGTTCCAAGAGCCCTTACGGTCCGAGAGTACCTGAACCAACAGGCAACCCTTGTACATTTGGAGGTGCACATATCTTAGGACTGCATGGTGAAGGGACGCAACCGGAAGGGGCAATCCGTACCAATTTCTCCAAGGGCAAGACGGAGAGGCACTTGGTGTAAAACATGCGCCTAGACCTACATTAAAGAGGGCCCGCGTAAGTGCAGCTGGTCTGTGGGCCTTACTTGGAGTTTCTTCCTCTTGTAGTGGACTTTTTCCCCGGAATTTTTCTTGCAGCAGCACGGCCATCCACTTGCGACATACGTCGTTTTGTGCATTGGCCCCGGTTGAGCTCTTCTGCTTGGCCTGTGTTATGCCACCGCTGAATGTACAATATGGCAACCTTTGTCACTTTAACTTGTTAGCAAACCCCAACGTTGACGGCAGGTTTCCGGCTGATAACGGCAACGGGCATGCAGGCCAATTTAGTTGTTGTCAAACAGTTCCACAACTGTGGAGAATCCAAGCAATAACCGTGCGGGTTCAAGCGGGTGGAGAGCGTCGCCAATCAGATTGCGCGCCATTGTAACTGGAACGCCAGCGACCGCCAGGGGTGCTTAATTTATCTGGGGCAGGGACCGACCCAGGCGGCTTTATAAGTGGCGTCCACTAACGGGTTTTGTTCCAGTTGGTAGTTGGTACTGGCGGCCGGATAGACCCAGTGATTATCAAAAAATGCGGTTCTGCAAAAGAAAGGCGTTGTGTTTTTAATTGTGTAACGATGTTTGGGCTTAGCTGGCAACATACGTCGCTGGCCAGTTAAACAAGAATCTGTGCTAGAACGGGGTTAGCCGCCACCAGTGCCATGGAGATGGAGCTATTTACCACGCGCTATGTGCTTGCAAGACTCTGGGTGCACAAAACGGATGGATGTGTGTTGCCCAATCTCTTTTGGATGCTGGGCAATTTCTGGACGTTTGTCAAATCAAACCAAGCTCTTTCTGCCAAAATGTGCATGTCCAAAGCCGTCAGAAGTGTTCCAATTTTGGCTACTCCAAAGACCAACTTCTCCGCAAACTTTGCAGAACCGCTGCAACGTTTTAATTTGCTCCAAACTTAAACTTACGCAAACACAACCAAGATTCAAACTTTTTCTAAAGTGTTCTTCCAAACTGTTGCTGTCAAAGAATCAGCATAGAACCATCTGCTGCGTGTTGTATTCTGATTCCTGTGTTTTCTGCGATCGCGGAAGCACTTGTGTTTTTTTCCCAATTTCAAGATTGTCGGCAAGTCTGTTGGTTGGAAGGCTGCTGGTTTAAGGAAGTACACTGTTGTCCAGCTCTCATTCATTTGGTACAGCTCGCGACTTTGCGCCTGTGGTGCAGTGTTAATTCTGGCTTCGTTGCTTTCGAACGTGTGCCGTCGCATATCTACAAGCTTCATGTTCGCCATTGCGCGACCTAGACTTTGCGGGGAGCTGGATCCGTGTTTCTAGGCATTGCATTCTAGACCAACGTTGGTGTCTGTACGAGCGGCAAGACCAATTTCCATGTTGGCTATTGCGCAACCCAGACTTTACGGAAGCAAGACCGGTGCTCCGAGACTCGCATGCACTTTAATTCATGCTGAAAACTTTACACTAAGTCTGTGCGTCGCAGTTCTGTTTCACTTTCTTGGGCATTAGTTCTTTTTTTTCGTTCTTTATTGCTTTATTGTAGTTCTCACGCTCTGAAGTTCAACTTTCAGTTTGTTTCTGAGTTTTGAACAGTTTGGAGTTCGAACCCAGGCTTCGAGGTCTGGAGTTCAACTTCGATCAACTCTGAGTTCGAGAGTTCCGTTCAACTCTCACGTTAAAGTTCGAACCTGGGGTTTGGAGACACTTCTAATTCCACGCTGGCTTCAAGAGCTTGAACAGCCCGGTGGCGAATAGGTTGTCTGCTTCTTTCATCTGCAGTGGCATTGGATATGTTGGAAGCACGTTGCTTGGTCAGTTTGGCTTTCGTTGTTCCAATTGCTTTGAGTCTTTCCTTCATCATTGTTGTTGTTGTGTCAAGGAAAATTTTTATGTACATGGCAGATGCATGTGTAGATGCGCTGCATACTTGTTGGATGAATTGGATTCTGCGTTTTTTGAAGCATTCTCATGAGCAGGCAATAGTCGAGCTATTGTAGCAAACGGCAAAATGTCTTTTGCCGAAGAGCTTGAACATGAATTGGGAATGTTTCATAACCGCATCTGGGTAGGTGTGTCTTTGGCCAGCAGCGATGCTTTGAATCTTCTTAACCAGTGCAACTTGATGTTCCCAGGCAGGCGAAACTGATTGAGTTTTTTGCCGGGGATTTAGGATGTGGTGTGTTGATTTTCTTGTGTTTTTTGAATTTGGACTCCTCTGCTTTTATGGCAGTTCTGGTTGAAGGGTTCAGGGTTGTTTCTCATAGTTTCACATTGAAGCTTTGGGGTTCAGGGTTTCGGGTTTATTTAGAAGGTTATGTTCAAGTTTCGGGAGTCGCATGTGGGGTCGAGCATTCAAGATTGAGGATTCCAGGGGCACCGATAATTCACCCGAAAAACCAAGATTGCAGGCCTGTTCTTCGTGATGTTATTTAGAATCCTGAATTTTCAACACACCTCGAGGCCCTGGGCATTCTATAATCATTTCGAAGCACCTTACGGAGCTTATCTATGCAGAGACACCAACTTACGGGTCGGCTGTGAAAGGTCCAGGCGGCAATTGAAGAAATCTTGTGTAGTTGTTTCTCCCGAGCCCGGCGAGCTCGGGAGGATTCTGTCAGGTTCCAGCTGGGCAGCAGCGTCGCAGCGCACTACGAACGGGCTTGGCCCCGACATGTGTTCGGCTTTGTGGCGGGGAGCCGAAGTGTTCACAGGTAACGGAATTGGTTATGGGACTATTGTTGAGGATTATGAAAAGACTACTATAGGGATCCATTCCCCCATTCCCTAGAAAGCACCACGGAGTGTAACCCTCAGCTCTTCTTTACCCTAAGCCTTGTCTACTATTTACCCCAGACCCCTATCGGTTAAAGCCAAGATCCGACTCGAACTCTCCACCCTACCTTAAGGTAGAGTCTAGGCTTTAAGCCCGGTTTATGACCTTTCCGGGCTTCTACTTTAGAGGGCTCGGGCCAATTGTTGAGGCCATGCCCTGGAAATCCAGAAACCTCGGAATCCGCAAGCCACAGGCCGAAATCCTTCCGAGCTCCAAGACGGGAGCCTCAATGATCCCCATACTTGAATTGTCTTGCAGGGTTGCAGATCTTCTGGCTTAGGATTCAAAGGTGCGGGTTTGGTTGGACTAGAGCCTGGGCCTTGAGGCCGTCGTCCCAAGCCAACCGCCGCGTGTCTGGCTCAAGACACCACCCGGCATGTGGGCAAGTTGTTTGGTGAACGGAGCGGCTAGCCTGCAGTTTCTCTTGGCTAAGGGCCCTTATCGAAAGAAAGGGGCCTGCAACACTTGATGGATCACTTGTCTGAGCAAGTCGGCAGGCTTATAAGTAAGGTAACCCCATCTTAGAGCATTGCGACAGCTACTCTTCCAACCTACTTGCTGCTTCCCCTGGTCCTTCCAGTGATCCCTAAACCCGAATCCCAGCCCAAATAAAACCCCAACCCCTGGAGCCCTACACCCTAAACTTTAAAACGCAAGAAAACCAGATATAGGGTTTAGGGTTTAGGGTTTACGGTTTGATTTCCGTTTGTCATGCTGCAGCTTAGAATCGTGAGCCTTTTCCCTTCAATCGATAGGGTGGGGTGGCCTTCCCCAATGATCCCAAACCCTGAACTTCAGAAGCTACCGAGCTTGGGCGTAGCCCCAATGCTTAGAAGCGGGTTGAGTGCTCCCCAAATCCTCTACAATGGTTGCTATGGGGGAGTTTGGCATCTGAGGCTCGGGGGCTCTAGGGTTTAGGGTTCTTGTTTAGCGTTTAGTGCCCAGGGTTTAAGGCGTCTTGGGAGTTGGGCCTCGGAGTTAGGGTTGTTTTCGGGTTTAGGAGTCTTTTGGCTTTGCTAGAGCTTTAGAAAGAGCCAGCCAGCTTAAAGAGGGCATCTACACTTGTAGATTCTAACCTCCTTCAGCCCTAAACCTTCATGATTACTAGTACCCTAAACCTTAAACCGCTAAACCCCTAAACCCTGAACCCTTAAGGCCTAAACCTGCATGATTGAAGCCTTTGAGAAGCACTTCCCCGGCATCGCTCGGAGCACTTTCGATCCGGTCTCCAGCACAAGAATTATACTCCAAGCCCCAGACCCCAAATATGTCCCAAACCCTTAAAACTTAAATCGTAAGCCCTAAACCATGAACCCTAAACCCCCAAGCCACAAACTTGTCCCAAACCATCACCTCAAAGCCTGAAGTCTTCCAGGTTTTCATATTCTTGGGCACACTGGGGCACTCCTTCCTCGGTGGGTCCCCGGCACATGGGCCGGTCGCCATGGCCTCGGTAGCTGGTTTCAGCTGCATTTCGGGCTTCTTGGGGAGTCTCTGTCGTCTTGGTGAGGTTCCATGGGTTCTCATAGCTCCTGCGGTATGTATCTAAGGCATAATATGCATGTCTTTCTGTTTGCCTTGCTTGCTGGCCGGGGCTTTGCATTGCGGGTGTAGGGTTGGTCAAATCAGCACGACGTTAACGTGTAAACATGCCACTGTGATCTGAGAGTTTCTGAGCAGCTGCGGCATGCATCGCAGCTGAGCTGCTTCAGGGTTTTTGCGCAGATTCTCCAGTTACACGGCGCTCCCCGCCCCTCCGCTGCTCTCCCCTCCCCTCCACTCTCTCCTCCCGTTCTCTCCTCCGCTCCCTCTGCTTTTGTCAGTAAGGCTATTGTTCACTCAATGGATCTGTGCGTTTACAACTACTATTCGTTTGATTGCATCCTTCTGTTCAGCTGTCCCCACTATGTTCATCTTCGCTGACTTTTCATACTTTCATGGTAGCCTTTCCGTTCTTGTGCCTTGCATCATCATCATCATCATCCTCACCATCATCCACATGTAAAAGGTTTGAAACGTTGTTAGTCGTGTGCTCGTCGAGGAGAGTACTACCATGGCTATACCGGATCGTCTGTTGTTATTGGTACTCTGACTGGCTGTCCTCCATTGATTGGCGGCTAAGATGGACCAGCCAACTGAATGGCATCTTGGCTGCAGATATCTTCGTTTCAGGAAGTGTGCGCGGGCACAGATGCCGGAGCATGGTTTAGGCTTTAGGGTTTAGGGTTATACTAACTGCCATGGTTTTCATATGATAGGATTGTCAGCCCGTTCTGCAGCTTGTCATTCTAAGACAGGCACAAGACTATTCAAAACGCAAAATCGGCGAGGTAAGGAGCCCGCAAACATGAAGCTTAAGGAGCCCGCAAACATGAAGCTTGCTTTTCCAAACATGGCCTAGGCCCTACACCCGCACACACACTTAAACCCCTCGGCCGGAGACCCCGATGTCACAAACCCCAAAACCCTTTTCTCAGTCCGTGGCGTATGAACCCGGGGCTGGCTTGTAACTCGTCGCATCACAACCTGAACAAGCACAGTTTTGCCAAGGAGAAGATCGTACATTAGGATGTTGAGAATCGGGGGGGGGGGGTTTACGGCCTAGGGCTCACGCTTTCAGTCTTTAAGGGCTTCGAGTTTAGGGTTCAGGGTAGGGTTCAGGGAAACTAGAACGTCATGGCAAAGCTAGCTACGAGAAGGGCAAGAACAAGCAGAATCAGCGACACTCTCTTGGTCGCCGTAGTTCCTCAACGGCAAACATGTGGCACAATCACGACGATTGCAGAAATGGCATCAGAAACGGCAGCATCAAGTTGGCAGTGACAAGCCTGATCTTCATGAAGGACATATACAAGCATCTGCAGCGCTGCAGTAGAAGAGATAGTGCAGTAGCAGCAGCAATGATGAGGCGGAACGGCATGCACCCTAGTCACAGCATGCAAGCACCACAAAAGCTGCGGCATTCACGAGGCTGCCAATCAGGAGGGGCTGGCAAAAATGCCAGCAATGATGGCGGTCTAGTTCCCGTGATGGTGATGATTGTCGCCGTGACAATTATACACCGTGGTCAGAACATAGCACCATTACCATGAGGCTGCTGCAGAATGCTGCTGCAGATTTACATGCATACCGTACATTTTCGTAGATACCGCACATGCCGACATACTTATGTATCTACGATTTATCTACGTACATGCACGCGTGCACGAGAGAATCGGAGAAGGAGGGGCAGATGAAACCGACGCAAACACATACACAAAGGCTTGTATAATATACATATCATATTCATGTATATATGTATATAAATACATATATATATATATATGCACACTATCTATCTATCTGTCTATCTAACCATCCATACATACATAAACACATACCTACCTACGTACGTGCCTACATACATGCATATACACACAGCACACTTATGTATAGGTGTGTATATATATATATATATGTATATATATTTTCATACAAGTACATACACATGTATATATATATATATATATATATATATATATATATATATGATATAAGCCCATAGTTCCATAATGAACATGTTACGTTGTAACACACATGATAATCATTAGTTGTACAGTTGCGAGTGATGCCAGGCGGCGACGTTTGTTTTGTCACGTCTCTCTGTTCAGGTCACAAGCTCGTGAGAAACACCTCTGACTGGGCCGTGATCTCAGCATTGCAGCAGTGAATGGGTTCCATCAAGTCAGGCATAAATGAGGTCGGGGTTTGAGGGTCTTGTGTAGGACATATATACATATATATATATATATGTATATATAGAGTGTCCTGAAACACTCCACGCGCCCATATCCTATCCGCTTCAGGTGGTCGGTATCCTGAACCCCTACGCTAAACTCTCGACCCTGACAGGTAAGCCTTAGAACGTAAGGGTGCGAAGGTTCATCCCCGCCGTGATGAGAGTTGGAGTTGATGGTTTCGGTTTTGGGGCCGAAGATGGAGGGGGTTTGGAGTTTTGGATTTGGGTTTCGTTGCACCCAAAACCGGCCGGCAGGGAGAACCGCATCTAAACTTCCTGACTGTTGAGATGTCTTTTTTTTTCAAGCTTTTCCGCGTCGCACTCGAAACTCAAAGCCCTTTAGCCGGGACATGAAGCCCAATATTCGCCGCTACTGCTTCTAAAACTGCTTTGTTTTTACGACCATTCCTTCTACTATGACTACTGAAGCCGGTAGTCTCATCGGCTCCGATTGTAGTTCAGTTTCTCATAATCCGAACTTGACCTGAAATGCTGTGAGGTGGTCCGGCACACGAACTCCCGCACTGTTGTAGTATGGCTTTGCATTGACCTCTTTATCTCCCTCGTCCGGGCCTTGGGTGCGTTTAGTGCAGGGGGCAAATCGGTTTGGGAATCAGGTAGATGCGTGTTCGTTTAGGGATTGCAGACTTTGCCAACTGCCCAAGTCTGTTCGTGGTCTTCGGCATGTGGGACCTTTGTAGGAGCTTCAGGATCAGCATTGCTCTAGCAGTACCGCTTGACCTAGGTCTTGTGTATTAAGGACTAGCAAGGATTTCGGATTTCGTCTGCTGAGGATACGGATACGTAACTATCATGATCCCTGACAAAGGTAGTGAGTTTATGAATCAGTGGTCTGGTTTATATCATCAGATTGAAGGCGGACTCTGCGCCCCCATCTTGAATCTCTCATCCATGACCCACAATCCCCAGAGCCCTTGTAACCCCAAATACCCCAGAGCCCTCAAGTTCCTAACCACTTGCCCTCCCACAAAGAAGCCTCCATCCTAAACCGCAAAGAGTCTCATCGAGGTCGAGCCTAGCTATGCTTGGGCTACACTTAAAAGACATTGCTTGGTCATCTTCTCTGGAACTGAGGGAACCGCAACTTTCGTGTCATTGAGCCTGCTATCTGCATTTGTCGAAGAGTTTCTAAACATGCTGTTGGATGTGCAGGTTGAGGTCAAGAGCCCTCAAACCCTAGCTGCCTCCCGTCCTGAACACTTAAGTCCTAAACTCCCAGCCCTCAAATTTCAACCCCAGATGGGTGCTGTGGTCTCGAGATTTCCTTGAGCTTCTGGTTTTCGGGCTTTCGGGATGTGGAGCTTTTCGGGTAGCGTTTAGGGTTCAATTTAGGGTCTACGGCCCAGGGCTCAATTAGGGTTTGCGGTTGCGAGGTATCGGGTTTTAGGATCTTACAGTAGGTTATGACTGAAAATTCGTTTCGTGTTCTTATGCGTACATTTCAGCGGACCATCACCCAATCCAACAAAGCATAGAAAAGCGCGTGATGTCCTGTATTGTAGTGTAAGACCGCATCTCCGTGAATCCTCATGGAGCGCCATTGCATTGCATGCATCACCAACCCAGCTTCTGCCAAGTGTTGGGGCACAGTCCAAAATCGAGCCCATGTCAAGAATCGTTAGCCCTGGGATAGGAGCCCGGGGAGACCGAAACACGTAAACCTTCTTTACTTAAAGGGTCATGGGACTTAGTAACTAGGGTTATAATTAGGGTAACTCTACTTACAACTCCAATTAAGGTACTTATAAACTTACTTACTAAGTCCCATGATCCTCCAAGCAGTCGCCCACGGTCACCGGACAAGCCGCCGAGGGCCTTGGCACGTATTACTTCCTCTTTAGATACGTCTCTTCGCTCGGCTGGCCGGGAGGGGGATGGGCACCTCGGGGTTAGGGTTCGTTTTGGGGTTTAGGGTCATGGGTTTAGGTCATGGGGTGGGGCAAAAAAACCCTAAACACTAAACCCTCTATTTTGGTTAAACCTTCGGCTGACTTTGGCTTTTGCTTGGCACAGCTGTACAGAGCTCTGGGGTCACACACCTCATCATCATCATCCCGCAGGGTTTGTTGAGGCTCCCTCTATAAAGAGTCGGATAAGGGCAGAGGATATGATTCTGAACACTTAGAAAAAATTCCATTGTAATCCCAATGGAAGTATGCTACAACCTGAACGAAGAAACTACTTTAATTATCACGATTTATCAAAATCCCATCTAGATCACTGGTTTGTGTCTGGTCTTCTAGAGCTACCAAACCTCTGCGGGCGCCTACAACCCAATGAAGTCTAAGCCCCTCTCGATCCTGAACCTTGAGCTCCGAACCCCAAACCCTAAACCCTAAGCCCGAAACCCTAAACCCCAAAACCTAAACCTTGAGCCCACATGTGTAAACAAAACCTTAAGCCCTAAACCCTAGACCCTAAATCCTAAGTTTTGGAACCCTGAACTTAAATCTTGCAGTTTTCTGGTTCCTGCGGCCTTGATCTGTTGGGTCCGCGGCTTCAGAGGTGATTTAGGGTTTAGGGTTTAGGGCCCTCTTGCTGCATGTTCCGTCGGTGTAGGGTCAAGGTTTCGATTACATTGTTTTTTTGGGTGCGTTTCGGGCTAACATAGGAGGCGAAAGGGGTTTTGGCTGGCTAGAGTTATTGGTTTTGGCTTCATTCGGGTGTAGGGTTTCCGGCAAGCCCTACTGTAGACAGCGCTAAGGGCGTTGTATCTATGTGGTTGATGTAGTGTCATTCAATGCTCGGGTCATTGCAGGGCATGAAATTTCAGATAGGTCCGGTTTAAGGGTTTAGGGTTTAGGGTTTTAGGGTTTAGGGGCTCTTATGAATGCAAACACCCAGAACCCTTTTCCCAAAACCCCACCCGGACTGGAAGCCGGATATGGCTGAAAGCCCTGAACCTCTAGGCCTTCACTCGCAAGTGGTTTCGGGTTGAAGGTTAAGGGTTTAGGGTTTTGGTTTTAGGGTACAAAACTCCCGAAACCTTCGAAATGGAATACGCTACAAAGCGCCAGCCCTGAACACTCTGAGCTGTATTCTTGTAGAGAACGCCCCAACCCGACTGTGAGACGCATGATGATGAAGAAACCCCCCAACCCAAGGCCCTACCGTTTAGGACTTAGGGTTTAGACCCTAAACCCTAAACTCTTAAACCCTGACCAGGGTGCCTTTGCAGATGATGAGCAACTTTAAGTTCTACATCCTCATCGCTGGCATCCGAGTGCTCCGGTGAAATATAGATACTAGGTAGGGCTTTGGGACATTTTATATTTTCCCTTATTGGGCTTAAGAGGATCTTATTTACTAATATTTTTCAAAGGCTCTAAAAGCCCCACCTAGGATAGGATGTTACGGCGAGGGTGTTCCTCAATGAATGATATTCGCAATATACGCCGCCCAAATAATGTTTCGAAAGCGTTGCGAGGCCAGATGAGCACAACAAGGCAGTTCGAACAAATAGGTTTAAGTAACTTGCATGGTTGGGTTCAAGCGAGTAAGGTTTCGGACCTCTATTTAGGCAGTCTCCTCAGTGGTTCTTGGGGAATGCACGGAAATAGCCGAAACAAACCAACACTGATGGCTCGGTGCTTGTATTTTAGCCGAGGCCCCGCCACGTGAGAGCTCCCAACATATTTATTCGGAAACTTTCTGAGTTGCTGCGGAAATTCAACAAATCCAACAAATCCAAACAGTCTTTCCGAACCTGTGTTTTTCGAGAATTGACGATTTGCTGGCCCTAACCCTAAACCGTAAAAACGCAAGAAGCCATACGAAGTGGCTTTTTCATCGGTACTCCCATGCCAAACCTGGGACAAGGGACAACATGCTCAGACTAGGTGCACAACGACGACAGGGAGAATAACTACCGGAAGGAAGTGCCTAAACCCTAAACCCTACATGCAGTACAAGAATTCAAGAAGACCCCACTTAAATCCTCATCGCCATAAAGTCTCCAAGCGCCCGAGGCCGCATGCACACTCTGGGGAGTCTCGGCATTGACGAGTCTGTGGTCCGTTTTAGGGTTTATGGCTTTGGGGCTTTGACAGCAAGACCACCACGACAAAGGCGACCACAATTACCGCCTGTACTGCTGCTACCGCGCCGCTGCTGCTGCTCCTCCTCCGCTCCCTGCCACTATTACTCCTCCTCCTCCTCCTACTGCTACTACTACTACTACTACTCCTCCTGCTACTACTACTACTACTACTACTGCTGCTGCTACAACAACAACAACTAGTACTACAACTACTACGTGCTACCTACTACACCTCTGCTATCAGTGCGACGATGACAACGACTACCACATCTGCTAATGCCCGTCCTTCTTGTGCTCTTGCTCTTTCGATTACTGCTACTCCTACCGCCTCCGCGGAGGCTGCTGCCGTATCTGCTGCTGCAACTTGTTGGCTTCTGCTGCCGCCGGTAGTGGTGGTGATGGTGATGGTGAAGGTTGTGGTGGGTAGTGCTGTTGGCGAGGTTGGTAGTGGTAACCCACAGCACCTGCTCCCGGTTAGGTATCACCTCGGTCCTGCGGCGGAAGGTGAAGCACGTGAAGCTGCGACCTGTAGGGACATGGGGGGGTTTCAGGTTCAGGGCGGCTTGGGGCGTTTAGGGTTTTGGGTTCAAGGTTCAGGGTTCAGGGTTTAGGGTTCAAGGTTCAGGGTTCAGGGTTTAGGGTTCAAGGTTCAGGGTTCAGGGTGTAGGGTTCAGGGTTCCAGAACGAACACCCAGCTTTCCTTTGAAGGGTTTTGGGGCCTTTCGGTGGTTAGGTTTGGCGACTGAAGGGTTCCCGTGGGGTGGCTTCCGTTGCTTGGAAACTTGAGGCCTAAACCCTAAACCCTAAACCCCCATCCTATCCCAAATCCTTGTGAAGGGTTTGGGGTTTTGGGCTAATGGTGCGGTTTTCGGGGGTTCGGGGGCCCGAGGGCAGCGTAAGTGCTATATCGCAAGGAGGGAAGCCTAAAGAGTAGCACGAGCAATGCTTTATCCTCAGCCGCAGACCCCAATAGATCCAAGCAGAAAGCCTTTACAATTTATACACGACTGCAACAGCATCAAACCTCACAGAATGAAGAAATACTCAAGACGGCATGACAAAGACGTACACCACCCCATGCAACCCAGCAAAAACATGTGCAAAACCCGATAAACCCTGAGCAAAGCCCCCATACCCTTGCCAGGTATTACACCGTTTTCCTCCTCAATCTGCTTGTCGCTGTCGGCTCTCCCAGATCCGAAGAGGAGAGGATTAATATGAGGGACCCTGGTACTCACAATAGGCTTGTCTGTACGGCGTTTTGCAAGGGCTTTCTAGGATTCCCATCGAGGTTCCTACTTGAACCCCTCAATAGCCACAGTTTCGGGGTTCCTGATTTTGATTCCTCAAGTCTGGCCTTAAAAAGAGGCTTGCCAAGCAAACGTTTCTGCAAGGATTCCATAAGGGATACTGTAGGCATGGCTTTATGCGGCTTTAGCGCACCCAGAGCCTAAATCGAGAAATGCATTGCTTTCGGCGTAAGGAACCCAAGGGGTTCCATCTGAGTTGTGTGCATCAACGTGGTTGTGATGCAAGCTTATGCTGCGAGAGAGAGAGTGATTCGAAGTTGTGGATCCCACACTGAGGTTAGGGTTTGGGGTTTAGGGTTTAGGGTTTCTTGTTATCGCCAATCGAAATGCTTACTGTACTGCAGTTACGGTTTTGCATGATCCCAAGGCCCTCTTCAAATTGTAGTATGACGAAGTCCCTCAGCCTCAAGCCTTAATCCAATTGCTTTTGATTTTTTGCTTCTTCCTCCGTTCGTGTGAATTCACTGGGGAGGACGAGGACAAAGCACATTGAAAGGAAGTTTCCGGCACAAGGATGACAACGGCTCGGGGACGTTGTAGATCCGAACCGGCCTTCGACCAGGAACCCTACACCCTGAAGTCTCAGCACTTATCCCGTAACGCTGTCAGACCCCAAGACCCCATCCATAAATGAGCAAACCGCACACCTTCACCGTGAGCAAGGCCTATTAACCGTCGGAAACCTTGTATACCTACATGTATATATATATATATATATATATGTGTGTATGCACTTGTATACATATATATATATATATATATATATATGTGTGTGTGTGTTATGTCTACTGTATATATATATATATATATATATTTGTATATACACTAAGTGAATAAATACATAATCTGATATAATTATGCACATACGCCATTGTCATATTCTATAACCCGCTAACGCCCTCAATGTGCCCCTCCTTTTTCGGGACCCAGGTCTGGCTCATGGTGCCGATCCTTCGCATGGATTGCAGCAGCTGTGAAGCAAACAAAAACTACTATCAGTGCGAGGTGCCTTGGAGGCACTATGTTGGGTTTCGAGTTCAACCCTACACCCTAAATCCTAAACCGGGTCTGGGTTTAGTTTACTTTTTAGTCTAGTATGTTTTCGATTCTCACAGGTCTGCATTTGATTTGATCCCGGGCGTCAGGTCACTTCGTCTTAATGCGAAACCTTCCTCAATGTTGCAGCAAGCAGTATTGGTTCATTAATCTAGTGTCACACGGCTAGTTGCCATAGGTCCAGACTTGACCAGCTTAAGAGAATAATAGGATATCATAGGATATCGTCAGAGTGCGGGGACAGTGTGTTATGCTCGTGGATATGTAGCATAGTACAGTAGTACACCTTCATTATTTTCTTTCCTTCCAACAAATGTTGAGAACGTCTCCTGAAAGCTGTAAGACCCCTGCTCTGGAGCACTTCCTTGACAATTCTTGCGTCCCAATGCCCGAGCTCTAAGTTGTAGACCTAAGCCGGCGTCTGGAGTCGTATACCCAACCCGAGCTTCGAGGCTGCTGCTGGAAACCGTTAAAGCCCTAAGCCATCCTGCATTCTAAGCCCCGTGCCCTAAATCGTAAAGCCTATCTCTGAAATCGTAAGGCGGTGAGACAAGCACGATCACAGAGGGAGCATATGATAGCTCAGCGGAAGTCGCGCCCTAAATCCTAAACCCTAAGCCCTCCCTTGCAGGTGTTGAAGCCCTGCAGGATTTTTGTAGCTTGTTGCCATGAGAGCAACAGAAATGTACGCGCACATGTCCACGCAAGTATATGGGAGTTTCCGAAAATAAGGAACCCTAATACAGTACCCTAAATAGTAGGATCCTTGTTGTAAGGACCCCAAAAGAAGGTACCCCTAATTTTCAAAAACTCTCATATGGCAGCAAGGAGTGATGGTACTTAAAGGATCATGGGACTTAGTAACTAGGGTTAAAATCAGAGTAACTCTACTTATAACTTATAACAACTTAGAACCCCAATTCAGGTACTTATAACCTTACTTACTAAGTCCCATGATCCTCCAAGCATTCTTATGCATCACGAAACTAAAATCACGAGCGACGCTCCGACAGTTTCATCAGTAGATGAGAAATGATAACTAACACTGATCTCTGGAGACTTAAGCCAGAAAATATTTAGTTAAACTGGTATAGCCAGGAATGTGCATGTAAAGACGAGCATGAATCGGCAAGTTGTTCTTGAAGGGGCAAGTTCTTCGGAAGTGGGCTTGAAGCAGAGTTTTGCGTACCACGGCCACAATCAAGGCACTCATGACTTATAACCCCACTTAGAGCCTGCCCTAACCTTGAAACGCTGGTGCACTAAAGACTACATCTCTGCAAAGCCCTAAGCCCTAAACCCTAAACCCCAAACCAACCCCAAAGCCACAAAGTCCGGTTTCCAAGCCCTAAGCTTCAAAAGCTAAAAGCGAAGAGTGTTTGGGGTTTAGGGTTTTAGGGTTTAGGGTTTTAGGGTTTAGGGTTTAGGATTTAGGGTTTTAGGGGTTTAGTATTGAATTCCCTTTCCCGATCCGCAAGACTCTGAAGCCGTCGTAGCCCAGGCTCTTCAGTCCTTTGCCCGCGACGGAGTTTCTTTAAACAAGCATGCCGGCCGCAACACTCCACGTAGGGTTTAGAAGGGAGGTCAGCTACTACCATCATCAAACTGTAGTCATAATTTTGGTGCTACTCTTCTTCTTCCTCTTCTTGTAAAAGTAAATGCAGGCATGTTTTTTGTTTGTAAGTCTGTGGCTGTTTCTTCCTTTTTGTTGTTGGGTGGTGTCGGGCCTTGTGGCTTTGTGGTGTTGTTTGGTCATGCGGGGTTTTGAGGTTTGGGCTCTTCAGGCTTTGAGCTTTACACGTTTGGGGTCTAGTCTCGGGAGAAGCAGCGGCGATGAGGTGGCGGTCGGAATAGTGTTTGCAGTCAAAACCCATGGTTGCAATCTAAGGACATATGAGTATCGTAACCCCAATTGGAGTCCTTTTTTGGGGTACTTATAAGTCCGCACATGGCCTAAGTCCTCCGAGCCTCCAAGTACCGTGTTTGCCACGAGGGTACGCGATGACCAGCAGCGGTATAAAGCCAAGGGCCGGAACAAGAAGCAAGAGGAGAAGTAATACGATTGTCTGCGGTTGCGACGGTAGCCAGAGTTATGCGTCTAGCCGTAGTGGGCATCAAAGATCTGGTGGAGCGCGACAAGCAAGAAGAACATGTGTAATTGGAGTAAGAGGATCCGACGTACCAGCGGCAGTCAGAGAAAGGATGAACAAGGGGCCCCGACTCGACGTTGTATGCTACAGCTCAGCTTCATACTACTGCTACTACTACCGCTGCTACTCTGCTACTACTACTGCTAGTTCTACTGCTACTACTCTTGACCATAGTCACCCAAAGTATTGATTTTAAGGGTTTGGAATTTTCAATTGGCAGCGGTTTTGTGGTTTGGGGTTCAAAGGTTTAGGGTTTCGGGCTTCAAGGTACCCATACTCTAGAGCCTCCAACCCTAAACCAAAAACTAAACCGTAGACTTTCGTAAACCCCAAACCCTAAACCCTAAAGAGCCAGAAGCAACCCGAAGCCTTATAGATCCTTTTAAAGGAACCCTTATAGATCCCTTTAAGGAACCCTTATAAATCCCTTTAAAGGAGCTTTTTATAGAGCCCCTTAAAGGAACCCTTATAGATCCCTTTAAGGAGCCCCCTAAACCCTAAACCCTAAAACCCTAAACCCTAAACCCTAAACCCGAACCCTTATGGATCCCCTTAAAGGAACCCTGTATAGATCCCTTTAAAGGAGCCCTTAGCCTAAAGAGCCCGAAGCTCCCCTTTGCTCTGAGGGTCCCTCGGCCCAAGGGCTTCCCCCATCGCGAGGCGGAAGGGCCCAGGGGCTTTTTGAAGGCTTCGGGCTCCTTTAAAGGGGTGACAAAGGGTTCCTTTACAGGGATCTATAAGGGTTCCTTTAAGGGGATCTATAAGGGTTCCTTTAAAGGAATCCATAAGGATTCCTTTAAAGGGGTCCATAAGGATTCCTTTAAAGGGATCTCTGAGGGGTCTATTTTACGGGCTTCGGGGGAATAGACTCAGGGTTTAATGGGTTGGTTCAATGGGTTCAGGGTTCAGGGTTTAGGGTTCAGGGTTGAGGGTTTGGGGTTCAGGCCTAATTCGAGACGGCTTAGGACGTAGGTTTAGGTTTCCTTATCTGCGTTTAAATTCTCGGGTTCAGAGAAGAAGCTTAAGATTTTGGCGTTCGCAAGAGGGTTTGAGGCTTTAAACCCTAAGCCCTAAACTCCCTGAACCCCAAAACCCTAAACTCCCTAAAGCCCTAAGCCCCTAAAGCCCTAAACCCCTAAACCCGAAGGAACTGGCCCTGATTGCTAAGATTCTAGCCTGAACCCCTAAGGCGCTAAGCCTTTTCTCAATGTGCAGGCCTGGTAAAGGGCTCAGGGTTCAGGTTTTGGGGCTGAGATGGTAGGGTTTTAGGGTTTACTTGGAGGATCATGGGACTTAGTAAGTAAGGTTATAAGTACCTTAATTAGGGTTATAAGTAGTTATAAGTAAAGTTACACTAATCATAACCCTAGTTACTAAGTCCCATGATCCTTTAAGTAGGGTTTAGGGACTGAGGGGCTTAGAGGTTGAGGGTTGAGGGTTTACCCTCTGCCAGACGCCCAAGGCCCAAGACCCTAACCCTAAACCCTAAACCCTAAACCCTAAACCCTAAACCCTAAACCCTAAGCCCTAAACCCTAAACCCTAAACCCTAAACCCTAAACCCTAAGCCTAAAGCCCCAACCACAACGCTTGAACCCGAAACCTTAGACCCCCTGTACTGGTGTCCAGAGGCTCCACGAGAAGAGCCTGAAGCCCAAAACTTAGGGGCACTTAGAAATAATTGAAAATTTTTGGTTTTTATAATCCTTAAGAAACAGCTAAAATTACAATTTTTGCTAGGTTTCTAAGTTCAGTATAGAATCGGTTTATTGCGAAAGTAGCCTCACAGGGGCAAGCCGCAGCACGCGAACAACCTGACATCCTAAAGTCTAAACCCATGTTCCCAACTAAGCTTCTACAACCGATGTAAACCCATAAACCCCCGTATAAATCCTCATATCAACTCTACATCAATCCCTCTAAGCCTTGACACACCGGAAAACCTAAAACCCTCTAGATCCCTTATAGGAGCCCCTTAAAGGTACCCTTATAGAAACCCCCTCCCCCTAGTACCACGGAGCCTTGACGGCCAGGTCCCGTACGCGGAGCCTCCAAATCCAAAGAACTCTCAGGATCTCGGTTGAGGGTTTAGGGTTTAGGATCTCGGTTGAGGGTTCTCTAAGGGTTTTCAGGGTTTAGGGTCTAGGGTTTGTCGGGTTTGGGATGTTTAGGGCTTTGGGTCTAGGGTTTTCGGGGTTTATGGTTGGTAGGGTTTAGGGATTTTTTATGCGGGGGCTTTTAAACAGGGGCTTTTTTAAAGGCTTGTATTATTGTGTTAGGGTTGTATTTCGGTCTTTTCCGGCTTTGAAGGCTTCAGGGCATTGGGCGTTGAGGATTACGTCGAGTGAGTTTGAAAGCAGGTTATGGTGGGGAGAGCTGTAGGGTTTAAAGGTCATGAGCTCAGGAGAAAGGGTGCAGGGGTTTGGGGTGTTTGGCTTTTGGGTGTTGCCGGGGCATTCTAGGTGTCCTTGAATGAGTTTGAAGTTTCGCGCTTTTTGTGTGAGTGTACTTCTTCCCTAATCACAAGCTGGAAAGAAGCAGGACATCAAGTTTCGTTTTAGTCGTGTGAGTGTCGGTTATGCTTGGAGGTTCATGGGTAGTTATAAGTGGGGTTATACGTACGATAACTATGGTTATAACCTATATTAGGGGACTTATAACCCCACTTACAACTACCCATGAACCTCCAAGTAAGCCCTATATATACCCTTATAGAATCCCTATAGGTCCCTTTAAAGGGACCCTTGAAGGAACCCATTATAACTAGCCATGAACCTCCCAGTAGTGTTTCTGCGCCCCACACCGCCACCTCTATGGGTTCTCAGGAGGTCGCTGTGACGAAAGCCGCAGAATCTGTCGCCAGGCCATTCCGAGCAGGGTTGTAGGCTGAAGGGTTTCGGGTTAAGGGTTTAGGGTTTAGGGTTTAGGGTTGATGATACATCGGGTTTCGGTTTTGGGGTTTGGGGGTTAATGATGTTGTTGAGCTTGTGGTCAAGGCCCGGACTAGGCCCATATCCGTCCTACTTCCTTCCAGAAGATCGAAGACGCAGACCCACAACCGCTCCACTGACTGCTCCGAAAACAGGACTGGGTTCTTGCCGAGGAACTGAAAGCTTTCTTTCCACCATGCCCAGTTGGATATGGTAGTGTAAATGTAAAACTTTCACAAGAACCATAGAAAAGAGGGCACACCAAGACCACCGGCACCGTAAACCCCTTTGAGGGACCATACGGGTTACAAACGGGTTGCTGTGCTGAGCACTGCTAGGCTTTTTGGGTGCAAGGTTTAGAGTAGGCGCAGGCTTCGGGGCAGGGCTTTGGGTGCAGGGTTTAGGGCTCAGGTTTTGGGTTCAAGGTTTATTGCTCAGTAGTTAGTCAGTCACATGACTGCTTGAAAGACCAACATACCCCGAAATCCCCTGTGAGTCCTTCGAGCGGAGATCCTAAAACAAACCCTTTCTCTAATGCTCGCACGGACCTCTTGGTAGTCGATGAATAGTTTTCAACCCAAACGGTAGAGGATCTTACTACAGGCCTCCCGCCCAAACCCGAAGTTCCGCAGCATCAAAGCGCCTTTCCAGTAACTTCAAGCAGTCCCTTGTGCCTCCAAAATCCTACCCTAAACCCTGAATCCCTTGCCCTCCAGTTCGTCGTCCACGACCGTGCCTTCGACGACTGCGACTGCGACGGCCTCGCCTGCCAGAGAGGACCGGCTGGGAAATGCCCAAATGTTGCAGGGTTTAGGGTTTAGGGTCCCTAGTTTAGGGTTTATGGTTTAGGGTTTAGAGTTTAGGGTTTAGGGTTTGGGGTTCAGAGTTTAGGGTTTGGGGTTTAGGGTTTAGGGTTTGGGGCTTTCCAGTTTGGCGGGCCAACGCTTCAGTAATGGGGACCCCTACCCTAAAAAAGGCTATATAATGGGTATAGAATAGCTATGTTAAGGGTGTATACCTAGGGTTCCTTATTAAGGGTCCCTCCTTTTACCCTTGGAGTTTAGCAGACATCTATCCGACAGTCCCGCCGACCGGTGAGCCAGCAAACTTTTAGCCTGACAGCCTGACATTATGGGTTCCGGTGATGCATGGATGCCCTCAGAGGAACGTTGGCGTGCGCATACTGGTGGGGGAGTCCCTATTTAAAATACTACCTAAAACATCAAAGGCCTCAGTCAAAGAACCCGAGTGACAACAAGGACGGATGACAATTGCAGGGGAGATGTTTTGGGTCGTAAGTACACTTAGGACTAGGTTGTGGCCAGAAGCACAATTGAGCTTCCAGCCCGAACCCTCAAACATGCAGATTTGACAAAGAGCATGTAGCGCCGACTACGACATGTCAGGAATGTGGCTGACATTCATTAGATTCCACTATTCATGGACCCTATCAAACCCCTTCTGCAACTTATCGCAAAGGACATACATCATACATCCTCTCAAACCCTAAACTGAGCCGAAGAGGATCAGCAGGCTGTTGATGATGCCAAGGCCTACGGCACAGCTTTGCCAGTACAGTGAGGGCTGCAATCGTGTAACGCGAGCCCAAACCGCAAGCACTAAGGCTTAATCCCGAAATCCTAATCCCTAAACCCCAATCCCTAAATCCCTTAATCCCGAAAGGCTTGAATCCTAATCCCATTTAAGTCACAACTTTCAAGGGTTTAGGGGTTTATAACTACCAATATTATAGGGTTTAGGGTTCCTGTAAAGGGGTCTATAAGGGCTACTATGAGGGCTCTTATCAGGATTTAGTATAGGGGCACTCCCGAATTTTCGGAACCATGACTCTACAAGCGCAGGGTCGAGGGCCTGACGTAAGGCAGTCTCCTTGCGTGCCCGCAGCTCTACTTGAAAGAATAATGCGACTTAGTAACTAGGGTTACAATTAGGGTAGCTGTACTTGTAACTACTTATAACCCCAATTAAGGTACTTATAACTTATCACCTTACTTACTAAGTCCCATGATCCTCCAAGTACATGAGAGGGCCCACCTAAGCTTCGGTAGGGTTGACGGTTTGGGGAATCGGGTGCAGGGAGCCGGATTGAAGGGTCACGGTCTGCGGATTAGGCGTTGGGCTTACTTAAAGGATCATGGGACTTAGTAACTAGGGTTACAATTGGGAAAACTCTACTTATAACTACTTATAACCCAAATTAAGGTACTTATAACCTTACTTGCTAAGTCCCATGATCCTCCAAGTAGGATTTTGAAGAATTGGGTTGGCCAAAGCCTAAACCCTTAGATCGAGGCCTCAGCCCCAATCCCTAAAACCCCCCACCCTAAACCCTAAACCCCAAGCCCCAAACCCTAAACCCTAAACCCTAAACCCCAAACCCTAAACCCCAAACCCTAAACCCCAAACCCTGAACCCCAAACCCTGAACCCCCTGAACCCCTAAACCCCCCCCAAACCCAAAGTCCTTGGCAGAAGCTTGCGGCCGCGACGCAGCAGCTCGGGAGGACCCCCGAAGGGGGCGCCCTGCTGGGTCTCAACCCGGGGCCGGAGCCTTGTGAAACAGAAGCTGGGTGCTACGTCCTAGGGTTCCTTTAAAGGGATCTATAGGGGTACCTTTAAGGGGCTCTTTCAAGGGATCATAGGGGTTTAGGGTTTAGGGTTTAGGGATATAAGTCCTGCATGACTCTAAGGACCCTAATATGGGAATTATAGTATATTCCTTACTCTGGGTAATGTAGGATTAATATCATCAACCGTATGAGGGCTACGGTGTAGGGTTTAGGTCATAATTAGGGTTTGGGGTTTAGGGTAGGCTCCTTAATTAAGGGTTCCGTAAGGGTTTAGGTTTTGAGGGATGGGGTTTATGGTCTAATAATTAATTACCTATACTATTTTGCGGGTTCCTTATTATAGTTATAGTATAACGGGCCCCAAAACCCTATTCTAACTGTTAAGGCTTTTGGGTTCAGGGCTGTACCCCTGTACCAAAGACCCGAAGCCCGAGACGGACCTAAAGCTGAAATCCCCAGGAGCAAGCCGAGCCTGAATCTGTCACAACCACAGCGGTTCGTACTGTCTTTGGGATTCCTGTCGGTACCCCCCCTACACCCGAAACCCTAAACCCCTAAACCCCTAAACCCTAAACCTAAATACCATGCCTACCATGGCCAGTTGATGGTGTCTGCATATCCTCATAGCAGGTATCACATTCTACGACGAAGACGACGATGACTACTTCGACGACACCGGCGACGACGACACAGATGCCCACGGCGACGACGACGATGACGACTGTCATTAGCACTAACTAAACCGGGTCTTCGCCAGGCTCTGCGGATTCGGCTGTGGCGAGTCAGGGTTGCGTTCCGGGTTCGCGGCATAAATGTTTAGGGCCTAAGGTTTAGGGCTCAGGTTTTCGGGCGAGGATGAAGAACATGGGCTAGCAGGCAGGGATTGCGGTGGGAGTTAGAACCTCACATGAGGGGCTTTAGAAATGTTTTGATATGAGATTCCTGATCATGTAGAGGCCGTTAATTGAGGTGGCCTGGTGGGTATGTGTCCGCGGCGCACCCCCAGACAGCAGCAACAAGCGTCGGATCCTCATTGCAAGGGATCGCAACTGATGTTTAAAGTTTAGGGTAAAACCCTACAAGCATTGCTATCGATAGCTTCAATCTTCGTGGCAGTGTGACCGAGGCTGCTTTCGGCCGAGCCCGGTCAACACGAGGTGGGGAAGTTGTGGCTGTTATCAGCTGGTCGTGTGTCGACCCCTAGTCGCTAGCCAGGGGGGGGAACCCTAAACCCTAAACTCTAAACCCCAATTCGTGACTGACTTGAAACCGAAGTCGGTGCGACATGTGTGCGGCTAGGCGCTGCCAAGTTGTGTGTTTGTGTCGTGGTTGTAATCGTTCTGACGATGATGATCATGCTTGCGGCTATCAGTGCTGCCTTTGCCCTCACGAGGTCTAATACCACTACGAAAACAATGTCAATTGCTCATTATTGTCGCTCTCCTCATCAGCTATGATTATGATTTTTATCTTTAGGTAGTGATTATGACTACTTTTCTGGTTAATGCTGCTGACGTTGTTGTTGTTGTCACTACGTGTAGTATCCTGATGTTATTACTATGACCATCGTCAGAGCAAGTGCTAAGATCACTATTCGTGCACCGTTTGTAAATAGCATTTTCATTTCGCGGTTCGAGTTTCGAGGCATGGCGGGGTTAGGGCCGCTGGAATCCAAAGGGCGCCACAACTCCCCCCACCGAAAGCCTTGCACCGAAGCCTGCGACAACCACCTTCAAGGCCCTCTTTGCAGCCAGCTGCCCAGAGCCTCCAAAACCCCTTAATTGAAGAATATACCTTAAATTATAATAGGATCCCTTATATGATTTAAGGTATATTCCTTAATTAAGGGGTTTTGGAGGCTCTGGGTGGCGTCAGGTCCTTAGGCGTAGCTACATTGAAATTCTCGGCTCTAAGCCTCAAGCCCTACACAATCCCAAGACTGACTCCGAAGCCATCCTTCATCCCTACCGGGACGCCCCATTTTGAAACACCCCAATATCCTCCACCCGAGACCCTGTAAACTCCCTCGTTCCCAAATGGTGCCCTTTGCAAACTCTAAGCTTTAAACCTACGCCTCAAGGGCCCTGTTACCCTGAACCCTAAACCCTGAACCCTAAACCCTAAACCCTAAACCCTGAACCCTAAACCCTAAACCCTAAACCCTAAACCCTAAACCCTGAACCCTGAACCCTAAACCCTAAACTGCCGAGAGCGCCGCTGACCATTTGCATGGGCGCTCGAGGCTCCGACCGAGGCCCCCGGCCGAGCGTCCCGACAAGACGGTGAGGGAGGGTAAAGCCTCCCGGTATACGGGGACGGAAATGACTCGGCTACGCCTCACACAATACGGACCCCCCTCCAAAAAGCCCCCCCAGGCGGGGCAGGACCTCCACCGTTCAAGGAAAATTGCAATTTTGGCCTTCCAGACTTTTTTTGGATGCCCTGCCCCCCCCCGCCCTGCCCTGCCCTGCCCTGCCCTGCCCTTCTGCCCTGCCCTGCCCTGCCCTGCCCTGCCCTGCCTGCCCTGCCTGCCCTGCCCTCTGCCTGCCCTGCCCTGCCCTGCCCTGCCTGCCCTACCCTGCCACCTGCCCTGCCCGCCTTGCCTGCCCTGCCCCTGCCCTGCCCTGCCTCCTACCTCCACTGCCTGTCCTTCCTGCCTGCCGTCGCCTGGTTCCTGACCTACTCCTTGCCCTGCCCCACCTTGTTCACACTTCGAGCACCCCTTACAGGGTGCGAGATGCAAGCTGTTTGTTGGAAACCCTTGCTTTACTTCGAGCGGCCGGCACAGGCCGCGAGGACCCACAACCCGACAGAAACCATTTCTGTTGTGATTTCTGAAGAAATATTGGTGTTTACATGTCAAGCTGCGAAAGGAAGCAGAGAGCAAGAAAGCCCCCCTTGACGGGGGTTTGGGGGGTGAACCCTAAACCCTAATCGAGAATAGTTGGGGTGGTTGGGGCGGGACTACATGCTGACGCAAGCGCGCGATTAGTGGGTGCGCCCCCTATTCCTAAAGTAAAAGGCGCACCATCCGCGCGCATACTGTTACACACCCTAAACCCTAAACCCCAAACCCTGAACCCTGAACCCGAAACCCTAAACCCTAATTAAACCCTAAACCCTAAACCCTGAACCCTAAACCCTAACCCTAAACCCCAAGCCCTCAAGCCGCCAATTTGGTGAGGCCGAGATGCTCGACGACCTCCTGAGCCTTCCACCCAGAGCGGGGGGTACTTAAAGGATCATTGGACTTAATAACTGGGTTCTTTAAAGGGATCTATAGGGCTCCTGGGGTTTAGGGTTTAGGGTCTACTTCAAGGATCATGGGACTTAGCAATTAGGGTTATAATTAGGGTAACTCTACTTATAACTACTTATAACCCCAATTAAGCTACTTATAACCTTACTTACTAAGTCCCATGATCCTCCAAGTAGGTTTCGTAGCACATGGTACATAGGGGCCGCAATAAGTACCTATACGCCTATACGGTTTTGGGGTTTCCTTATTATCATTGTAGTATACTATACGCCAAAACCCTACTCTAACTAAATCTTGCCCTCTACCGTAGCATTGCTTTTCGAGGGGGGCGTGTATGAAGGATGCCATCATCGTTCTACAGCGCGCGTGGGGCGTGTTTATCCGCGTGTTTGCAAGAGGCCGAAGACGAGGCTGCAGGCCCAGGATTGGTGGAGTTGGGGAAAAACCAAGCCCGAACCCAGTCAGCCCGAACTTAGCAAGAAAGACTTTGGAGCTGTGCAATTGAGCAAACAAGCCTTGGAGTTTCGCGGGCCTTTCATCTAGATTCACATGACCCGTGAACTCAAAAACTTTTCACGCCCGCGGTCGTCCAACTTCTATAGAGCCTCGAAGCCAAGCTGAATACTGATGATGCTGCAGATAGGGTCGAGTGGGAGCAAAGGATGAAAATGCAGTGATGAGGATAGATAGGGTTCAGGGCTGGGGGAGGAACAGTCAAAGTACTGTGGTATCAGTCAGAATTCCCAGGAACATGCACTGATAATGATGTTGGTTGTAGTGGCAAGCTGATGCCGCGAACGATGATGAACATCCGAACCGTCATGGTCACCGTCATCACCGTCAGTATCGCCATCATCACCGTAATGGAGGTAGCAGTGATGACAGAAACAGCGACAACAACGACAACCTGATACCAGCCGTAGTCATCCTTATCCCTGTGTGAGTGATGAACAATACAAACTGCAAAACCCTAAACCCGACACTTTAAACGATAACCCTAAACCAAAACCCTAAACCAAAACCCTCAACCCTCAACCCAAACGGCAAACCCCTAAACCCGAAACCCTTCACTCCAATCCCAGACTTCGAGGCAGTGGCCGCCCTCGGCTGGTAGAGAAGAAGAGGAGGCGTTGGAAGGCGGGACCAGTGGGTTGTCAAGCGGAGAGTTTGGAGTTTTCGGGTTTGCAGTGGTATAGTACAGGGTCTTCAAGACCTCAAGAATTAAAAAGTGCTGAGGTTGAATATAGTATATCAGTTTTCAGACTATCCCTAACGATTCCGACCCTGATACCAGCATGGCGGGTGGGGTTGAGTTTTGGGATGTAGGGTGCAGGTTTCCAGCCCTCGGGTTTGAGGGTTGGGTTCAGGGTGCAGGGTTTAGGGTTTTAGGGTTTCAGGGTTTTAAGGTTTAGGGTTTAGGGTTTAGGGGTTGGGAGCTGGTTTAGGTCACTGCGACTGGAGCCCATCCGGAAAACCCAGACCCCTAAACCCCGAAATCAGTAGACCCTAAGCTCTAACCAACCCTGGAAAAAAAGCCTTAACCTCCAAAACTTAAAGCCGTAAATTCTGAACTTGCAACCTCCCAAAACCCAAAGAGCGGAGGATGCCTGGAGCATTAAATTGCCCCTTCTCACCCCTCCCGGTACCTCTATGCGAGCTGGTTTAGGGGGCAAGGGTTAGCGTGTAAGGTGTAGGGGGGTTGGTATTGTAAGGTGTGATTTCGCCTCTCCGTGCTAAGATCTTTAATGTCTGGGTTCGACTAATCAAGACTACCCCGCCTAAAGCTTCTATTATATCTTGTAACTGCACTGCAAGATACCCGAATATCCTGCTCTTGTTGTTAAGGCGTATTCATGAAACGCGATTCAAGGCTATGGGTTCGGAGCACCTTGTCGGAAGCGGCACCAAAGCTTAGGTCATATTCCTTGCTTGAGATGTCTTGCGATGCTTCAGCTGCCATGATGTGTTTTGACGAATATTCCTTGATGGCGGCATACTGCAGATCTGAATAATTACAAGTGCTATCCCGTGGGTGTTTTTCATCATAAGTTGTTCACAAAATTCCTCTGCAGAACCCCGGTTTCACTACAAAGGCTCCTACGCTATCACCCTCGATCACCAGCCGGTTCCGCCCCAAAACTCAAACCGTTGCAGCTTTCACCTACAATCTCTACAATCTCAAGCTTTCGTAGACAGCCGCCCTCAAATCTCGTTTGTGTTTCAAATACATCCAGTCGAAGACCTCATGTAGGGGTCGTGATTTTTAGATTTACAGTATAATACGCCCCAAACCTGATGCTACTCATTAAGGATGAAGGCTTAAAGCCTAAACCTTTTTCCTATCAAAGGCCCCAGTACCCTATGTTAGTCATGAAGGCCTTAAGCCTATGTCGCAATACCTTATGTTACTCATTAACAAAATTAAAGGCTTAAAGCCCAAACCCCAAACTCCAAACCCTAAACCCTGACCCTCAAAGGAACCCCAGTATAGAGCCCTACTATAGAATCCTTAAAGGCACCCATAAAGGAATCCACTTGGGTGGTTGTCAAAATTAGGGTCCCTTTTAGGTCCTTTTATAATACGGCACCTAATACTTAGGGTGCCCAAAATTGGGCCATAATTTTGACAACTACCCAAATCTCCCTAAACCATAAACCCTTTATAGAACCCTTATGGATCCCCTTAAGGAACCCTTTAAAGGAACCCTAGGGGCCCTTCTTTCGACTATCAAGTCCTCTAAATTGGGCCCTGTGAAGGCTCCGAGCTTTCTCCAGCTGGAGGACCCACCACAGGGTGACCTGGCGAGTTTGGGGCTTCAGGGTTTCGGGTTTAAGGGGTTTAGGGGTTTAGGGTTTAGGGTTTAGAGTGAGAGTTTAGAGTTTAGGGTTTAGTAGGGCTTGAGGGTTAGGGTTTAGTTCAGGGCTTGAGGGTTGGGGGTTTAGGCTTTAGGTCTTGGGGTTCGGTGTGAGAGGGACAGTTTGGTTTGGGGTAGGGGTTTGGGTTTGGGCTTCTGAATTTGGGTCAAGGGGTTTAGGGTTTTCGTCCACTACCGCGGCTCGGTGAGGCTAGTGATCTGAAGCCGAGCCCTAAACTCTAAACCCCAAACCCCGATAGTCCCCTGAGTCCCAAAACTCGTCACCCAAAACGCGGATCTGCCCCTTAAGCCCGGTTCGGAGTCGCCCTTAAGCCCGGTTCAGAGTTGCTGGGCCTTAGGTTTGAAGTCTTAGTCGTTGAAGGTTCAGGGTTTAGGTTTGACAGCCCTCAGAAATCTGAAATCCTAAACACCCGAAGTCCTAATCACAGAACCCTCCGATAAATCCCGTAGAATTAGATAGATTCCTTTGCAGGAACCCTTAAAGGAACCCTGTTCTTAGTATGAAGGCCCCTATATTATGCCCATTGCTCTGAGACGTGTCGCTTCTGAGGCGCTACAGGCGTGCTGCCTGCAAACGGGCAGTATCTGCAGAGCCCTGCTTCTTGGCGAAATATATGCGGTTTATGGGCCCTAAATTCCCAGACCCCCAAGATCTACATCCTCATCCCTAAACCCTAAGCCTTTAACCTTAAGAGCTTAGGCTTTTAGGTGCAGGGGGAAGTCAGGAACCAGGGTGTCTGTTTGAGGGTCCAGGCAACATGGAGATGTCCGGGGCTTTGATGGGAGCAGTCCTTCAAAAATGGAGCAAGAGAGGGGCTGCGACGTCGTTCCTGCCATGTCTCCGGAGCTTCTTCGTCTTTTGTTGGGTGATGGTTATGGTATTCATGAGCATGTCAGCAATAGTGTTTTGAGTCTCACCAGTCCTACGCTGTATCGTTTGTTCTTACTATCATTGGTATGACGGTCGTATGATGGTCTTATGATGATGTGACTGTTATGGCTAACAGTAGAAGCAACGTTCTTATTCTCAGTCTTATTCCTATTCCTGGTCATGATGATTGATACGGTCAGTCATTGTTGCTAGATGGGAGTTTCCGAGAATAGGGGACCCTCATATCGTACCCTAAATAGTAGGATCCTTATTATAAGGACCCCAAACTAGATTATCACTCATTTTCTGAAACTTTAAACCCTTATAGAGCCCGTTAAAGGAACCCTTATAGTACCCTTATAGTAACCCTTTAAAGGAACCCTCAGGAACCCCGAATTTTCCGAAACTCCCAGATGTGCGTTGGCCTGCAGCTCAGGCTGCCGCCGGTCAGCTTCCACAGCAGCCGCTGTTGCAGCAACCGCAGGTGATGCCGTTTCTGCAGCCGCAGTGGGCGAACCCGCAGCAGCTGGGCTTTGGAGTACCGTACTTTTAACACTTTTTTGGGACCTGTTTCTTGAAGGGAGCCAAGTATCATACAAAAAGTCTAGACTTTTTCTTCTGGGTTTCTTCAAAGCCCAGGCAGGGCGTGATTTCGCCGAACCAGCAGGGCCCGAATTCGCCGATCCCGCAGTACCTGGTTTCCCCGACCGCGCAAGTCACCCCAACACAGCCTCAGCCGATGGTTCAAGTCCCTCAGGCGCAACCTATGCAACTTGGCATGGAGCTAAACCGACGAGTCTGACTGTGTACGGGAATCGTTGAAGTTGGGACAGTGCTGTCCTGCTGCTTTGGTATGCTGGTACTGTCATGTTGTTTTGGGTTACTGTTGTTCTCCATGCTGTTGTCTTTATTTTATGTTACGGTACTGTTGCTGCTGCTGCTGCTGCTACTGCTGCTGCTGGTGTTGCTGCGGCTACTTCTGGTGTTGCTGTTGTTGCCATTGTTGCTCCGGCTGCTGATGCTGCTGCTGGTGTCGTTGTCGTTGTCGTCGTCATGGTTGTAAGTGTTGTTGCCGTTGCTGTTGCTTTTGCTGTTGCTGCTGGTATTGCTGTCGTCGTCGTGCTTGTTGCAATTTCTCAGCCCTACGTCAAGCAGTAGTAGTCACCGTACCAGTACTACCAGCAGCAACAGTTGCAGCGGCAGTGGCAGTAGCAGCGGTAGCAGTAGAAGTAGTAGCAGTAGTAGAAGCTTCATCGTTAGTTTCATTAATGCTATTACTACTATTGTTACTACTACTCACATTGTTATTTCGGTTCTTGTTATCATTACCATCATTGTTAATACTGCTACTACTTCTGCTACTATTACTACTCCTACTCCTACTCCTACTCCTGCCCCTACCCCTACTCTTACCCCTACTCGTACTCCTACTCCTACTCCTACTCCTACTCCTACTCCTACTACTCCTACTCCTACTCCTACCCCTACTCCTACTCCTACTCCTCCTCCTACAACAACAACAACAACTACTACTACAACTACTACTTCTACTACTATTTGCTACTGCTACTACTAATGCTTTTGCTACTTACTATCAGGATCGTCATGTTTATTGTTGCTCATCGTCTATGAGTCTTTTCAAGCATCGAGTCCTGAAGCACTGGAGCCGGCTCCAAGGCAAGGACAGCCGATCTCCCCGTACGCAGCGGCTCCTGCAAATCAGGCTGTGCTTTAGCGTTTTTTGCGCTTTGATGTGGGTTAGTAAATGAAGAAGCTTGCGGTCGTAGGGGTTTGCAGGATCAGTTAGAAGGGGCCCCCTCCCTGTAATAGTGGATAATAGGAATATAATAGGGCCCTAATATTATACTTATAGTCACTATTACAGGGTGGGGGCAGCTTCTAAAGGATCAGGGTGTAGGGTTAAGGGGTTTCGGTTCGAGCAAATCCGGCCTTCCTTGAAGGATCCGTGAAGGGCCTGGCCCGACTCTTTGAAAACCCTGGTTGTAGCCTACTGAAAGGAGTTATAATTAGGGTAACTCTACTTATAACTCCAATCGAGGTACTTATAACCTTACTTGCTTAGTCCCATGATCCTCCAAGTAGTACTCGACCCTGAACTCTGAACCCACGCAGGTTTTTGCAAAATCCGGCCCTCTTGAAGCTAGTTTCTTAGCTCGGGCCACTGTGCTGGTCCACAGAAGACGTCTTCGCTGTGTCTGTGCAGTTTCACTCAGAGAGCCCAGTACCCCTTAATTAAGCAATGTAGCTTAAAGCATACTATGAAGCCCTATACAATGTAAGCCATATTCCTTAGTTAAGGGGTATTGGGCTCTCTGGGCAGGGCCCCACAACATTTCCTTCTGCGTGTATGTCATCTCAGGCCATACTGCCAAGCCCAAGCTTGAGGACCCTGAACTGAAACACAAAGCTCCGAATGCCCGAAAACGAACACTGTAGGGGTTTCAATACTTACCTATACTATTTTGGCTGTTCCTTATCATACAGTAGAATATACTTGTTATTAAGGCCCCTATACTACGAGTACTTGTTTAACCACACGAGACCCGTCGCTCTTTGTGGTCCCACCGTGCACGATTCACCATACAGCAGGCCCATCCAGTTTGAAGTCCTCTGTGCTGCGAGGCCGCTATGGTGGCACAAGCGACGCCGGTCGCTGCCACAACGGCCACCACGACTACAGCCGTGACAGGCCTGTCCGGTTGTTCTTGTGCGTTCATTCCGTATTACGTGTCCTGCAATGGTTTCGTACATAATCAGGACCGCCAGGGGCAGCAGGTGTTGTTCGCAACAGTGTGAATACAGGGCTCAAAACAAGATGCATTGTGCTACGATAATGAGGCTTGTGTCGATCTCTTGTGCTAACTTTTGTGCTAACTCCAGTCAAATCTCAACATCGAAACAACATAGGACGAGCATAGGAATTACGAGTTTTCATAGGAAATGGAGAGGACACACTTAGGAGGAAATGGGAGGAAGATGGGAGAGCAAAAGTGGAAACATAAAGCAGCCATCGGAGAAAAAATAGGAGACACATAGTAGAACAACAGGACTACTTGGGAAAACAAGTGGGGACCATGAAAGCCATTCAACAACCTGGGAAGCACAACTACAACTACATGCAAACTATTGACAATCAATCAACTGTTCCCTATGCTGTCTGTCGATTCCTAGAAACACAGTGAAATGCGAATGTAGGAGAACAATAGGAGAAGTGGAGGAGAACCAACGGAGAAACATAGGTGACAACTCGGGGAAAACATCGGCGGATGTCAGACGGAAGCACCCAGAATGACCTACGAACACCACTAGAAACCTAGGAACAAAAATAACACCTTGCCAGACAATCAAACAAGATGCATGGCTTTCATTTCAGACTTTCTCTTGTTGCTTGCTGCCTCTTGGTATTCTCAACCTATTTCATTTCCAACTTTTCAATTTTACCCAGTGTTTTTTCCTGCAGATCTCGAGTTCTCATCTTGCTTCTTTTGCACCAATGCTTGGAGTGTGAGGTTTCTCTAGGAAAAGTGTTATGAAGATCGACGATCCAACAAGGCAACCAAAAGCAAGAAACACGGGGTGCCCCATAGGAGCAACTTCGAGTATCAGACAGGTATTTCGAGGCAGAGGTAGCTTTCCGCACAAGATACGGCATGATTTATCTCTGCAAGCATCCTAGGTACATTCATGACAGCTGGAAAAACGCCTGTACTCAGCACTCATAGCCAGGCTGTATTTCCTTCTTCTCTAAGCCTGCTGTCATTGGCGTTTGAAAACTTCATGGCTTAATGCCAGCAGAGTTCTTCTAGCTACCGCGAATCCGGACGAATAACAGCAAGACGAAGCTGAAGGGTAGTGTGGCTGTTGCATTAGCACCTTGGCTAGTGACTAGCAGCTGCTAATATCGCCACAAGCACGGTCGCAGCACCAGTGGTGGTGTTTGTGATGGTACCTGGAACAGTATGCTCTAAACTCTAAATCCTGACTCCTTAACCCTAAACCGTAAACCCCGAGCCCCACACAGCCGCTACAAAAGGGGCCTTAACCACCTATACTTTTTTGGGGGCCCCTGCATCATGTGAGCCCAGACCCCCGGGAGGATCTAGAAAGTAGATCCCCTAATTTGGGGCCCTATACTACTACGGGTACTTTATAGGAACCTCCATTGAGGGATCTACTTTTTGGATCTTCCCGGGGTCTGGGTGTTGATGATATATACCCTGCATTACCCAGAATAAGGAACATACCATAATGCCCCTAGCTTAGGGTCCTTAAGATACCCCCGGTGCAGGCCCTAAACCCTAAATCCTAAACCTTAACCCTAAACCCTAAACCCTTTCCCCCCTACCTTGGCAGGAACGACGACGAAGCCTCTTGATCGTCAGGCCTGAGTTCTGAGAGCCCTTCGCAGCCCGATGCCTTGCACTCCTTCTCTAGGACTTCGGGGAGGTACCTTAGGGGCTTTGGTAATTAGGATAAGGTTCCTTTTAATGGGGTCCTTAAAGGGTTCTATAAGGGTTCTATCAGGTATTGAGGGATAGCACTGCTCGACCCGGCGAACGAGACCCGTTGTAGACCCCTTTAGGTGGCGCCCACCTACCCAGAGAACGCTTCCGGGTTTGGGATTAAAGGTCCGGGTTTAAGCTTGCTTCCTCTGTCCTTCGTAAAACGTGTCGCCTTAGACCCTATCTTAAAGCTCAGCGATTTAGGAGCACTCCAGATCCGGGCAGCCCGAGGCTAACTGTCCAGGTCATGATGTAGTCTTTTTACATTCAGCAAGTGTCCATGAAAATACATACAATTCCGCGTCTAGAGCTTCTTTATGGGCTTCGATTCGGCACGCTCTCCCAAAGCCTGTAGCCTTAAATCCCAAACCCTACCCCAGAAGCCAAGCTGTGTGTGCAAGCGCACTGGACACAGTGGAGCCTCAAAGGTAAAATCAGAACAGCCGCCCTAAATCCCTGAACTCTAAACCCTAAACCCTAAACCCTAAACCCTAAACCCTAAACCCTATCCCCGCACCCCTTGAACCTTGAACCCCCGATCTCCCGAGGCGCGCAACATAAAACAGTCACTAGGATGCCCAGTAGTACTCTTCTTCCCTTTTTGTAGTCCTAGGTTCCTTTTGAAGTTACCCAATACCAAAAAGAGAGGCCTTTTTATTCTTAGGTTACTGGGTATCCTAGGTCATGATGAACCCTGAACCTCGGACGACGAACCCACAGGTCTCGGAAGGAGACGCGGCCGAGACGAAGCTCGTTTGATGACCTGTATTTCGGGGTGTATCTTGGGGTGGGGTGGGGGGGGGTTAGAGGTTCTTCGTCTAATGAGGGCTTAGGGTTCATGGTCTATGGTCCGGGGTTCAAGTTTTGGATCTTCAGATTTCGGATTGCGGGATGCCAAAGGAAACCCAGAGCTGAACACAGAAGGCCTCTCCAAACTTCCGCAAAGCCCCTGCAGCCCTGAATCCGAGAGCGCCTCCTGCTGCCCTGTGACGCCTTTCTGCTTCCCTACTTGGAGGATCATGGGACTTAGTAAGTAAGGTTATAAGTACCTAAATCGGAGCTATAAGTAGTTCAATGGAGTTACCCTAATATACCCTAGTTACAACCCTAGTTGCTAAGTCCCATGACCCTTTAAGTAAGCTCCGCCACAGCCCGGGATTCACGCCCAAAGCCACCCAAAGCCCTTGAACTCACACCCTGAGAGCCCAATGCCCCTTTAGTTCGGACTCTTCACTGATTAGGTTCCACATGAAGGACCCTTGACTTCCAAACTTGGTGAGGTTTAGACTCTGTGGCAATGTAGACCCGAAGCCTAAAGCGGCCTAAAACCCTAACCTCACGAAATCCAACTTTTTTCATTCAGAGCCGTATGGATCGCAGATGATGGGGGTCTTAAAGTGGGACTCCCACAACAGGGACTCCTACGTTTCAGAAATCAGAAACACGATCACCCCAAGCCCTAAATCCAAACTCCCAGACCCTAAACGCTATGCCGGAGCAGTGTACCAACTGAAAGGATCGCGGAATCGACCTCAGTGCAAGAAGCTGTAGCCACTTGGACTGACTTCAGGGTTTAGGAGTTATTGGTTGTTTTGTTCAACAGGTTTTGTTACGGGTAGCTTCAAGGATCCTTCACTCAGAGAGTAGAGTCTACATAGGGCCAGTAAAGTTAGAAATGTGTCAAGGCCTAAAAATAGGCGTATGCTAGTTCTAGCCCTACTGAACTGGGCTTTGAAGTACCATACTTTAATACTTTTTTGGGACCTTGTACTCAAAGGGAACCAATTATGAATGAAAGTCTGTGCTTTTTTGCCCTGGTTACTTCAAAGTCCAGTCAAAGTCTACGGCCTTGATCCTGAGAGCTGCCATGCTACGGAGTCTCCTCAGTATCTGACTGGTACCTTAATATGTAGACCTACAGATACACGGGTTTAGGGGTTTAGGGTTTTAGGGTTTTAGGGTTTTAGGGGTTTAGGGTTTTGGGGATGAGGGCAGAGAGACAGGGACTCGCGCCGGACCCACTTGCATGCCTGCCGCTCGCCTGCAAGCGCGCATACAGGCAATGCATGTGCGCGCACACACACACACAGAGATACGGTTGATGATATAAATCCTGCATTACCTTAAGGACCCTAAACTATGGGAACTATGGCATATTCCTTATTATGGGTAATGCATGATTTGTATCATCAAGCGTGCTGATCCTTGTTGGCATTGTTTCGATAAAGTGGCCAAAGCTGCCGAGATGGTGGACAATATCACGCTATCAACAGCATAGCGAAGAGCGCTACATAGGATTTTGCGAGCCAGAAAGCACTCGCAGAGTCCACTGACTATGCCATGTACTTCCCATAGCTGTACGGAAGCCCCAGAACACCAAAGCTCAATCCTCACTGCGAAACCATAAAGCCGAAAATTTAATCAGTGGGGCAAGCATGCATTCTGAGGATCTCACGAAAAAGCTCTACCACAAAAGGCGGGTCTCAAAGTGTGTTTGGGGGTCTGCCACAAGTTGATTCATTTCACCGGGGCTTTTGGGTTTGGAATTTTGAAGTTGAGGGTCGCGGGATGAAAGCATGCCCTAGTCGCCCTCGTCTCAAACACCCAGCCAGAACAAACCCTGGAACATCATGTTGTATGGGTGCGGAAACCCCACCCCTTGTCCCTCTTACCCGCAATAGAAGCGCTTATCATACAAGCGTCAGAGTGGTTAGTGATACAATCTTCTAGGGCTCCTGATTGCAATTGTACCGCATTGTCTCCCCAAGCCCCTGTTCTAGCTACAGCCTTTGTTATTTGGGCAATCTAGGGAATAGTAAGACAGCTTTCCAAAGACTTGCTTTGTAGTAGCCGGATTGGACAATCACCTGTTGCAGTTCTTGCAAGATTCGCCCCGTGGAAATCAAGCTCTATACCCATTACACTAAGTTTGTCTAAACTAAACCCCGAACTCCATACACTCTGAAACTTGACCCTTCAAGAAGCCTGCAGTCCTAAATCCTGAACCTGTACCTGTTAACTGCCCACAACCTCAGCTCCTAAATCCCGCACACCGCGAAGCCCGTACGCGAGGTGCCGGTGCGATAAAGAGAGCTGCAGGTCTTACACCGACCACGATGGGTATGCTACGTGGCTGTTACTGTTTACGGATTTGGGGGTTTAGGGGGGTTTTTGGGGTTATTTGAGGGTTTCGGGCCGTAAACCCTAATCCCTAAACCCTAAACTTTGGGGTTTAGGGTTTTATGGATTCAGGGTTTAGATTTGGGAATTGTAGTTGCGAAGCAGTGGGCTTTGGATCGTTCTGCAGGTGTTCCGGCCGTTTTTTACGAAAAAAGGGGGGTTCCTTTCTAGAAGGGCCAAAAGTTTCCGAAAGTTAGGAGTACCCTCTTTTGGGGTCCTTATAAACTACTATTTGGGGTACTATATTAGGGTCCTCTATTTTCCGAAATGCCTTCTGCAAGTTCATCTTGCTTGAATTGTATGTGTCTGCTTTGTGATCATGGTCATGGGGACCCCAAAATCCCAAAGCCACAAAACCCAAAACCGAAACCCCAAGACCCGCAACCCTAAACCCTAGACAGAAATCTACACAGGCAGACGGAAAAAAGGCGTTCAAATAAAGAAAGCTGAAACCCCAAACCCCAAAACCCCAAAACCCTAAACCGAAGCCCCACAACCTCAAACCCTAAGCCCGAAGCTTCTTAGCAAGTCCACGCGGCCAAGAACCTGAAGCTCTAAACCCCTGGTTTAGGGTTCAGGGTTCAGGGTTTAGGTTTTAGGGGACCCTTAGATTGTAAATCCCTAAACCCTAAAACCCTAAACCCCAACCCCCAGTCCCTGGATCGGAAACCACCAAACCCTAGTTCTTAAACCCGGCAACTCAAACCCAAAGGGGACAAGGAGGGACCCTTCATGGGGACCCCTACCCTATAATGGGCTATATAATGGGTATGTAATAGCTATATTAAGGGTATATACCTAGGGGTCCTTATTAAGGGTCCCTCCTTGTACCCTTGGACAAACCCTCATCCTTGTGCTCACAGGAGAAGGGCTGGTGTTTCCTCGACGAAGAGTCCGTCGATCGCTGTCATGCCGAGCGGAAACAAGCCGGGGGGCCCAGGACACTATATAAGCCTGAGTAGTTACCAATACTGTTTGTCACGGTTCCTGTTTCAAATTAAACTTTGAATATATTCCAGAACCCATTCCTGTTGTTGATCCCTTAAGATCGTAATGTTGATGATGCCAACAGTGGTGCTCATAAAGCCACTCTCACACAGACGCCGGAAGCCCCAAACCACCGAGGGTGTGAATGACAGTGGTACTGGCGATGGGCCTGAGACTGACAGCGATGTCGCATAGCATAGTTTGCTTTTCCTTGGCAAGCATATGGGAAGGGTGCCGACGGGGTTCAAGGGTTTAGGCATGCAGAGTTTCTGGATAGAAGAAGTTTGGTGGACATGACATGGCCCGTTCTGCTCCAATACAACCTTTATATACATATATTTATGTATACATAAACAGATTTTTTGTTATCGTCATTATTGTCGTTATTATGAACACCCATCTTTACATCCTGGCACCTTGGCCTTGCGGCAGGTGTTCAAGGACCTGGACACGGGGAAGCTTGGCTTGGATGGAGAGACTGGGAGAAAATGGGTGGTCTTTTTCGTGAGATGCACCGTAGTAGCAATGATTGTAGAAACCCTGGACCCTACCCGTTGGGGCCTCAGCGGGGTTTCTGGGTTTGTGGTGCGGGGGGGGGGGGTGTTATTTTGCTGTGGTAACAACGAGGCCCCGACAACAGGCTCTTCCTGGTAAGGAATTTCTTCTGTACTTGCGTTCGGAAAAGGGCCCATCAACAAAAACAATTCTGGGAGAAGTGGAAACCAGCATACCTAACCCCTAAACCCCTAAACCCTAAAGCCTAAATCCTAAAGCCAAACCCTAAACCCTAAACCCTGTAGCACGCCCTTAAAAACAACCCTGTAGCAACGAGGGTCGAAGTCGTGTTCAGAATCCCGGGCCTGCATACCTCAAGCCCAGAATCCGACAGAACTCCAGAGAGAGGTTTGCGGGTTTAGGGTTTAGGGTTTATTTAGCGTTTAGGGTCTAGGGTTTAGGGTTTATATAGGGTTTAGGGTTTAGGGTTTATTTAGGGTTTAGGGTCTAGGGTTTAGGGTTTATTTAGGGTTTAGGGTTTAGGGGTGTGTCCTAGCAGGGTCTACTGAAAGGATCATGGGACTTAGTATCTAGGGTTTTATAATTAGGGTAACTCTACCTATAACTACTTATTTAACTCCCATTAAGCTACTTATCACTTTACTAAGTCCCATGATCCTTCAAGTAACCCTCTAAACCTAGACACCTAAAGCCTGTCAACCTCAGATCCTAAGCCCTAAAATCCCCAAACTTTACACCTGTACACCTTGCATGGTCCAAACTCCAAAGAGGCATTGTAGGGATCGGAAAACTTGGTAGTGCCATTTTTGGGTTCCCTTGCCAGCGTCATAAGCACAAGAACCCTACTCTAATGATTAAGGCCCCTGTACTGAACGGTTTCTGAGTGGACCAGGCGGCTGTGGTCTCGGGACATCTGTCACACGGTGGCTTTGATGCAAGGATGGTTCAGAGCGTTTCTCTAGAGAGCCCAACATCCCTTGATTAAGGAATATAGCTTAAATCATCTAATTTAAGGTACATTCCTCAATTAAGTGGTATTGGGCTCTCTGGGTACTCTGCGGGGCTAGATTTTGGGTTTAGGTACAAGGGTTGTGTGCCACGCAGGCTGGCGTCTCTAGACGTGCTCTAGACTTTAAACCCTCAACCCTAAATCGCTCAGCACATCCGCAGCTGAGTGCTCATGCGCTGCTATTGCTATTGACTCCTTGGCTGCTCTGCTGGATCGGACCCTTTTCGTTGGTGGGAGCCTGTACTTGCGAGCTACAGGTATACCCTATATGAGGTAATTGGGCAGAGTACTAGATCGCCAGGTCCAAGGATAGAAATAGTTCAGCATGGCTGCGTACATACGCACCGACGAACACAGATAGGTGTAGTTTATAAACAAGTAAGCTAGCTTGGTATGTACTAGTCCCGGACGCTAGCCTTGGGCCCTAAACCCTCAACGAAAACTTAAACCCTAAACTCGAAAAGCCGTGAGCTCCAAACCCTAAACCTGTAGCCGAAATCTCAAGCCTAACCCAAAACCCAGCTCCCTAAACACCTGGAGGGCTTTGGGCTCGTGTGTGCCTGTATGGCCTCCGCAAGATCTTGCTTCAAGCGCCGGCAGATTCCGCAGTTCTTCCTGTTGAAATCCCACGCTGGAATTTTGGGTTATCCGAAACTTGTCCGGAAATCTCTGCATCAGCAGCAATCTTATCCACTTCGAATGCCTAGACAAGAGCTTGGAGATTGCCAGCTGCACAGCGGCAGAAGAATGGCCGGAGCCGCCGGAGCCTTCGACCGGAGCAGGCCTCAGCCTCAACCCCGGCTCCGAAGAAGCTCCACCACCAGAGGAAGAATGCCACTGCATACGTGTCCGTCGTGTACAACGCGGACGGCGCGGTCGTTGGCGCAGCCAGCTGGCACGAACTCAGGAGCCACGACGTCGAAATCGACGTGGCCCTCAGTGTGCGGCAAGGGCGGTTCGTGGCCAACCTTCTCGCCGGGATGCAGGTGCAACTCACCAAAGGGCTTGAAAAGCTGTTGGGGTGCACAACGGGCTGCTGGCAAAGAGTAGACTTTTGCGTTGGTCTTGAAAGAGAAGATCTGGGTCTTCAGCAACCGCAAGCAGCCGACGGTTCCCATTGCCACTTCAGAGGACCTCAAGGAATGGCGAGTGGGGGCCGGACTAGCACTGCGACAGCTCCCTTAAAGGAGCTGCTGACGAGACCGTATGACGTGAAAAGCAGATTCCGCTCCGCTTCAGGTGCCTTGCGTTTTATCTTCACCTTCCCGCAACAGCTGAAAGAACTGTCAGGCTGCTATGTATATTTTGAGCAGTACAATGGCAGCCTCAGTTTTTGGGGTTTGGGGTTCGTGTTTGGGGTGTAGGGTTTAAAGTTTTTTAAGGTTTAGGGTTCGGGGCTTGAGGTTTAGGGTCCTACACACCGGCGGCTGAAGATCCCAGGGAGACTTTAAACGACAATCCCAAAACTGGAGGCAAGAGCTCAGGACACAAGATGTGGGACGTAGGTTTCGGGGGTTGGGGTGGCTTGGGCTTTGGACTTCATGTTTGAGCGTCGGGATTTCGTAAAGGGGTGTCTAGGAATCCAGATAGAACTTGACAAAGTTCTGAGGCTGCCGCAGATGAGCACAGCCGCAGCCTCAGTGGGCGAGTGACCTGGGAAATGTGGAAGCCCGGAAAATTGCCAGGATTATTGCTCAGCGTTCATGACTTTAACGTACAGCTCTATGCTAGACCCTTATTGCACCCCTTCTAGTCGATAGTCATCCTGGCGTGGAAGCCTAGACGCCAATATTATCGCTCAGGCTTCCTGGTTATGATCTTAACGAATAAATAACGTGACCGAGAGCCCTATGCAAATTCTAATGGCCTCCATACGAAACCCTTCTGGTAACCCCTTACAGTTTACAGTCATCCTACATAAAGGGAAAGGAACCTTGTCCTAATTGTATATTCGGGCCGGTATCAGGGTCCAGGGTAGCTTGGTTTACATGTTCGCATTTTGTGTAGACGCTTCTTGCTCCAGGGTGTTTGGGGATCAAAAGCAATTTGTCTAAGTGAGGCATGGTGGTATTTTTGGATTCCAAACATTGCACCAGAGCCCAAGAAGCCCTGGCTGAAATCTGAAACTGACGAAAGACTGACACAGAACGCAGAGCTAAGCGAAATGCAGCTTGCCCAGGTTGTCAGTGCTCCGGTATCGGCCGCTTGCTCGCGAAGAGCTTCAAGGAAACAGGTGATTCAGCAGGTAAAAAATTCTGACCATCCCACTCCACTTGCCAAGCTGGTCATACTCCGGATCATAGTGGTTTTGGGTTTACGGTTTAGGGACCCCAACCCATGACAACCCCAGTCAGAAGATTCTGACGGTGCCTCTTCGCCCTGAGTCCCCGAGGCCCCGGGATGCTTCGCATGGCTTTCATATACTTGTGCTCATGATGGGGAACCTTAAACCTTAAACCCCTGAGTCCCTAAGCCAAAAACCGGGGTTCACGATTCGAATGGCCCTTACCTCACGCACCCTCTGATCCTTATTCCGCCTCGAGCCCATGAATGTACACCTCGTTGCTGAGGAAGGTCAAGTGCCATCATAAACCTTGTGTGGGAATTGAGCAAGGGGTTCAGAGGACTCAGAAATCTTGTGCAAGAGCCGCCAATAATAAACTAAAGCATTATAAAGCTAGCAAGCAAAAGGCGAAACATGATCGTCGCCTTCAGTTCAAGGAGCTGATTCTCGAAATGGTGTTTCAAAGATCCGGAGTGAGGCCTGCAATGACGACAGGGATGTTCCCAGCTTCCAGGCAGTATTCCTGAAAGATGAAACTTTCAAGGTGAAAGCCTACAACTAAACCTTGCCCCAAGTTTCCGTCCCGCGGTTGCAAGTCCGCACACGTTGCAATTGGGCTTTGAGGCTAATTTCGGAGCGTTTAACGTTTAGGGTTTTAGGGTGTGTGAGACAGGATATACAGTCCTAACCCCCAAACCCAACCCTAAACCATAAACTCTAAACCCACGACGTGGAGACTACTGAGTGAGGGAGCATTTTGAAACTCAGTGTGAGCCTAAACTAGGCGAGCCTTTGACCTGTCTGCAGAGAGAAAGGCCCAACACACTTTAAAAAAAAAAAAAAAACTCTAAACCCAAACAGTATACACTGCACACGCCCCCAGCCCAAACGGTATGTACACCCTAAGCCGTAAGCCCCCAAAGGCCCACCACACTTTTCGTTTAGTCGGAGCCTGAGGTTTCAGACTCATGAGCAGAGGCAACAATCCTAGGGACCCTTTAGAGGGGTAGGGGGGTAGGGACTTTATTTGGCCTTATTAGGTCCTTATTTTCGGCATTAAGGCCCCCTACCCACCCTCCTTTAAGCCCTTACTTGGAGGTTCATGGGTAGTTATAAGTAGGGTTGTAAGTAGGATAGCTAGGGTTCTAACCTATATTAGGGGACTTATAACCCACTTGTACTTGCCCATGAGCCTCCAAGTACCCCACCTCCCCTAAACTTCAAAGGGTCCCTATGAAACAAATTCGCGGGGCTCAGGCATGAAACCCACGAGAGGCGCCTCCACCGTGGACCAGGACTGAACAAGGGTTTAGGGTTCAGACCTAGGGTGTGGGGTTTAGGGTTGTGGGTTTAGGTGTAAGTGTGTTTTTTGTCTTGTGGTGTTGATTCTTGCGCGGATCTGGGGTGTTTTATGGGTTGGCGAAAAAGGTTATGCAGCATAGTTCTGTTTAATCTTATTGTCTTATCGTCGTTGCTATTCTTAATTTTTGGTTTTTCGTGATAATTTGCCTTACAAGTAGTATGACCAATGGGTCCAGAGACCAGAAGCCCGTAGCTCGAACCACAGAGCCTTACAGGCAAGCTCCGCCGGGTAGACTTTAGCACGGTTTAGGGTTTAAGGCTTCCAAATCTGCTGCAAACCTGAAAAGCCTGAACTGCAAAACTCCGGCGCCGTAAACCCCTTAACCTTGAGAACCTTTGCTTTCGTCCTGCCGCACTTTTGCTCTTGGTTGCTTTGAGATAATACGGGGCCCAAGACCTTAAACCCTAAACCCCAAGACCCCATTCTGCCTGTTCAGGCTCGTGTATTATACAAGTTTCTGTCAGTTTTTGCGGCATCTTCTTTCCTTGCGATAGCCAAATCCACCGTTGTTTCCAAGACACCTAGACCAAGTTTGCATCCTTTGAAGCGAAATTCTTGTCGTGAAGCTGCTGTAAATAGCTGTGAAGACTTTTTGTTCCGTCATCGCTGCCAGCAACCCACTGCCCGACAACGGACGGCCGATGGCCACCGGCCCCGGCCCGGCCGGTGGTCGTTGTCATCAGCTGGATACCAAAATCATCACCATCATCATCATCATAATCGTCGTCACCGTCATCATCGTTATCATCGCCATCATCGTCATCATCATCATCATCATAATCATCGTCATCGTCATCGCCATCATCGTTCACATCATCACCGTTATCGTCATCATCCTAACCTTCATTTGCATCATCATCATCATCATCACCGTCGTCTTCGTCATCACTATCATCCTCACCAGCATCATCATCACCATAGCGTCGTTACCGACCATCGCCAAGTTCAATTGCCGATCAACATCAGCAACACCTGCAGCAGTAACCAACAACAGCAACAAAGTCTCAAGCTCAGCCCCCCCCCCAACATGTATTCATTAACATTTTCAGCCGCATCAATATCGCCATACTGCTTCATGTTGCAGTACGAGCTGTCATCATCACCAGAGTCACTATATATGTGAGGGACAGCATGATGCCTACCCCATTCATGATACTCAAACCTTCAGGCTTTCACTAAACCCCAAATCCCAAATCCTAAACTTGGAACGTCAGCTGCTACATGCACAGCCTCAAACTCCAACACAAAACCCTTGAAGGCACTCCTGGGTGACAAGAAATTCAAGTATGGGCCGCACGGCAACAGCGCTTTTGATTTAAGGTTCTAGGGTCTATGGTGTTTAAGGGCTTCAGGACTTTACGACCTTCCCTGCTGTAGCTTAAGCAGTTTTGGGCTTAAGGTGTAGGGCTTAGGGCTTAGGGCTTAAGGTTTAGGGCTTTGGGTTTAGGGCTTTGGGTTTACGGTTTAGGGTTTAGGGTTTAGGGTGTAGGTCCAGCAGTTTTGGGTTCGGGATTAAGGGTTTACGGTTCAGGCGTTGGGGCTTACGGTTGTTAGTGGTGTCGTATTGGTTCTCGGGGAGTGCACGAGATCCCTTTATTGAAATCTTCCATAACCGCAGCCGCCCTCATCAACGCCCTGAGATCAAACGGGGACTTCTGTAGCATGAGCCGGGGTTTGGGATTTGGGGTTTTTGATATGGGATGCAGGGTTTGCTGTTAATGGTTTAGGGTTAAGGGTTTGGCCATGTCATGGTGTCTTCGACAATCAACTGAGGTCCTCCTGCGAGAAGTGGAATGGAGCCGCGCCAGGCGCTTATTGCGACAAACCTTCGCTTCTGATCAGATTGGCTGTGCCAGGCAGGCATGCGAGGCAACAGGTGAGACTTCGGAACGGGATGATCCCCTACATATTTGAGGTATTCCAGGGATTGGCAGAGTCAGCCCTATCCAGATGTGTTCAATGCGGATAGCTCTCTGCAAAGTCACTTTAAACTGTTGACTGCTTCCTTCTAATGCATACTATAGAAGCCTGGTTCAAACTAAATAAAGTAAATAATTGCCTACATTATTCTTTAGGGTTCCTGATTATAACTGTACTATAAAGGAGCCCAAGGCCCAAAAATCTATTCACATGGTTAAGGCCCATATATTAGACCTCAAACTGCTGCCTAGGATGCCCAGTAGTACCCTTATTCCTTTTTTGTAGTCCTAGGTTCCTTATAAAGTTACCCAATTCCAAAAAGAGAGGCCTTTTAATTCTTAGGTTACTGGGTATCCTAGTGCCATGTCTGCCAAGAACGGCCTTCAAGTGGTGCTATGTCGGCTGGGACAGTCCCTGCGTCGATCGGAGGCTCATCTTTCAGGGTGACGCACCAAGGTTTCTCGTGACTCTACTTGGAGGATCATGGGACTTAGTAAGTAAGGTTATAAGTACCTTAATTGGGGTTATAAGTAGCTATAAGTAGAGTTACCCTAATTATAACCCTAGTTACTAAGTCCCATGATCCTTTAAGTAAGGTTCAGGGTTTTTAGGGGTTTAGGGTTTAGGGCTTAGGATTCCTGATACCTCTTCCAGAAGCAAAGTCAGTAGTTCAGTGGTACAACTTCATGCAAAAATAGCTAGCTTGTTTCCCGTTACGTAGAGTAGCAGAATCATCCTAATGTTCGGGGTGCTTCAGTTCGTTTAAGTGTAGTCTTGTTCCTAAAGACTATGTTTTGAACTTCTTAAACCCTTACACCAAGACTGCAAGCTCTAGACGTCCGGAGGACTTCAGGGCGAAATGCTTAAAACAGTATCAGAACCCCTGATCCTCTACCAACCCCTATTTATTGCAAGCATTTGAAACCCCCATAAGGAAAAGCAACTCGAAACCCTGAACCCTGAACCCGGTACCCTTAAAGAAAGCAAGCTCCGACCCAGAACCTGGGTCCCTAAACCCTAAACCCTAAACCCTAGCTGCGTAACCAGAAAAGGCCGCTGCACCTTAAAAAAAAACCCTAAGCCGGTGAGGTTAGAGTTTACAATCAGCTCAGCGATGGCCAGGAAGGACACAACCATATCGAGCAGCTACAAGGTCTGCTCCTCGGGTTTAGGGTTTAGGGAGTTTGTAGAAAACCGGGTTTAGTGCTGGATACCCCGAGCGAAAATTGAGACTGTCACAGGTTCGGGGTCAGGGTGCGACGTCGGACACGAGGGCTTGTTGTTGCTGATCATTTCTCGGATCAGGAGTTTTTGAGGTGGGGTGCTCGAGGCTTGAGATGGCTTGAGGATTCACCTGCTGAGTGATGACGATTTAGGATAAAGGAAGTTTAGGCCTTATCTACGAAGCGGATATATGATGCTTCTTTTACAAAGGCTCTAGGCTTCAGGGGTTCCAGGTTCTGCCTTCTGCTGCAGCTTTTGTTGGGCTTTTGGGCTAAGGGTCTGGGCATTTTGTGATCAAGATCAACGACTGTTCCTTGGACGTAGGTGTGCGGGGTTGTTTTTGAGTTAGAGTTTTGGCAGACATGACTACTTGTAGCAACTCCGTGTTTGTCGATGCATGCAGTTTGTGGTTGCGTGATTTGTGGTGTGTTGGCGACCACAGCTAGGAGCTCCACCCATAGGCGATCATGTTCCATTCGATGCCAAGGAGCAAGAGATTCCCTCCCAGTACTGGTGGTGGGCTCAGGGACGATCAGTCCAGGAAGATTCACTGCCGTAAGCCAATCGCGAATCACGAACATCAAGCCCCAAAGTAGCACTCTCTAAACCCAAAGTCTTACACCGCCCTTCCTTCTCTGTTATCTCTCTACCTGGTGGGGGACGTCAGGGCCCTATCTCTAGTCCTATGGGTGTCCAAGACAACACTACCGCTTATGACGTAAATCCTGCATTACCTAAATGACCGTAGACTATGGGAATTCTGGGGGTAATGCAGGGTTTAAACCCCTAAACCCTAAGACCCTATAGATCCCTTCAAGGAACCCCTTAAAGGTACCCTTATAGATCCCTTTAAAGGAACCCCCAGGATTATAGAACCACGAATAGAAGATTACGAGCACTGTTGGGCCAGAAGGCCAGAGCGACACTACGGTTGATGATATAAATACGGCATTACCCATAATTTACAAGGAACATACCAGAATTCCCATAGCCTATAGGGTCATTAAGGTAATGCTGGATTTATATCATCAACAGTGGCAGCAGTCAGAACGCGTGACAGGCAATGAGGGTTCAGGGTTTACGGTGTAGGGGTTTAGGGTTTAGGGTTTAGGTTTCAGGGTTTTGGGTTCTCGGTTTACGGGGTTTGGGGTTTAGCAGCCGCCCATCGATGTTCAGAACGCCGTCGTCAGGCAGAACATGACCTCGCGAACATCGTAGTCGTAGTGATCAAAGATTCTAGCTGCTTCTTGCTAGCATCCAAGCCTGACAGCCTTAGGGCAGGCCCTTTCAGCCAAGTCCCGAATCCATGAACTGTGAACCCTCTGAACCCCAACTCGGCAGATTATATGCAACAGCCCAAACAGGAAAGGCTTCAGTGTTCTCAAGTATCCTCTAAGCCCCACCTAAATCCTAAATCCAACATCCTAAACCGGTAAACTGCTAAACCCTAAACCCCTAAACTCCTGAACCTGTAACCCTAAACCCTAAACCTGTAAGCTGCTAAACCCTAAACTCCTAAGCCCTCAAACCCTAAACCCGAAAGCCCAAACGCTCTGCAGTTTCCTAGGTCGAGTGTCGCCTCCGAATGCGATGCACACGGGCTTGCCCTGAGGAATGCATCGGATGCCTGTGAGAACCTGCACCCAGACTTCAAGGATTTGGGGTTTAGGTTTCAGGGGCTTGGGGGTTTAGGGGTTTAGAGTTTGGGACATAGGATTTAGGGTTTAGCGTTTTGGGGTTAGTGTTGGAGTGCTATTAAACTGAAAGCAGCTGGTCGTCGTTGTTCATGTTCGCTCCATTTTTACCCCACCAGCCATAATCATGTTACCAATACCATTGCTGGGGTTCCTTAATTTGGTTACAGCATAATCAGTATAATCTACTCATATCTACCCCAAAACCCAATTCTGATTATGAAGGCCCCGAAACAGTACCCTTATAGTATCCCTTTAAGGAACCCTTGAAAGGAACTCCTATTCTAATTATTAAGGCTCCCATATCACGCGCCTCCCAGGCGAGCCCTCGAGGTTCCTTACTATGATTATAGTACAAAGGGCCCCAAAACCCTATTCTAATCATTAAGGCCCCATCGTAGACGCTAAGGGCCCTAGAAGCATCATCACGCAGTTGTTGGTGATGGTGATGACGATGAGATTGGGAGGAAACACCCACAACCCAAGCACCAACCCTGGGATTCGAAGTCAGGGTTACGGTGATGTGGTGGGGTGGGTGTGGGTAGCGGTAGTGGTTGTGTCGTGCTAGTGGTCGTGGTAGCGGTCGCCTCCCAACCCCCGCCCGCCGCGAGCGACAAAGAAACATCCAAACGCTCACGAGAGGGGCGGGGTGTCAAAAAGGGAATAAATAAAGCTTACTTCCTGGCTGACACCACCAAAGTTTGGGAATGGGAGTTGAGGCCCCCAAATCGTGAACTTGTCGTGGACCGCAGCCCATTAAACGGTTTTGGTTTTGACATGAGTTGATGTTGGAGCTTTTTCAGTCCAGGGTGAATTGAAGTTGTGGCGAGTTGGGAAAACTCTAGACCCCTAAACCCTGAAACCTAAACCGAGTGTCAGAATGCTCTGAAACCCGAGTACCGACAAGACAACAGCCCTGCGCTATACCGGTCCTTCTAAGCCCTAAGCTTCTACGAGTTCAAGAAACCGGGGTTGCCTACGATGAGTATAGTATAATGGGCCCCAAAACCCTATTCTAATTTTTATGGCCCGTATATAATAGTACCCTTATTCTACAACCTGTATAGTAACCCCTATAGATCCCTTTAAAGGAACCCTTTTCTTCTAATTATTCAGGCCCCTTTGTAGGCCCTTTAAGCCGCAAGTGTGGCCTGCCGCCGATGCTCAGGGATTCCGTGGCGAACGTTGTCGGGTGCTTACGACCGGTCAAGCGAGCAGGGCACTCCTGTCAAAGACTCGTAAGGGGCTTTGGGTTTGGGTCGCGAGGGTTGCCTTAAGGGTGCCAGAAGGTTTCTTCACCGGCTGAATCTGAGTGTTCCTTGGCAGCTAGTTCGGATCTCCTGTTTGCCCAAACTCCCCAATTGGCCACCCTCGAAAGCATTCTAAAACTCAACTATTTTAATTGCGAGCCAGGCCTAAGCCCAGAACTTCTAAAAATGAACCCGAACCTCCAAACCATAAAGCCATGAACCATGAATCCAAGAGGCTGCGCAGGCGAATAGACGGGTATCCTTAACATCCTGGAGCAGCCTTGTCTAGATGTATTCTTGTTGTTGCTATTGTTGCCATGCCTGCTGGTCAAGTTCAGCTTGTTGTCCTGACTGGTGCTGCGGTTTGCACCTTTACCGGTGCTACTAGTTTCTACTGTTGTTTTCATCTTGGTCCACCTTGGAAAGCTCTTTTCTTTTGGTGGCTTGGGTTTCCTAAACCTTAAACTCTAAACCCTAAAACCTAAAGCCTAAACCTGATACTGAACGACGGACCCCGCAGAAGAGAAATCTTTTCTTTCCTGAGACTGCCAGTGTTCTAGGTCGCTTCAACCCCCGAACCTTACTTAAAGGGTCATGGGACTTAGTAACTAGGGTTCTTAAAGGGCTCCTTTAAAGGGATCTATAGGGTTTCTTAAAGGGATCTATGGGGTTTAAGGTTTATGGTCTACTTAAAGGATCATGGGACTTAGTAACTAGGGTTATAATTAGGGTAACTCTACTTATAACTACTTCTAACCCCAATTAAGGTACTTATAACCTTACGTACTAAGTCCCATGATCCTCCAAGTAGACCCTAAACCCTAAACCCTATAGATCCCTTTCCTTTAAGGAACCCTACAGATCCCTTTTTAAGAAAGCCATCTTAGCAAACCTGCGACGCAAGACAAAACCTCGTGAGCCAAAGCGCTCCCTGGGGTGTTTGTAAGGGAGGTTCCTACTTGGAAGGGCAGGGGACTTAGTAAGGTTCCTTAAAAAAATTCCTTAAAAGGGCTCCTTAAAGGGATCTATAGGGGTTCCTTAAAAGGGATCTATGGGGTGCTTGTAAGGGAGGTTCATAGGATTGTATACAGGGTTTCAGCTTTTGGGTGCGGTGTTGTATATGGGAGTTTCCGAAATCCAGGGACCCCAATATAGTGCCCTAAATAGCAGGATCCTTATTATAAGGACCCCAAAATAACGTACCCCTAATAAAAGGTTTGCTGAATGCGCACTTAAAGCATCATGGGACTTAGTAACTAGGGTTATAAGCTGGGTAACTCTATTTATAACTACTTATAACTCCAATTAAGGTACTTACAACCTTACTTACTAAGTCCCATGATCCTCCAAGCATGACCCTGACAAGTGGTGCAATCGGGCCACCCAGAAAGCAAGCCTGCAGTGTCTTTTTTTGTTGGTGCCTCCGCGCACGCACGCTCGCGCTTGCGAGCGCCAAAACCCAACCAAATTTGAAGTCTTGGGGCGCCGAAGGCGTCAAGTTTGACAACGTTGTTGTCAAATTAGCCAACAGCGTTGTCGAATTCAACGCCTTCGATGTGCAAAGACGTCACATTTGACACCAGTGTTGTCAATGTTGACAACTGTGGTGTTCCCTTTTTGTAGTCCTAGGTTCCTTATAAAGTTACCCAATACCAAAAAGAGAGGCCTTTTTATTCTTAGGTTACTGGGTATCCTAGCAACACTGGTGTCAAGACTGGTTTTCGGACTGCGGTTTTGACATCAAAACACTTTTTTTGTTGACGTCACTTTTGGTGCGAAACACTTATGGCTGGACTGCTGAGGGGCCCCATTTTTCGAAATTTACAGGTTCTATGGGAAAACCTAAATGATAGTCTGAAGTTCAATTGGCCACCCAACTTTTCTCTGAACGGTCTAGATTTGTGCGAAAATGGCCTACAATAAGCTCAACCATCGGGCTACATGCATGCCCAATGGTTTTTCGAAAGCAGTGTCACACAAAAGAAAAAGGGAGGTGCAAATTCACTTTTTGGGATTTGCAATCACCCTTGACATCACTTCTGGAAATTCTATTTCCTGTGCGCCATGAAAAAATCCATGGCCGTGCAAGTCAACAGAAGTTTTGGGAATGTTTCGAACAGCATGCAGCTCTGTTTTCTTCCTTGCTTGAGAAGATATTCCACTGGTTGAGTTTCATATGGCTGACAGGAGTTTCATACACGCTTGTGAAATGCACGCTTGCAGCAGTAATTGTTAGTCCTTATAGGATTCTTATAAGCTGCAAAAGCCTAAACCCTACACCTGTGCACCCTGAGCGCCTGCAGCTCAAATCCCTTCCCCCCATGTGCAGGTCTGCTTGATTCACCTCTTCTTGTCACTGCCGATGCCCTGTGCTCGGTTGTAGAGTTTGCTCTTGAAGCAATTCGCGCGGAGTGGCTTTAGTGGCTGGTTCGGTTGTGGTTGTTGCAGTGGTTGTGTTCGTTGTTGGTACACACTTGCACACGTGCATCTGTGTGGGTCTTTATCTATACCTCTATGTCTTTATGTGTAGCCTGCTGCCTAGGGTTGCCGTGCTGTACAACTTCATCTCTAACCGGTGTGGCGATGACATCAAGCCTCCTGGCTCCTTTCATCGAGGTCGCTCTTCGGGGCTTCAGGGGTGTCATAGGCCATAAGGTTTCGGCATCAGGGGTGAGGGTTTAGGGTATAAGGAATTTCTTGCAAACTGCCCGTATGCTTGTTCTAGGAGTGTAATCTTTAGGTATTCGCACAGGCCACAAGGGAGTTTTGGGGCCGAGACAGATGAGTATCGGGATTTTGGGGTTTATTATACTGTAATCAAACGGCTCGCAGGAAGGCTGCCCTAAATACTTTCGGAGAAAGGCAAGGGGAAGACGAAGGGCAAAGGCAAGAGCAAGGGCAAGAACAAAGGAAAGGGCAAAGCCAGGACCACAACGGGTCAGTCTCCTGGAGCTCTTTCGGAGGAGGCAACTGGCCGATGGACGACTGGGAGCCATATGGAAAATGTTTTGGTTCAGCTTACACTTTTCGAAATGTACATGTATAATGTGTGTGTTGCTTCATGTTCGCATGGGGGTGTCTTTAATTGATGCACTTTCATTTTTGTACGGCTTTAACCGGTGCTTATAGTAAAGAGCACTACCCAGTATAGTCACCACAAAACTCTGACATACAGGAGGAGTCTTGAGTGGTCATCATGTATTAGTTTCTAAACTTGTGAACGATTCTGTGAGAACGGACAAGCCCCAGCTCGATAGGATGGACATGACTCAAACGATGCACAGGCTAAAGACTAACTAAACTCGGAATAAACATATAAAGCTTACAGTTGATATCAATACAAGACAGCGAGAACAACAAACACATGTAATCATCACCAACAATAACATAGCGTAACCAAAGAAGAGTAGAATGGAGTAGAAAGTTCAATGCGCAGGCAAACATGTTGAATTCTCTTGGGTCTTCCCCTCTGTCAGCTGGCTTCTAAGAACAAATATGTCAGCAGAAGAAGCCATAATTCTATTGTGAGTGATTGTGTATGTTGATAAACCGTGCAAGCACAGGTGCGAATGTTGGAAATGTAACAGCATTTCGCTTTATCAAACTGAATAAACGTAGGACTCAACGATCAATACAGGTACTTTTTGCAGGTCGGGCGAATATAAAAAGTATGAAGTAAAGAGTGTTAGCTGGGTTGGTATTACTGATGCAATAAGGACGGTGAGTCTCACCATAGTAGTGAAGGCACTGGCCACAGGAAGAGCATCATTTGTAAATGTAACAGTGAAACTACACTTGGTGCTGGCATAGAAGAACATGTTAGTACTTTAGTGTACTTTGTGCATATGACGAAGAATAGTGGAGATTGGAAAGGGTTGCAGGGACACGTCGACGATGGCATACAATCCAAGCACAAACCGTTTACAAGGGGGGAGCATATGCATATATATATATATATATATATATGGTCACGCGCTCCGCGGCCCCCCCCCCTCCTCCCCCCCCTCCATGGTCTATGGTCCAGGAGCCCCCCCCCTCCTGTGGTATGGAGTGTGGGTTCCCTCTTCCCGCTGTGAGGTGGTTGTGGGGGTTTTGGGGTTTTGGGTTTAGATTAAGCTTTTGAGTTTTGGGTGTAGGGTTTTAGATTAAAAGATGTAAGGCTTCGAGTCGACACAGGTTTGGGGATAGTTTGGGGTGTAGGTTCGTTAGGGTTGACCGTTTATGTTCTGGTGTAGGCTTAGAGCCTGCATTTAGGCGGGGTTTAGGGTTGGGTGCAGGGTTTGAGTTTAGGTTGAGGTTAATAAGAGCAGGAGCAGCGCTGCTGCGATAGGTTATAGGATTTATGGCTTGCGTAGATAAATATAATAATACATATATATATATATATTATATAATATTTTATAATACAACATAATATAAAATACTATAATATAATCTTATATATATATATATATATGCATACATATTGGTATATATATATATATGTATATACTATATTTATGTGTTTCATGTTTATGTGAGTTCATTGGAGACAGTTCTATATCGGGGTCCCCAACTTGCTGGAACTCGCTAAGTCTATTGCTCTGAGGATGGAGAGCCAGTTCGCCATCGAAAGCAGCTGGGATGCGAAACCTGGGGTTAGGGGCTTTGGGGGATTTGTGGTATTTAGGGGCTTGGATGCTTCATGGGGTTGGGTGTTTAGGGTTTAGGGGCTCTGCCGTGTTTCAGGAGGTTTAGATATAGGGGATTTTCGGGGTTTTTGCGGTTTGAGGTTTAGGGTCGAGACCTGTTGCAGAGATTTTCGGACCTAATTGTTGTATGCTGAGCCCTGAACTCGAGCTGCCCCACACCCTAACCCTCGAAGCCAAGGCCGAGAATCTGAGCCCTAGATCCAGATTCAGACCCTGCACACTGGACCCACTGGCATTTGCAGCGCGATTTTCCCATACTTTGTAGAATTCCAGATAGTGCCCTCGTCCCTAAGCCCTCGTACAGGCAGCAGCAGTGACGAGGACGACAATGATGAGTTCGAGGCCGGTGTGGCCGACGACCGGGAGGCCGATCAAGTTTGAGGGCTTGGGCTTTTCTCGTTTCTAAATTTAAAATTTCCACAATCTGGTGCCAACCGAACCTTTCGAACCAGAAAAGCCAAACCCGGAATGTTGGGGCCGTAAGGGTGTGGGCTTTTGCGTGGACTTTCGGTAGGATTGGTTTTCTGGTTTCCACTTTAACCAGTTCAAGAATCCTACTCCCTGAGGCCCTCAAGAACTTAGAACCCCACGTCCAAGGGCCAGAAATTCTTGAGTTAAATGCTGAGCCGGGTGGTGCTTTCAAGGTTCCGTGGGTTGAGAGTTTCATAAGGGTTGCTGTACTTGGAGGATCATGAGACTTAGTAAGTAAGGTTATAAGTACCTTAGTTGGGGTTCCTATTCTAATTATGAAGGCCCCTCATATCATGGTATAGTTGCTGGGGCTCAGAGTCGTTACTCCGGGGTGCTGAACCCCAGAGCTTCACCGAATCCCCAGGCCCCAAGAGTAACATCCCGAGCGGAACCCTGAAACCAAGAACCACACGTTAGGACGAAAGCGAAAGTGCGGGTGACGACGCTGCTGTCCCGTAGCCTCGGCCGCATTGTATGACTGCTACAGGTGCTGCTGCTCCTGCTGCTACTACTACTACTACGACTACTACGACTACTACGACTACTACGACTAGTACGACTACTACGACTACTACTACTACTACTACTACGACTACTACGACTACTACGACTACTACGACTACTACGACTACTACGACTACGACGACGACTACTACTACTGCCGTTTTTACTACCACGACTACGACTACTACGACGACGACTACCACTACTACCACTACTACTACGACTACGACGACTACGACGACTACCACTACTACTACTACTACTACTGCTACTACTACTACTACGACTACTACGACTACTACGACTACTACGACTACTACGACTACTACGACTACTACGACTACTACGACTACTACGACTACTACGACTACTACGGCTACGGCTACGGCTACGACTGCTACGACGACTACTACGACTACGACGACTACGACGACGACTACCACTGGTACTACTACTACTACTACTACTACTACTACTACTACTCCGACTGCTGCTACTGCTGCTACTACTACTACTACAACAACTACCACTACTACTACTACTACTACTACTACTACTACTACTGCTGCTACTACTACTACTGCTGCTGCTGCTGCTGCTGCTGCTACTGCTACTGCTACTGCTACTGCTACTGCTGCTGCTACTGCTACGACGACTACTACTATTACTACTACTACTACTACTACTACTACTACTACTACTACTACTACTACTACTACTACTACTACTACTACTACTACTACTACCACTAGGGCACAATAGTAATGGTAGTCATGAGATGAGTAGCAACGAAAGTGTGCGACAATGCTCATAGCAGAGAACCGCATGCAACGAAATAGAGAACTATGCACTTTTGCTGCCAACAAGTACACAATACAACTGCCTCGCGCAACGGGCAGTGCTTGAAGCCCCGTTCAGTGAGTTTCTGCTTGCCAACATTGCGTGGGGCATGTTGAGAGCTGTAATATATATATATATACACACATCTATATGTATATGTATATATATATATATATATATATATATATATACATATATATATATATATATATATATGTAGAAGCGTAAATACTTATCAATACTATTCCCTAGTGTTCGTTTTTCTAACTATACTATAGGACACTCCCAAATCTGTTCTAATTGTTGAGACCCGATAGTAATGCAGACGACAGAAACGCAAAGATCCTCCGAGGGTTCTACATCATTCAGGTTTGCGGGGTTCTCACAAACAGCGCCGATGCCCCGATGTGTCCTGAAGCCCAGACTCCATGACCCCGAACCCTAAACCCCAAATTCTAGGTTATCGAACAAACACCACAATGGGCAGTTTTGTGCCGAGTGATGGTTCACCAAATCTGCATTCTGTTCAGGGGCTGGGTTTGTAAGTTCAGGTTTTCATGCGTTCGGTTTTAAAGTTTGGGGCTGTTCGTGTTTGGGGTTTAGGATTGTGGAGTTTTATACTTTAGGGTTCAGGGTCACGGGATGTTACGGGGCTTTAGAGTTCAGGGTTCAGGGAATCGTAGGGGATCCCCAGACAGACCAGGCAGTTCGCCGGCGAAGACGCAGCCCCGAACCTCGGCGAGCATGTTTATCCCTCAATTGACAAGCTTAGGATTGAAGGGGCTTACAGTAGTGTCTAGGATTTAGGGTTTAGGTTGAGTAGTTCTGTTGCGTAGTTCGGTCTGTTCAGCTTGGGCCGCCACTACTTCTGTACTCGCTTTTCGGCCTTCTTTGCATGGACGTGCAGGACACCTTTACGCGAGCGTGAGTGAGTGAAACCCTAAACCCTAAACCCCTGAACCCTAAACGTCTAAACCCTAAACCCCTAAACCGAGTGTAGACAACCTCTAAGCTCTGGCCCCTGAGCCACCTAAGCTCAACATCCTCAACCAAATTATTGGGAGTTTCCGAAAATTAGGGTTACCACCTTATTTTGGGGTTCTTATAATAAGGATCCTACGCAGTTGCTTGCGGTGAATGTTAGGTCCGCTGGTATGTAGTGTCGTCACGTTTAGCGTCGTCACGGCGTAACGTTTAAGGGGATTGACAGTCCGAAACCGCCGGCGTGGGACTTGGTTGCGTGTGTGTGTGTGTGTGTGTGTGTATATGCGTGCGTTGGCATGGTTTCGATCTTGTTCGAGGTGAAACGCACCTTGACAGACGCGGAAACGAAGGCCTTGCGCTGTAGGTTGAACCCTCAACTTTAATCGTATGTCCATTTGGTGTTACTTGATCTGCTAGGAGCGGCACGCTGCCTTGGATGTCTACATAGCGTCCCCATTATTGGTTACTACAGGGTTCTATACTAGGAGCCCCCCTAAACTCTAAACGCTAAACCTTTTACCCTAAACCCTAAACCGTTTACCCTAAACGCTAAACCCTGGTGCATAAAAGCCGCGCTAGGCCGCGCTCAACTTGCCTTCTTCCCAGGAAGCCAGAGGAGGCCGCGGAGAGTGCCCTGCCGAAGAGAAAGGATCGGGGTTTTGGGGTTCGGGGTTTGGGGTTCAGGGTTTAGGGTAGTAGTAGTAGGGTCTAGAGTTTAAGAGTTTAGAGTTTTGAGACTTTTTTTGGGCTTTAAAGCTTTAGGTCTTCAGGTTTAGGCTTTGAGGTTCAGGGGTGTTCCATTGGTGGCGCGTCCGTATTGTTTACTTTGACGTTGCGCTTTATGGCTTCGGGTGCGATTTAGGCTCTGGTGTGTGGGCATTTGCAAGGCAATCGCAGTGGAAGTTCGGTGTTTATGATGCCGGGTAGGTATCTTTCGGTGACTTCACTAATGCTCTCACCAAAAACCATTGAATCTGCAGCCTGCTAGACAATTTCCTGCCGCACCCTACATAGCAGTATTACCCAAAACTCTCCGCATCGGGATCCCTGTCGCAGCGTGTTGTTTCACCACCAAAAGCATCTTACTGCAGAGAGAACCCCGACCACGGGACAGAGGTCGAATTGCCACCGGGGTTCCGCTGCAAAGACGCCCCCTGTACCATAGGGGCCAAAATGATTTACCAATACTATTTGGGGGTTCCTTATGATAAGTCTTGCATAATGGGCGCCAAAACCCTATTCTATTTATAAAGGCTCAACACCCGAATTGCAAAATCTGAAAGCCCATGCCCCCCTAAACTCATACACTCTTCCTTAAGTCATGATAAGCCCTGTATGATCTAAGGATGAAGAAGCACAAAACGTTGCACAAGCCTCGTAACGCTTTTCAAGATAAACCTTTACTACTATGCACCATTGGGCGGCGCATTCCGAGGCTCGTTTTGAGAGACCTGGTTGCCGAGCAGCTCCTGCGGTGCAGACTGGTGCAGGCCGATGTTTCATAATTCAGGGTTTCAGAATAACGAATGTTCTTCAACGAGGGCTTTAGAGTGATTTGGCATTCTAAGTGTTTCAGGGTTGTGTTCAAAGGCCTACATTGGTAAACTAAGTTTTTGCACGCAGTGTCTGGGGTTCAGATATGGTGGTGGGAGGTTGTAAAATTTGGGTGGCGTACGGATTGAGGCGGGTTTGGGGTCTGGGGTTTAGGATCTGGGGAATAGGGTCGGGTTCGTAACTATTTCGGATTGAGGGCTTTGGATCATGTTAGGGTGTTACCGCAGGCATGTGATTCCGTAATACGGTTTGCAGTCTCGCATATGGCCGACTCGAATCTAGTTGTGGGGTATACTACATGCAGTCTTTATTTCCAGGAACCCTAAACCCTAAAGATTAACTATACTGGGATGCTACAATCCGATGATTTCAGAGCCCCATATCAGACCCTGAAGTGCTCTGCTCTCTCACGGTTTGCTGCTGCACGGTTATCCGGACTGTGCACTAGGGCTTTGGGTTTAGGTTTAGGGCTAGACAACAGCCAAAATTTCAGCTGGTAGAACCCACAGACCTGAGCCAGATGACCCCTAAACCCTAAACCCCCACTCTCATCTCGCCCCGTGGCCCCTTGGGCCCATTTCTGCAACACCCCAGCACTCAGCTCCAAACCTCGAACTCCGCACCGGAGCTCTACGATGCGGCCACCCTTCTGATTTAAGCTCGAGTATGGTGTGTGGCCCTTTCTCGCATAGCTACAGAAGAGTTGTTGCTGCTGCTGCTGCTACTGCTACGGCGACGACTGCTACTACTGACCATCAACTACTACTACGACGACGACTACTACCACTGCTACTTCTTCTTCTACTACTACTAACACGAATACTTCTACTACTGCTCCTACTGCTACTGCCACTGCCCCTGCCACTGCGACTACGATCGCGACTGCTACTGCCACTGCCGCTGCTGCTGCTACTGCTGCTGCTAGCGCTGCTGCTGCTACTGCTACTGCTGCTGCCACTGCTGCTGCTCCTGCTACTGCCACTGCTACTGCCACTACTACATGTGTGATGACGGCAAGGAAAAGTAGTAGTAGTTGTGTAGGTAGGTTCTTCCTCCACAACGGGTGCAATGCACTGTTGCTTCTTGCAGATTCTGTGGCGTTAAGCGCACAGCATTGAGCTCCTCGAGAGCTTCGGCATAAGTCCGTGCGTCTTGCCAGGTGGATGACGCTCCGCTGCACTGCTGCTACTACTGCTGCTGCTGCTGCTGCTGCTGCTATCGCCACTGTTACCGTTACTGCTACTACTCTTGATGTCGATGCTGAACTTGTATAACTGAGAATGATCTTGCAGATGATTTTGCCAGTGCATCAATCCAATGGTGCGTGAATGCACAAGTATAGCCGGGACTCGAATTCAGAGAACTATCCGCGCATATGCATGCTTTAGTAGCTGGATGAGTATTTACACCTTTTGAACAGTAAAATTCCATATGGAACTGAAAGTTCAAGCTTCCTTGGGGCTTCTGAAGCCGGCAACCAAAACTCACATATCCATTGTAATGTAGAGGCCTGAATAATCACCATTTCTGGCGGGTGCCTTATTATAGTTATAGTATAATGGGCCCCACCCCCCCCCCCCCCTACATCAGTGCCCTTTTTTGTGGCAGGTCCATTCATGCCAGCGAAGTGCCGATGAGAGCGAGGGATCATGTGTCACCGCCTCCCTTCAGAGTTGAGCCCTGGGAGTCTGAACTAGCGGCGTTTAAGGGGGGCTTTTAGGGGTTCTATGTTTAGGAGTTTAGGGTCTTAGGGTTTAGGGGGCTCAGGGTTTAGGGGTTCTATGTTTAGGAGTTTAGGGTCTTAGGGTTTAGGGGCTCAGGGTTTAGGGGTTCTATGTTTAAGAGTTCAGGGTCTTAGGGTTTAGGGGTTTAGGGTTTAGGAGTTCAGAGTCTTAGGGTTTAGGGGCTTAGGGTTCAGGCAATGGAAACCTCTGTCTGTCCATTTCCCCGCTTTGTTGCCTGTGGAGCAGCCAGCCTTGGATGCGAGTGTGCCAAAAGTTGCTCGGAACCCTAAACCATAAACGGGGAGTTGTCAAAATTAGGGTCCCTTTTTGGGTCCCTAATATAATACGGCACCTGACATTTAGGGTACCCAAAAAGGGACCCTAATTTTGACAACCATCCAAACCCCGAGCCCCAGATTCAAGCCGAAGGTGGAAGCTTTCAAAAAAAATGTGAGGCTTCTGTCACGCAGCGCATTATGGCTTGTGGATGTTTTGCAGTTTATGGGGCCTTATATGAGTTCGACAGCGGTTGAGGCATATTGTGGCATAGTTTCAGAAACATAGAACCCCAAATAGACCCCAAATAGCTGGGTTCCAGTGTTTACGACCCCCTTGTTTAAAAATCGCATACGGAGACTCTGGAAGAACAGTAGTCTGCTCAGGATCCAATACCCAGCCACTCGAACCGCTCTTGATGAAGGACATTTCATTTCGTGATAGTAAATGAAGGACAATTCCTTTGTAAGAAACCATTGACCCTAAGCCTCCATCCCGGAACCCTAAACAGAGCTCCGGGATCAAACAAGATGGAACCTCCTCTCCGCCGATATCACCCCAAACCCTAAACCGTAACCCTAAACCCTAAACCCCAAACCGAATCTGGGAGTTTGTGGCCACAGACGGGTTTAGGGTTTAGGCCCCAAAACCCGAACCAAAAGCTACGGGTCTGGCAGGTCGGCCCACAGCCGACTTGGGGAGCTTTCGGTTTCCAGAGACGCAGGGTCCTAAACACTATACCCTAAACTAGGGTTTAGGGTTTAGGCTAAAAAAAACCTTTACTAGGGTTTAGGGTTTAGGGTTTAGGCTTAAAGAAAGCCCCTAAGCTAGGCTCTCGGAGGAAGTCCTAGGGTTGTAATGGTTAAGAGCGTAGTAGGAGCTTGACCGATTCAGGGCTCAGAGGTCCAGGCCCTCCGAGACGTTTAAAGGGGCCCCCAAAATAGGTCCACACCCTACTTGGAGGATCATGGGACTTAGAAAGGGTCCTTAAAGGACTCTTTAAAGGGATCTAGAGGGTTCCTTAAAGGCGATAAGGGGCCGACAAATACGTCCACACCCTACAGTAAGCCCCATAAAGTTGGAAACCGGATAATTTAGCAACCTAAATAGTAGGATCCTTATGATAAGGACCCAAAATAAGGTACTCCCAACTGTCGGAAACTCCCATATAAAGTAAACCCGATAAAGTTGGAAACCGGATTAAGGCCAAACAGTGCTGGGATTCCCTGTAGATTGCTCTTAAGGATCCACGCTATTGGGTTTCCAATTTTTGGGCTTCTACTGTATATGCTCAATCCCAAACCCTCATGTCCAAAAAAGCCCTATCACCCGGGCCAGCTGTTATTGTCCCCTGGGTCGGAACTCGTTACGACATGCTTCTGTAACGGTGTCGGCTTTCCACCGAAACACGTACTTTTATTGAACATGAGACCACATCCCATGAAACAACAAGAACGAACTAGCATCAAGCGTGACATTGGGTTTTGGTCCAGCATGCGTGAATGCATACATACAAACAAAGTCATTGTCCCCTCGATTTCTCGGGCTTGAAACTTGGGGTCCTTCGCTTGATGATATAAATCCTGCATTACCCATAATAAGGAATATACCGTAATTCCCATAGTTTAGGGTCCTTAAGGTAATGCAGGATTTATATCATCAACAGTTCGCCTAATGCGTACCCGGAGATCTGAGTTTGCCAGAAAGTGGAGGAGTGGAGGGCCGGTGTTTACGTTAGTGGCTACCAGCAACGTGGAACACATTGAAGCACCACATCGCAAATCCCAAGCTCTTGTCTAAACCCGTAAGCCCCCAGGCAAAAGTTCAAGGTTGCACTCTGAACCCCTAAACTCTAAACCTCTAAACCTCTAACCCTGAGAGTCCTCGTCCGGCAAGGTTCTGACCAGGAGCGAGCAATCTTGGAATTACTGCGCCCTCCATCAAGAACCCTTAGAAAACGGATAGTGCATCCCCAAGTATCACCTCTTTGCAACCTTATAAGCTCCCGTGGAGCCCCATAGCCCTTAAATTGAAAGAGGGGGATGTTGTGCTGGGCCCCGTGTTCCTGGTTTCTGAAGACGTCGTCGGGACGAAAGAGGGGGTCAAAAACACATCCGTCCCAAACTAGGCTAGACCCTACTTGGAGGGGCAGGGACTTAGTAAGTTGTTCATAAGTACGGTTATAATTGGGGCAACTCCATTTAGGGTACTTATAACTCTACTTATAACCTACTTACTAAGTCCCCTGCCCTTCCAAGCAAGCTGTAAAGCCTTTAACCCCAAACCCAAAACTCTGATCTCGACGCCCGACGCCCTAAACCCTGAGCCCCTAAACCCTAAACCCTAAACCCCTGAAGCCTGAACCCCAAACCCTAAACCCTGTGCCCCCTGACCCTGTCGACCCGATCTGATAATCCTGGATAGCTACCAATGCGACTCCTTCAGGATCTTTAAACTATTATTTGCTTAAGACCCCCCCCCCCCCCCCAAAAAAAAAAAAAAAAATCCTTATGGGGGTAATATAGGGATTATGATTTTTGTTTTTTGGGGGCTTCTTAAGCAAATAGTAGTATTGCAGAACATACACCAAAGCCCAGTTCTATTTGTCAAGGCCACTGTGTCCCCTTAAGCCCGAAACCCTACAGCCCGGAAACCATAAGCCAGGTATTGGCGGAACAGGCCAGCTTTGTCGGTGTTTTTGCAGAAAGAATTCCCTTCGACTGGGGATTCAGGGTGTAGGGCTAAACAGTCTTAGGGTGTACAGCTCAGGGTGTAGGATGTAGGGTTCAGCTGCTTCAGGGTTTAGGATTCAGGTAAGGAAGGGTCATCCCGTTAACTTATGTAGGGGTTGTAAAGATGTCTTATCTTCTGTAGTCTGGTTACTATAGTGGTCTGAAGATGTACCTATCATTGAGACTCAGGATTCCTTACAGCATATAAACGTATGATACTATACCTCATTATACCGTAGAGTTCCTTCTTTTTACACATATGATACTTTACCCAAAAAATCTTAGTCTAGTCGTTCCCGTATAGGAAGGAAGGGGTCTGGGGCTCACTACAAGCTGTTTAGTGTCAGTGTCGACCATGACATGGTTGTGGGCAGGGTTTAGGGTCGAGGGGTTCTCGGGTTTCGGGTTTGCGCTTTCAAGGTCTCGGGCCGGGGTTTCGGGCTTTAGGTGCTTGAGCGACTTCGGTCCATTGGTGAGGCCTGAGGGTACAAGCTTTACGCTTGGAGCTTCAGGTTTTAGCCGTGGGGCACAACGCCTTGGGCTTAAGATTGTATTTGCTGGTATGAACTTACTTACTCGTTTACGCGCCATGTTCTCCACTTCCTGCCGACCCCCCTCCCCTCATAAGGATTGTCGACAGAAATCTAGTACTGCGGCTGCCTGTTGATTCTGTTTTCATTGGCAATACAGGGGCTTGATTTTGTTTTAAACAGGGTTTTGTGGTATATGCTGCGTAGTTTGAGCATAAGGTTAGTGTTTAGGGTTTTAGGGTTCGGGTTTTCGAGTTTTGAGGCTCAGGTTTGTAGGGTTTGGGGTTTAGGATACCAGGGTGTAGATCTTTAGGATGATTCCATGGGTGCATGCTGCATGATGACCTCAAGGTGTTTTTTCTTGTCGAAGCCCGTACCTTAGCATTCTTAAAGACTTCCGGTTTCTTGAACTGAAGCAAAACCTTATTTAGGGTTTACGGTTTAGGGTTTAGGGTTTAGGGTTTAGGGTTTAGGGTGTTTAGGGTTGTAGATCATCAACTCTTCTACCTGGAATGCCAGAAGCAGGGGCCTGACAGGGGCGTCCGTGGCCGTGATGGAAGTGGATGCACCTGTCCCTGAGGAGCGCGTCCAGTTAGAGGTGGGAGATCCCTCTAAACCCTAAACCCTAAACCCCAAGCCCTAAACCCTAGAAGCCCTAAAAACCCTAAGCCCTAAAACCCTAAACCCTTTTCATCATCCGTTGTTTGCACTAAACTAGGACCTAGAGTAGGCCCTTATTCCCTTTTTAAGGGTTCAGGTTCCCTTATAAGCCACATTAAACCAAAAAGGGCACCCTGTTTATTCCTAGGTTACTCTTGGGCCCAATACCCCTTAATTAAGGACTATAGCCTAAATCATAATATGAAGCCCTATATAATTTAAGCCATATTCCTTAATTCAGGGGTATTGGAGTCCCCTAAACCCTAAACCCTATACCCTAAACCTTATAGATCCCTTATAGATCCCTTATAGATCCCTTTAAAGGAACCCTAGGCATATTCCTTAATTAAGGGGGATTAAGGGCTCTCTGAGAGGTGCCTGCCTCGGCTCCCGATGTGGTGGGTGACAGCTCGGCTGTGCAGACTGCAGCAGCGGAAGCCAGCAAGACCAAGAGACCCCCATCATCATAGAGTTTAGGGTTTAGGGTTTTAGGGTTTTAGGGTTTTAGGGTTTTAGGGTTTTAGGGTTTTAGGGTTTTAGGGTTTTAGGTCTCAGGCTTTAGGGTTTTAGGTTTTTTTTTTTTCAGGTTTTAGGGTTTTAGGGTTTTAGGGTTCAGTTCGTCAGGTTTCATGCTCAGCGCGTTTGGGTTTTACTTCTTCCTCTGCTGCTTCTCATCTTTGCATTCGTGGGCTTCAAGGTCTCTCCTTGATCAGTCAGTCAGCCCCTGGATTGGGTCAGCCCGTTCCTGCAAACTTGTGTTTCTTGGCCTTCTTCCTCTTCTTCTTGTCGTCGTCCTTGTTGCCGTTGCTGTTGCCCTTGTTCCTGTTGTGCCAGCTTGGAGGGTCCAGCACCAACACAACCTTGAACTTGTTGTGCGACCTCTTGTAACTATCACGTGGTGACATGCTTCGTGACATGGGCCACATAGCCAGAAGCGTTATCGGACCATGCAGCAAGACATTCCGCCAGATCCCCTTGCCTCGAATCAAGCTTGAGGCCAAAGGACCTCGACCCAAAGCCAATCCGACACACTTTGATGCTTCCGGGTTCTTTTCTGAAGTTCTTCCTCAACCCCGATGCCCAGCAAACCCCAGACGCCAAAGCCCAAACCTGAAACCCTAGACCCTAAACCCAAGCCTTAAACCCTCGATCCTAAACCCCAATAGCCCCAAGGACGGTCTGACAAGCTTGTGGCGCTTGTTGCAAACTTCACGCTAACACGTGCGGAGATGCTTCGAGCGACGCCGGTAACCAGCGTTTTGTGTTGGAAAGATGTTTCTGCAACGCCAGGAAATCATAGGGCATTATACATTGCAAGGGTCGTGCAGGTTGTTGCAGGCCTTGTCGAGGTTTTCTTCGCTGCTTCTGCAGGGCTCCCTCGCAAAATCCTGTAAATTAAGCAGGTCGGGGCCCTGAACCCTACACCCGAAACCCTAAACCCTACACCCTAACCCCTAAACCGCTTAACACTAAAGTTGGGGGCCCCGTGCTCGGGTTCTTCAAGCGATGTCCAGCGTGGCTGGGTCCGGGTTTGCCCAGAGAGCCCAATACCCCCTTAATTAAGGAATATACCTAGGGTTCCTTTAAAGGGATCTATAAGGGATCTATAAGGGATCTATAAGGTTTAGGGTATAGGGTTTAGGGTTTAGGGAACTCCAATACCCCCTAATTAAGGAATATGGCTTAAATCATAGTATATAGGGCCATACCCCTTAATTAAGGAACATAGCTTAAACCATAATCTGAAGCCCGATATAATTTGAGCCATACTCCTTAACTAAGGGGTATTGGGCTCTCTGGGTCGGGCGTCACAGCACCTGAGGCCCCAAGACCCATAAAACCGCAAGCATGTGCAGTAAACCCTAAACCCGAAGTTGTATAACATGATGGTCGTCCATCGTACTTTGCTATAGTCTACCGTACTATGATATGCTATGACCATGATATACTAGATGCCCGTTGGGGCGACCTCATGCTGCCCGGTCGCATGACTTAGGGACCCAAAAAGCACATAAGCAAAAATTAGGATAGGGATATCCCATATAACCCCCCTTATAATGAAGCCGATTAAGGTAGGGATATCCCTATAAAATGCTTATGCTTATGTGCTTTTTTGGGTCCCTAATGACGTAGCCAAGGCGCACCGGGTCTTGTCCTGTCTGGGGAAGGCCTTACGTGAAGGGGCCTTCGGCGAGGATTGGTATCGGCACAGCGCACAGACCAGAGAGATCAGCCAATTTTGGACGCACTCCTGGTATCTTGACGGCAAAGGTTCAGGTAATATGGGAATTAGTTTTGAAATTAGGGTTTAGGTTTTGAAGATCTGCTCGCGTTGTTGTTATGATGTCACATGTTTTAACAATCAGCCTGACCTGGTAGAAAACCTTGTCATCGCGATATCAAATATTTTCATATTTGTCTCATGTATGTCTGATGTTTTGGTTTCCCTAAACCCTGAACTCTCAAAGCTCGCAAGCTCCACTGGAACCTTAGCAATGCTCGAGCCGTCGTGCGAGCTGCAGTATGTACATGTATATGTGTACGCAAACACATACGCACACTCACACGATCTCACACGCATGCATACACATGCACATACACGTACGCATGCAAATGCACATCCACATCCACATATGCAGACACATACGCATATACAGGTATGTGATTGTGCACTGTGCGTTCGCACCTGGGAGATCACGATTAGCATTGCAAGTACAACTAGAAGTACTAGTAGTGTTACCAGTACTTGGACTAGGACGTAGAAGTAGTAGTAGTAGTAGTAGTAGTAGTAGTAGTAGTAGTAGTAGTAGTAGTAGTAGTAGTAGTAGTAGCTGTGGTACTAGTAGTAGTAGCTGTGGTACTAGTAGAAGTAGTAGTAGTAGTAGTAGTAGTAGTAGTAGTAGTAGTAGTAGTAGTAGTAGTAGTAGTAGTAGTAGTAATAGTAGTAATAGTAGTAATAGTAGTAGTAGTAGTAGTAGTAGTAGTAGTAGTAGTAGTAGTAGCAGTAGTAGTAGTAAGCGGCCCCTCCCCCTTCCAAATACCCCTTTTGCATGCATTGCTTTGGTGGGTGGGGGGTGGGGGGTGGGGGGCGGGGGTGGGGCTGATAACGTACAGGCAGCCTCGAACAGTTATGACCACCCATTTTCGAGTTCGCTGAAAGCCCTCGCAAAGGCAAAAGACAACGTAGCAAAGTCCAGAGGTAGGCTTGGCGACTAGAAAGAGGGCTGACGTCACGAAAGCACTGTAAATACCGTGTCGTCATCATTCTTCCCGCACACCCCCCACCCCCGGCAATAAGCGAGTCCAGAATCGGATGCTGGAGTTTGAAAACTCGTTGTTAGTAATGGAGTGTGACATGAGCATAGTACTTTAAAGACCGAGTAAAAAAACTTTCCCCCAACCGATTTCGAGTTTTTCGCTGAAAGCCCTCGCAAAGGCAAAAGACAATGTAGCAAAGGCCAGAGGTAGGCTTGGCCACTATATAAGATATCAGACGTCGCGAAAGTACTGTGAATACCAAGTAATATGGCTCTTCCTGAGATGATGTCCGGGGTGTCGGTGTAACAATGTCGTCCCGCACCCTCCCACCCCCCAAAACAAAAAGTCCAGAAAACGATCCCGGGGCTTCAAAAACGGAGGTGATTTTTGAAGCAAGCTTCATAAGATGTTGCTACATGACGAAAGTGCTGTAAATACCGAGTAAAACGGATGTGTGTTACAAGCGTATGTAACACGAGGTAGTGGGTAGGGGGGGGTGGTTAGTAGTAGTAGTAGTAGTAGTAGTAGTAGTAGTAGTAGTAGTAGCAGCAGCGGCAGAAGCAGCAGCAGAAGCAGTAGCAGTAGCAGCAGAAGGAGTAGTGGTAGTAGTAGAAGTAGTGGTAGTAGCAGTAGCAGTAGCAGCAGCAGTAGCAGTAGCAGTAGCAGTAGCAGTAGCAGTGGCAGTGGCAGTAGCAGTAGCAGTATCAGTAGAAGTAGCAGTAGCAGTAGCAGTAGCAGCAGTAGTAGTAGTAGTAGTCGTAGTCGTAGTAGTAGTAGTAATAGTAGTAGTAGTAGTAGTAGTAGTAGTAGTAGTAGTAGTAGTAGTAGTAGTAGTAGTAGTAGTTGCAGTTGTAGTTGTAGTAGAAGAAGTAGTAGTGGTAGTAGTAGTAGTAGCAGTAGTAGTACTAGTACTAGTACCAGTAGTACGAGTAGTACCAGTAGTGCCAGTAGTACTAGTAGTACTAGTAGTACCAGTAGTACTAGTAGTTCTCGTGTACTAGTAGTACCAGTAGTACCAGTAGTAGTAGTAGTAGCAGTAGTAGTAGCAGTAGCAGTAGCAGTAGCAGTAGTAGTAGTAGTAGTAGTAGTAGTAGTAGTAGTACCAGTAGTAGTAGTAGCAGCAGCAGGAGTAGTAGTAGTAGTAGTAGTAGCAGTAGTAGTAGTAGTAGTAGTAGTAGTAGTAGTAGTTTCAGTAGTAGTAGTAGAAGAAGTAGTAGAAGAAGTAGTAGTAGTAGTAGTAGTAGTAGTCGCAGTAGTAGTAGGAGTAGTAGCAGTAGTAGTTGTAGTTGTAGTTGTAGTTGTAATTGTAGTTGTAGTTGTAGTAGAAGAGGAAGAAGTGGTAGTAGTGGTAGTAGTGGTAGTACTAGTAGTAGTAGTAGTAGTAGTAGTAGTAGTAGTAGTAGTAGTAGTAGTAGTACTAGTAAGGGAGTGAGTGAATGTCAACCAGCACATACGGTGCGGCTGCTTCCTACGTCCTCCCAACATCTCAGACAGGCTCCGAATACGTCGTTGCCCCCACTCCGTCACAGAGTTCAAGCGGGGGAGATCTAACTATTGCAGACAGGTCACCGTGCACAATCACGCGGTACTGAGTTCAAACCACAGGAACGCTGTAGAACAGAATCGTTGGGATAACGCCGGAAAGACCTGTCCGGCGGTCGCAAAGGTCCGCCAAGATTCATAAGTCTGACGGAAGATAGCATTTTCGGCGTGAGTCTTGAACCGAGTGTTAGTTGCTACCATGTCCGAAGGTCCACTCGTCGTGACCGCAGGAATCACACCCGTTCTGTGAAGTACGCAGGGCCTCCTGAGGTGAGGTCAAAGGCCTGGTCAGCTCATGAGTAAATTCGCGAGGAAGATCTACATAACCTCAGAACAACCCTCAACCACAAGCGCAACAGTCTGCTTGTATGATTCATCAAGCCATCAGGCTCCGTTGTAGTGTACCGGCCACGAGTTAGCAAGAAATCCAAATCCTTACAGCGACCAAGCAAGAAATCGAAATCCTGACAGCGACCAAGAATAAGATTTAGCTTGTACCGGTACAAACGACATGGAGCAAACAAACAGTACAGATGCATCTCATCCAGGCAGAACAAGTGCAGTGCTGCTCAGAAATACCCCTGGGTACCACCTCGTGCACATACTACCTGCCCTGCTGGTCCCAAACGAAGACTGCTACTGCTGACATACACCCAATTAAAGTCCATGCACTTCCGAGAAAAAGCTCTGCTGCTCGGGTCTCTGCCATGCTAACAATGCACCCAGCAAAAAACTTCAAATCCTACTACGCTTGGCCTCGGAGTGCTCCAGCAGAGGTCTCAGCACGGTCCTTCACAGTTGGGGCGCCTATGCAGGGTACCGTTATGAATAGTGCTGCTATCATGAACATTGTGCGAGTGCTTGCATGTATGCAGCTGGTTGGCCCGCGGCTGTCTTGGCAACCCTAATCAGCCGCATTCTAAGGCATGGCAACAAATGGTTCAAGATCATCTTGCTCTACTTGGTATGCAATGGTGTACCTGCACTTGTCTTCGGCACCCTAGCGGTGATGGTCTCAAGCGTGCTGCTCGTTCCTTTGCCTCTCAATGGAAAGTGAGTGCATGCCGTACTGAACAAGGTCGAGCTCTCACCAAAAGTGCTCAGAGAAGGAACGTTTCGAAGAACGAGCCTGCTTCTCTCATGTGGAAACCCTCTTTGGCCTATGGCTATTCTGATTAGCTCACGTTACGAAGGCTCAACTAGGATGCCCAGTAGTACCCTTATTCCCTTTTTCTAGTCCTAGGTTCCTTATAAAGTTACCCAATACCAAAAAGAGAGGCCTTTTAATTCTTAGGTTACTGGGTATCCTAGTGAACGGGGGAACCTTAACCTTTTTGGCTCTATATATTAGCTCTATCTTAAAAAGTTTGAGCTTTTTGGGGCCCGGTTGCCGCAACCACGGAATGCTGCTCCAGCCTTCACCAAACTTCGAGCTTTCAATCCGAAGCTCAGGCTCCCTTAGGTCCCTTAGCCTAAGGCCGACAAACCCCTGTTTAGGGGTTTAGGGTTTAGGGGTTTAGGGCCTTTAGGGTTTAGGGTTTAGGGTTTAGGGCTGTAACTATGTTGCAACTTCTGCCGTGGGCAATTGGTAGGTCGTTCCCTGGAAATCACCTTAAAATCCCTACGCCGTAGGCTTTGAGTGGGGCCACCGAAGAGTACTGGGTGCACATGGTGGGATTGTTGACTTCCACCCTAGTCCTGCTGATGTGGCGCCCCTCCAAGAGACTCGGGCTGCTGTCCATGTAAGCTTTTCTTTCAGGCGAAAACATTCATATTTAGGGGCCAAAAGCCATGATGTAAGGGGTCCAGTCCCGAAGCCCTAAACCCTTAACCCTCTTCAAAACAAAACCCTACGTAAAGCCTTAAACCCTAAACCCTGAAGCCCTCAACCCTAAACCGCCATCCTGAGATCCTTCCCCAAAGCCTTACAAACTGTCATCATGTTTTCAAGGGAAGACCTCTATAGTGGAGGATGGTAATATAGGGGCCAAAATACTTACTAAAACTATTTTGGGGGTTCCTTATTAGATTATAATGAGCCCCAAAACCCTATTCCCGGGATGAGCAGGCACCCTCCAAGACATAAGGATCACTGTCATCCCACGGAACCGAGCTTTTCGCCATTCCCTGAAGACCAAGCCCCCAACAAAAAGTTTTAAGATCTGAACAAACCCTAAGCCTTAGATCCTAAGCCCTAAACCCTAGACGCTTAACCCTAACAAACCCGAAACCCATGAGACCGCAGCGCTGCAACACCGAGACCATGAGCCCTCGAACTCGTTGCCCTTTGCTAGAATAGAGTGGGGTATTAATACGAAAAAAGGGACTAGACGGGGTTTCGCTTTATCGCAAACGAGTACGGCTTCTTGTTGTGTGGTTATGCCCGGAGGCCCTTAAGCGAAAACCTAAACCGAGGAAAGTCTTTGTCGACAAGATTTGCATCAGCCAACACGATGGGAAGCTCCAATCCGAGGGAGTTGTGAACGTGGGCGCTACCGTGACAAGCTGAAGATATATTAGTTTACCAGCATAGTATTACAATAGTGTACGAATAAGGCAGTCCAATAGTAGCTATACCCGCTCTTTTCAGCAGGTTTCATTAACCAGAAAAACAGATTGATAGCTAAATTAACTCTTTCATACTCTTTAAGTTCTCCAATCATGGCAGCCATAGGTGAAGAATTCGAAGTCCATGCTTGTTTGCTGGGACTCTACGTATCTTGAACGCTTCTCGGCTGCTAATGGGCAGACGCATCTAGATATCCCAGTCTACATTACGCCATAAACCCTAAACCCCTACACCCTAAACCCAAAACCCCTACTCCCTAAACCCTAAGCCCCTGGTGGAGTTCGGGTTTCAGGGTTTAGGGGTTTACGGGTTGCGGACTTAGGATTTAGGGGTTCAGTGTTTGGGGTTTCGGGTTTGTTGTTTAGGGGTCACCGACTTCGGCTGGACTCTGTTAGGTAGTTTGCATGTCGGATTGGGGGGGCCCAGTTGAACCCTGGTATCGAGCATGGAGAACCCTAAACCTGATGATGTGCAGCTCACCACGCTCCTTCTTGTGCCAAATGTGTCCTGCCGCTCATGGCCTCAAGGACGGCTACGAAGAACGGGCCAGCAGGCTTGCAGCTGACCAGAAATGCATACACTGTACACCAAAGCGTTTCAGAAGCTGCGATAAGCTGAGTACGGTTTCGTGTTTGCAGAAAGAATCAGATAGCCTTTGCGCGCTTGGGTGCCATGGTTGCAATCTGAGCATAAGCCGTGAGGGCGAGAGGCTTAAATTTGTCCTGATAGAGATTCTTCGGTTATGAGCGCCCAACCGCATCCAGCTGTGGGTATACCGAACGGTTTTGGCAGTCGACATGATTCTGTACCGCAGGGGCAGTCGAGAACAACTGGACAGGCCCAGGAGAACTTAGTGAGTGGGCAGCAGCGGGACCAGAGCGTGGGACTTCCGGAAGTGGCGCGCCTGGATGCGCAGACAGAAGTGGTCGTAGCCTCGTCAGAGACCATAGCCATACGTCTGCAGGCGGGACCAGTTTACCACTCCTCGACACGTGATGTGGATGAGCGATCTGGCAAGGATCAGAGCATGGTGGCGACTGCCCCAGTGGAGCAGCCAGGTGGCTTCGTCACACCGAGATCTCCATCGGGAGTGAGAACTGGATCTCAACCCGCTTGGCTGGGCAATGAGCCAGGCGGACCTCGCCCCCAGCCCATTTCCGGGCAGTGTCGCATCAATGTCGCCTCCGCCTGGAGGCCCAACATCTAGGCTGAGGTCCCCCACGCGACCACATGCGATACCTGCTGCTCCAAGTCTTCCGCCATCCTCGAGTATCCGCAGGAAGCTATTCAGGCGGAGGTCCCAGAGACAACTTCAGTGGATAGTCGGACAACTACAAGACTATAGGTTGCAGAATGCGGAGATCCAGCTACAGCTCCACTTGACCCCGGAAACCTAGTAGGGTTTCCTCTACCACTACCGCCAGAAGATCCTCCTCAGCTACTCCGGGCCGATCCGTGTGATCTTGGGGGGCCAGGACACGGTCGAGTACCCCGTGAGTTGGAATTTGGAGGTCAACCAGGACCTCCTTGTGATCCTCCAGATAATCGTGAAGCCGCAGGTGCACCTGACTTACATGATCGGAGAGTATTTGGAGGAATTCCGCGGGGTGTTGGAGCAGGAGGGACATCAAAGGGAGGCCACCCCACCACCGAGGACAAGAGAACCACAACCATGTGATTCCCCCGTCCTTGAAGCTCTGGCGCGGTGTTCAGCAATTACAGGAACTCCAAGTTGTCTACCATGCCGGACCTGTCGGCCACAGCGGACTCAGCGCTGTCGTTCCAAGACTGGTTGGAAGTGTCAAGTTCAGTGATGTCGGATATCAGTGAATCCAGCCCAACATGGTGGCAGGGCGTACTTGAGGAAGTTGAGCGGGTCTACAAAGAGTGGTTGTCTGCCTCGCCTCTCGAGAATGGTTCCGTGTAAATGCAAGGGTGTCTTCAATGATCCTCAATGCGATGCCCGTTGATCTGCGCGCAGACATGGTTTCCAGAAGATGCACCCAGGACTGCGTACGCGTGCTCTACCGGCTGTTCACACACTACCAACCGGGCGGCTCGGCAGAAAGACACGAGGTCCTCCGACGACATCAAACCCCGTCAGAGTTCATAGACGGTGATAGTTTGGAAGGAGCAGCGAAGGTGCTACGCTCATCGGTGGTTGGAAAGATGTAAAGCTGTGCAGATGACTCCTCCGGATGCTTCGGTGCTTTCGAGAGGACTCCAAGCCCTGACCGAGAAGCACATTGATGGGTCTGCAGATGTGAACTTTAAGACCTCACAATGCTTCGGGCGTCGCTTCGCTTGGACGCACGTCCAACTCTGGAACAGGCGATTTCCTAGCAAAGGCACCTCCAGGCGGAGCTGGAGGTGAGGGGTGAGCTGAAAGGGATCAACAACGTCACCGTCGTCCCAGCCGATGCTGAGAGCAGTTGAGGCAGGACTGCCCCCAAAAGCTCGAGATGCCGGAGGTAAGGCGAGCCAACCTTCACACCTTTGCCGGTATTTTGCCAAGGCCACAGGGTGCAAGCGCGGAGAGAAATATGGGTTTTCGCACAGTATGGCGGGGCTCGATAAGGAGACGAGGGCCCGCAAGTGCCTTCGGCGGGTCGAAGTTTAATCGGCAGCGTGAATACTGTGGATAAGGGTCAATACCCAAGGGCGCTGCGCTTGGAGGGAAGCCCGAAGCACCCAATAAGCCATCGACAGGAGATACAGCTTCGTCTCGCAGGGTACAATGGCAACGTTGGGAACTTCGGTGGCATCTTCGGCGTCTACAAATGAGCCTGTGCCTGGAACTGCTTGAACTTTAGAGGCGTTGATTCAGGCAGTGCAGCAGGTGGTGCAGCCTCAAGTGGTAGCGCACGGAGCAGATAGTTCGCCAGAGAAGACCAGACCACAGATGAAGACTCTTCACCTACGTGATATTCGAGTGTGTTTAAAGGACTTGTCTACTACAGCTCTGGTAGATAGTGGGGCAACGCATAGCCTTCGAGTGGCGACTGGCGTCAGAGGTTTCTGTTCAGCCTGCAGGAATTCACCGCCTCATCATGCGCATTTCTCATGCCGATTAAGATGGAGGTCTCGAGGACAAGTTGCACTACGTCCAGCACGAGTACTTTGACCCGTGCGCCGTGTCCTCGGGCTGCATCTTCACTGGAGGTGGGGAGCGAATGTGCAACAGATGGGAGGCGCTGCGAGCCTCTTTGGCTTTCATCCTTTTCTTTTCAGGGTTGCGGGGGATTCGCAATCCAGGGGTTGCATGCGTTTCTCGGCCTCTTCAGCTTGAGACCTCGCGTGCTATGCAGAAGTGTGTGATGCCGTACGGGCCTCAGCAAAAGCCGCCACCAGTTGGCCTTCGCGCACTCTGTACGGGCCTTTTGGCTTTGGGTATGATGCCGGGGCTGTGCAACATAATCCTGTTTGCCATGTACTTCGCATTGGAGTGTCTGCTCTTATTGCTTTTGGGCGGTGGAGTGGCAGCTCATGCATTGCTTTATGGCCAATTTGTTTGGACGCATGCAATTAGATGCAAACCAGGCCGAGACAAACCACTGCGTTTTGCCTCAGGCCCTAAGCCGCTGAGACTCGCATTCTTGCGTGGATGCAACAAATGCCTTGTACCTTGTGCCCAGCGCATTTCGCATGGCAGAAGAATCCGTGACCCACGCTCAGGTTGCCGTGATTTTGATCCCGTGTTACTCCCAAGGATGTTCTTCACTTTGTTTCGCTTCGAGGACCCGCTTCTTGGAGGCGCGCAAGGTGCGGATGCCACACGTCGCAAACGTCAGGAAAAGTCTGACTTGCAAGCACTTTCCAGGACAGTTGCTGAGCTCAGTCGTTCTGTGGCCAGTTTGCGCAAGGAGGTTAAAGGTGAAAGGCGTCCCCGTCCCAGACGCCCCCGCAATAACCCCGAAGCGTCTAACTCGAACCAGACCTCCATAGGAGAAGGGGGCCGAGGTCCCAAGGGCCGCCGAGTTGCATGGCAAGGCGTGCGCCGTGCGCGGGGGTGGGGGGAGTGGGGGGGGTAGCTTTCTGATTCCGTACCTCTTCAAACAGCCAGAAAGCCTGTATCGTGCCGCCCTGAGCAGCGGTGCTACCCCGAGTGACGCCGTCATTCGGTCAAAGCTTCGCACCCTGATTGCCGACTCCGGCCCACTGCCACATAACCCGGGTTCCCATAGGCCCCCTAGTAAACCCGCAGTGCCGAACGATGCCCACGATAAGCCCGATCCCGAGGTGAGTTTTCTGTCCATGTTGCGGTCGGGCCGTGCTCCTCCCCAACCGCCCGATGCCGCTGCCAAGGAGGACTTTAGATTGTGCAAGGAACAGTGGAATTGCCACCTTTTGCTTGCCAGAGACGTTCATCGCTATAGTAAGACGGACCCAGCGGCAGTGCTGGTTACTGGGCAGGAACAGCTCAGTGATGTGAAAAGCTGGGTCGTTGCCAATGGGTCTCGCCTAGCGGTTACCGCAGTTGTGCTGGATCCGAATGGAAAGACCGATGTGTTGGTCTCTTCAAGTGCTGCTTCGGCCCCTAAGGTGCGCAAGGCTACCCTTGAGCACCTTGGAAAGCCTGCTGAGGCCCCTAAACCCGTGTCCCTGGCACCTGCCGCCAGCCTGAATGACGAAGAACCGCCGGACGCAGGGCAACCGGCCACGGTCATCCTGCGCCTTACGTGCAGTCGTGAGTTCAGTGACGGAAAGATCTTCTTGGAGGCGAAAGGTAAGCCTTCTACCCTGCCTAGCTTGATCCTGCCACAAGCTTTCTTGAATAAGGTGATTCGCACTTTCGCTGCAGCATCTTACAACGATGAGGTTACGGCTCTCATTAGGGTTCCTCAGAAAGACCGTGATGCAATCCTCTCAGCTACCAGGCCCATTGGCTCTTTCGTCAGCCCTCACGGTGATAGCTCCAACTCAATCGTTTGGCTCCCACGTGCCACGGATGAGGCACCGAAAGATTACTACGAAACCTCGCGAGCTTCCAACCAAAAAGCTGCAGGTATCTTAGTCTACCGTCCTGGAGGGCGGGCCAACCTAGGCATCCTGAACGGGAAAAGCCAAAAGGAAGTTCGTGGTATCCCGCCTAGCTGGCAGGTCACGGGAGCCCCGAGGCATTGGACGCAGGACCTCGCTGACGCCTGGTTGCAAAAGCGCTTCACCTCCGTTAGCGGCGTGAAGCGGATAGGCCAGGACCGGTGGTTGTTCAAGGGTTTCCCACGTGAAGGCTCAGGCACTGCTGTGTACAACAGTGGCATCCTGGTCACTGCTGCTTCTAAAAGTAAGCCTAAGAAGACGCCAACGGCTGAGCGCACGGGTAAACCCAAATGGGGCCCCCCAAAGGCTGCTTCAGTTTCGGTTCCTACTGAGCTGTCCCAGGCCGAAGGCTCTCCCTCCGAAGATCCTTCTAAGTTAGGCGATAAGAAATCTGGTGAGGAGCGCGAGCGCAGCCGCTCCCGTGGTCGAGCCTCCAACTCCGCACCTCCCAGTCGCCCACCGTGCCCCCTTTCCGAAGTTTTCCAACCGACGGATTGCGGTGGCCAAGGGGATTGCGCTTATCTGAGCATCGCCCGCGGATTAGCGCACCTTGCAGGCGAAACACCCAGTGACGAGGACAACGCGCCAGGCGGTAAGTTGCAAGCCTTTCTCCGCTGCGAGGCAGCGAAACAGATCAAATCATCCGCGGCTATAGCCGAGACTTTCTCCGCCCTTGAGGGCGGCGTGGACAAGATTGCGGACGCGGTCACCATGCCAGGACTTTGGGCGGACAGCACCAGCCTCTTGGCTTTGTCCGCTGCCATCCGGACCGAGTTCCGGATATGGGCTTGGGAACAGAGTTTGCAAAGATGGCAACTTTATGTCGTCTCCCCAAACGCCTGTTCCGAAAGCCCCAGCTTACCAAAGAAAAGCAAAGGCAAACTCAAGGTAGTGTGGCTTTGTCTACAAGACAAGCACTACACCTGGCTCAAGCCGCTCACGGTTGACCCCAGCCAAGATAAGCTTGTCCCCAAAGATGCCATTTACCAAAACTTGGCTGCTGCCGCCAGTAAGGATGTGTTGAAGGGCGCCGGCAGGAGCGCCCGTAGCCTCTTAGGACTTCGGACTCCCAGTGCCTCCAGCAGCACTCCGGCTTCCACTCGCAAAGCCTCTAAAAGTAGTTCTGCGGCGCCCAAGGCCTCAGCTTCCAAGGGCCGTGACGCCAGAAGCCTCCTTGGCTTGAAAAGCTTGCTGTCACAAGCTGAACCGCGCAGTGACAGCGACGTTGACGTTGATGATCAGCTTTACAGGCCCTGCGAGTACTACCGCTGCAGCTGCGGCTGGACGCCCAAGAATGAAGTGGATTACCGGGGCCGCCACCGCTTTAGAGAGCAGGCGGACAGGCACTGGACGAAGTGTCAGGGCACCCGTGCCCCCATCACCCATGACACCAGCGTGCCACATCACGATAAGCAGGTTGCCGCGGCAATTGATTCCTTCAAGGCTCATGTTGCTGAGCTTGCAAAGAAGGACCCTGTACTCGTCCAAGCTTTCTGTCAAGTCGACACTGACGTATCTTTCTCGGAAGAGGAGGTATGCTTGCACCCGCTGCGGTCGCGTCCAGCATTTGCATTTTTACAGACGCCTAAAGTGCCCAAAGGCACCCGTCAAGATCTCGCATATGGATGTCCTTAGGTTCTCCAAAGGGCCTGAATGGACATTGAAGCACCAAGAGACTAACGCCAAGGGATGGCTCCGGAACCGCACGAAGACTCTGAAGAAGTGGAAGGCCCAAAGGCGAGCTAAGGCTAAAACCAAGGTCCTGAAGCGTCCCGCCGCCAAGAAGTCTTCCTGACTGGGTCCTGCAGGGAGCAAGCCGCAGTTTTGCCACTACGAGAGGGATGGCACAACAGATGCTTCTCTCATCTCGTCACCGCCTGAAGCTTCGGAATTTTCTGCCTCCCCTTGGGCCCCTAACTCCTCTCTAGGTAAGGACCCCATGCCGGCCAAAGCCTCTGCGGACCCCCTCTGCGGAGGAGCGGAGGTTACTGGTACGCCTCCCACTGCCCTCGAGACCCTTAAGGTGCTCTCTGGCAACGTCACTGTCCTGACTAAGGACCGTTTCCTTACGATTCTTGAGTGTGCAGAGAAAGCTGGTGCCCAAATCTTAGCTCTCCAAGAAACACGGCATCACGGTGATGAAGGGTTTCCGTTCGCCAACAGGCTCGCCTCAGAAAGAGGCTGGTCCGTCACCTGGTCGAAAGCTCCTCCTGTACGACGCGGGAACAATCAGCACCAGTGCCGCCGAGAAGGAGGCTGCGCGCTGCTTTGGCGAAAAGAGCTGGGCCGGGGAAAGCCTATATCTAGTTCTGAGCATAGGTTTTGTGCCAGGATTTGGGATTTCGGTTGCTTCGCTTCGGTGTATGGGCCTGCTAACGTCGTTGACGCTGCCTGGCTTCGTCGTTGTCTTGACGCCATGAACGGTCACAGGCGCCCCACTTTCCTCGTAGGTGACTTTAATTGGGTTTCTGCTTACTCCCGCTCCCTCCCTAATATTTGGGTTGCTAGTGAGAGTTTTCCCACGGTCATCGGCTCTGATGCCGGTCCCTCACGAGTAGTCTCCCTCCGGCAATTTGGTGGCCCCACTAAGCCCTCTTCTGTCGAGGCCCTCCCTGGCATACCGCATCATAAAGCCACAGTGTGGATTTGCCCAGCCCTTGCCTACGAGGCGATCCCTCTTCGCCGCCTCCACCGCTGCGCGCGATACGAGCCGGCAAGGAAGCCTGCAGAAGAGCAAAAGAAACTCTTGAAGCGAGAGGCTCAGGAACTTTGGAACCACCATCTTCCTCAGTTAGAGGAGGAGTGCACAGATGAGGATGTCTTAATTCGTCACTTCGATGCCATGCTGTCGCACTGGCATGCTGTTGCCGAAGAGCTCCTAAACAAAGCGTCCCGCACGCATGAGCTGCTGACAGCGAATAGTGCCGAGCGAGCTAAAGGCTCTGAGCCCGTCACCAAATCGTGGTCTTCTAGCAAATGTGGCCGCGGCCACGACGAGTCGGTCGCGGTGCGGCGTTGCAAGAGATTACACAGAGCTGCCGCTGAGCAGCTCCGTCAAGGAAAGGGCCCTGGCAGATGGACTTGAGCCCCAGGCCATCCCCTGTGTGCCTGCCAACCAGTTTGAAGCCATAGACTTCTCCAACAGAGCCCTTCAGGCCCTCTCGCTTCGCGAAGCTGCTGCCTGTAAGACTTCTTGGGTTAAACGTTTTAAAACGTGGTCTCGGGATGCTTGCCAAGCCACTGAAGCGGTTGTTAAGCCTCTAAACCCCCAGCAGCCTGCCACAGCCGAGGAGCTCAAGGCCGAGTGGTCAACGACACTGGTCGCGCCTGACAACAGCGACCGGGCCTCGGAGTGGAGAGCTTTGGCTAACGAAGGGGGCTTGAATGCTTCCGGTGCTCATGCCCTTGCTACGGTTCCGTTTGAGGCCTTCCTTGCGGCCGCTTCTGCTGCAAAAGGCGTTGCTGGCCTAGATGGCTGGACTAGTGCCGAGCTTAAGTTTCTAGCTAGTGAGTGTCCGTGGCTTCTGTCGCGCCTCCACGGTGTGCTGCAAGATCTCATGGCTCATGCCACTAGCATTGACCTGTCTTCGCACACTACTTGCCGTGTGCTCTACAGTTGGCGCCTTGCTGGCATTCCTAAACGTGGTTCCGAAGAGTCCAGACCGATTGCGGTGGGTTCCATTTTGCTCCGCACTTGGAACAAAGCAGTGCTGTCCTTGCTGCCCGCCACGCCGGAGGGCCAATGGGGCAATCGCAAAAGTCATCGGTAACTCACGCGATTGAGGATTGGATTAAAGCTCCAGGCACCGCCGGGATGGAGCTCGACTTAGCTAAGGCCTTTGACACTGTCAACTGGGGTGCTGCTCGTGAAGCGCTGCTTTTCTCCGGCACTGCCCCTCAGGTCATCGCTCACCTTGCTTTAGGTTGGCAGGGGCCTCGGTACTGCAGTACGACTGGCTCCTTTTCCACTGCCCTGTGGCCCAACCGCTCCATTCCCCAGGGTGATCCCGCTTCGCCCTGCGTTCTGTCTTTGCTCTTGCGGCCTTGGCACGCTTTGATGCAGAACAAGCATCCTCAAGTAGCTTCTTGGGCGTACTACGACGACCGTTCTCTTAAGTCTACAGGTGGTGAAGCTGCCCTCAAGGCAGCCGTGGACGACACCAACCGCTTCGACGCCGCTGTCGGCTTAAGGGAAAACACCCGTAAAAGACAGACTTGGAAACTTTCTCAAGAGGTTGAGCACCTTGGCTTAAAAGGTGCTCCTGCCACTGCGCGTTCCTTTGCCCTCCGAGACGGTTGGGAAGCTCTTCAAGAGTCCTTCGGCCTCCTCTCCCGTCTCCCGGGTGGTTTGGCTATCCGGGAGGAGGCGGTCCGTGTGTTCTTCAAGCCGAAGTGGCAATGGCCTGCGCCTCTTCTCGAGGTCGCTCCTCGCGGTTTTGTTGCAGCGCTCCGCAAAGCGCTCCTCAACTTCACTCAGTGTTCGTGGTGGTGTCAGGCGCGATTCTGGGCTGACCGAATCGACATCCACCCTGCGTGCGGTGCGGCCGTTAATTCGGCTCTTGCTGCTCTCCGTCTAAGTGTGCCTGCTTCTGCCGCCGCGCACACGGCTCTTTCGGCTCACGTGCGCGAGCTTGGACTGTGCATTGCTTCTTGGGATCAGCGCGGCCTTTTCTTGAGCCCGCTGTCTGAGGACCTCTGCTTCCGCAAGATTCTCAGGCCTTACTTCAACCATCGACGGGCTAATAAGCCTGCGCTCAAATGTGACATTGGCAAAGGTGCACATGCGCTTCGCCTGGCGGCACGCTACAGGTGCCTGCAAGAAACCATGCTTACCCGCTTCGACAGCGAAGGTATCAACGATGTTGACATTGACGCTTCAAGTCATGCATGTTGGGTTAACTGGCGCAAACGTCTAGATGCCCGCGGACTACTGCTCCTCGCCATCTTCAGAGGTGGAGCGGTGAGCACTCCTACTAGGAGACAGGCTTTGCCTGCTAACAGCACGCGCTGTCCCTTCTGCGACGGGCCTCAGGCATCAATGCGTCACTTCTGGGCGGTATGCCCTAGCTTTGCACCTGCGCGGCAAAACCTCTCGCAGCGGTATGCCGTGCCGTTGACTTGGTTCCACCAGCAGCCGCGGGTTACCGCCAAAACTGGGTGGATAACATTCGCTGCCTCTCCTTGCAAAGCCAAACGGGCCCAGCTGCAAGTGGCAGCATGCTTACTAGGCCTCGAGGTCATGGAAAGACTTACTGCTTTTCACCCCATCTGGGGGTCGCGACTCAATCTTGACGCCCTCCTTCGGGAGGCATAGCTTGACGACTTTCTCCTGCCGCGAACCGCCTACGGGAATAGGTTGCTGTCAGACAAACATCACCAAGATGGAGGTCTCTGTGGGAACCAGATTACAGGCTCAGACCATGGTGCCAATGCGTCAGTTGATCAAGACGTTGGGATACAAGATGGTGTCTGGAGTCCTGATGCCTGTCGATGTGAACCCTTTGAGGGTTAGAGGACAGAGCTCCAAGTTAACAGTGGATGTCCCCAACTACGTGAACTGGAAGCATTGAGTCTCATTGCGCGCCTCGAAGACAGACGCCTGGAAGAGCCGAGGAACTCAGTCCTGACAAGTCTGGGCACCTGGCCTAGTGGAAGCACTTGTGGTGGCGTTGACTTTTAGGGATCGTGATCCTCGCTGCGCTCCAAGACTGCCGCGAGTACAGGCACTCATTATACAGACCAGTGGAGGGACCACGTGAACTCCAACCATGCGGTCTATCGTAGGGACTGCGCTACATGTGTTGCCTCAAGAGGAACAGGCAAGCAACATCGCCGAGTACATCATCCAGACTCTTACATTCTCACTGCAGATGTGGCAGGACCGCTTATCCAAGGAGTAGATCCCACATATAAGGGGACAACGGGGAAAAATCTACGCTACATCCTCATTGCCAAGTATGTGGTCCCAAAGACGTTCATAACTGTGTACTCGGGCAAGGACGTTCCTGGGGATAATGGAGTTCAGGACGACACCAAGAAGGGAGTTTTAAGAGAGCCCGACGAGAAGTTGTTTGAGGAGCCCGTTCCTAAGGAGCCAGAGAATAAAGTTCAGGGGATACCAGTGGGTCGGCGGAAGTGGAGTATGTTCCAGATGGGCAGCTGATTTCTGGGTTGGATGATCGCGAGGAACTAGATCACGAACCTTCACAGAACCCCCTCCTGAAGATGATGCTGATGAGCCATCCGGTGGAGACTCGTTGCCTCAGCAGGATTGTGAACCACCTGAGCTAACCTACTTGACACTCGGGGTTCGTGTTCCCAACAACCAGTCAGTCACCGTGAGACGCGCGCTACAGGACATCGTTCTCTATACTTACAGGCGCATGGTTTCCCCATTTACAGGTTCCACGCGGATGTGCTTGGCTCCGAGACCAAGGGATTTATGGCACGTGGGCCGAGCCCAGTTTTCCCCAAAGCAACGGAGGAGCTGAGTCAATGGTGCACTGGGTGAAAGGAAGGACCGGGCCAGGACTTTGTTAAGGGCAGCCTCGTTTCCAGTTCGAGTTTGGGCCGTTGCGGTGGCAGCAGCAACAGCAGAGCAGAGGGCAAAGGTACTGGCTTGGAAGAGCTCTTTGGCCGCCCCATTCGGTGCACAAGTCTACCTCAAATAGAAAGGTTTCGACAAAAGCGTTCCTCTACGTCGAGAACAAGGCTTGGACACAAAGTGGCTTAAGGGCAGGTATGTTTGTGTCAGTACAATCTACATCATGGTCACCTGGTGTATATTCCCGCAGAAGGCGAGGAAAACGAGAAATTCCTCCAGACGCTACATGTTCGACCAAATTTGGTTGAGTCTGGTGAGCCTGATATCGAACTACAGGCGGACATCCCTGCGAAGCCTCGAAGAAGGCTGGTGGAGAAGAAACCAGCCGAGGAGGTGGAGAAGAAGGCAGTGGCTGGGTTTCAGAAGGGCTACATGTGGCGCTTCGTAAACCCAAGCAAATGCTTCGCTTTTGGTCGCGGGCTGAGGCCATGGATCTGGTGGCGAGGTCGCGAGCGCGGGATTCTTTGAGTCGCGGAAGCTTGGAGTGTGCCGACATGGAGGAGCCGTGGGATGCTTACAAGGTCTTCCTGAGTAACCGGACTTGTCAAGACTGCTGCGGCGGGTGGTTACGGATCATGTTCCAGAGGCGGCTTTCACTTCTATTCTGGTGTCGTGCAACTGGGGAAGGACCTTCGCCGGGACTCCAATAACGACAACCAAACTAACAGCTATGTTGTGCCAGCGCGATGCCCTGATGATGGTGGTGCATTGTGGATAGAACTCAAGCAGGGGGGATACAGTTCAACGACAAGTGGGGTGCCGGGAAGCGGGAGGAAAGAGGCTATATGGTCAGATGCGCCCATTAATCCATGGGGAAGGTATGGCATTTGGACCTCGGCGTTGTCATGAAGTGGCGCCTTGGCTTGGCAATCGTATAGTGATCATTGCCTACACTCCTCGCAAAGCTCTCACAAGAAGACCTACACCTACTACATGAGCACGGCTTCCCTATGCCACTATCTCAACTTAGTGAGTTCATGGGCAGTGTCAAGACAGAAGGCTCGAATCCGTATTTTTGTGCAACAGCCGTTGATGGGCGACAGGACACACCATCCGAGGAGGAGACCGTCGACGACGAGTGGACCATGTACTTGGACTTGGACCCGGGCATGGTAAAGATTGCTTCTGCTCAGGAAATGGGGATGGATTTGCTTCAGCTCAGCAAGGCGGAGGTGGCCTTCACGAAGGATATCGAGAAGGTGCTCAGAAGACCGAGTGGGCCATTGGAGGTAACGCACAATGTGAGTCCAGCTGAAGTTTTGGCAAATTTGGATGCTTGGCGTCCCGCCATCGAGAAGGAAGTGAAGGGCATCCATGTGGGTGTTGAGCGCCTACTACTACCAGGCGCAGAAGAGCGCAACCGTTGGTTGAATCGTCCGCATGCGCAACGGTTGCCATGTGTTTACTGTCAAGCCTAACGAGCACGCGGACCCCAACAACCCAGAAACGTGGTGCCGTGGTACAAGCGCAAAGCTCGCTTGGTGATTTGCGGCAATTTAGCCGCAGATGAGAGAAATCCTCTTTACACCGTGGCGGCCCCTGCGCAGGGAGTGAGGTCTAGCTGAGTCTAGCTTGGCGATTGCAGTGCGGAGCAACTGGTGGATTTCTGTGTTGGATGTGGTGGCAGCGTTTTTGCGTACCCCGCTGGGCAGAAGGGACACGGACCCAGTTATCATCGCACAGCCGCCCCGCCTCTTGGAGATCGTCAACGTCACTGTTGCTATGGAGTTTGGGGTTGATTCGAGCTCTTTACGGCCTTCGTGCAGCCCCGCAGCTATGGGGAAGTGATCGTGACGACACTTTGAGTGCTGCTGCTCTGCCGAAAGGATTAACGTGAAAGCAGGGTCGTGCGGTCAAGAGCTGCTGGAGCGTTAAGGACTCCCAGAAAACCATCATCGTGATCTATGTCGACGATTTCCTCATATGCGCTCCTCAGTCAGTTGCAAGAGAAATAGCCAATAGTGTCCGAAGCATCTCGGATACGTCTCAGCTGATGTTCTTGGAGCCAGGTCAGAATGCTCGATTTCTCGGAATGAAGTTACACGTGTCAGAAGCGATGCCTAACAAGATTGAAGTTAAGGCTACATCTTAGAGCCCTCCGGGCACAGGCTATCACGCCGAAGCAGCAGGATAAGGTTCCCATCACCAAGGAACTTGCTGCGATTCTAGACAATGAGGAGGAGCTCTCAGAGGAGAAAGTCCGCTATGCGCAACAGATCACAGGAGAGATTCCTTGGTTGGCTCAGAGAGTAAGGCCAGATTTGGCATATACCACCTCGATGATGGCGGCAATGTGTACAAAGACAAAGTAACCGACGCGTGTCGCTGAGATCGGAGTGAAGGTCTTGGGGTATCTTCAGCGTACGATCCACGTGAACTTGGAAGAGGAGTGGGCCAACACGGGCTTGGTCATGTATTGCGACGCAGCCTATGCGCCTCAATCAGCATGCTCGCATGGAGGATGGCTTGTGGTATATGGGGGAGTACCTCTTCTTTGGAGGAGCCGACGCCAACAGATGATAACTCTCTCCACGGCGGAATCGGAACTCCTACCGATAATCGACGGGGCCATCGCCATGAAGGGCGTAGAGGCAATCCTCACCGCGGGCGAGCGACAACTAGCGGATCTTCTTACCAAGGCTTTAAGCAACGCAAGGACGTTTTGGTTGTTGGAGTTTTGGGGAGTACATGGTCGCAATCTACCTTCAACCACGCCTTCAACTACAACACGAGTTTCGGCCAAGATGCTTGTGGCTCTGCTGTGTTGTTTGATGATGATAACAGTGAAGGCAGATAATGCACCCGGACTTGCTCCAAGCGGACCAAGTGCAGTGGGAGGGACATGGCCAATATTTGCATGGCTCTCCTAATGATCCTCGGGAGTGAAGCCTATTTTTAATGGACTCCGGGGGCGAGCACCAGAAAGCTCCGGCGGTTAAGGAAGCTTCAAGCAGCAACTACGGCAGCTATTGAGCAGGAGTTGCCGAATGCAAGAGCTGGAGCGGAGCTCACGTTGGACTACCAGTGGAGTTGAGCAGGAACAACCGTCGACTTCAACTTCAGGGAGACGAATTCCAGGAGAACACCAGGCATCGTCATCATCCTCGCCAAGGGGGAGAAGACATGACGAGACACCACAGGAGGATCAAGTCCGAGTCCGAGATCGTGTGCTACTTCAACACCTATAAGAGTGCGGACGGTGACGCCAAGGACACCGACCGGGAGAGCTCTGGCACCACCCGCAATACCATCCACGAGTACGTGGTCTCCAGCGAGTGATGTATAGGAGAAGGAGAGCTTGCTCGGGTATGCCAGGATGTGTGCCACTTGATGACACAGGAGAATCTTCGAGAGGGCTTGCGCACTGAAGGCCTTCCGGTGTCTGGACTGAAAGATGACCAGGCGCGGCAATTGGGAGCTCGGTTGTTAGAGCGAGGATCTTTGCCAAGTGGGCCAACGGTGAAGCAGCGCAAGTACGCTTTATGGCTTTGGAGAGTAAAGGATCTACAAGGCCGACACTTGCTCCGCTACCGAGACTTCAATGCTAGAACTCGAGTGTCGGCGCTCATCGCGGCATGGAAGAGACCGTGAGGTGTATCGAATGCATGGAGGAGGAGTGATGATGTGCAGCTCACCATGTTCCTTTTGAAGCATGTGCCAAATGTGTTATGCCGCTCATGGCCTCAAGGACGGCTACGAAGAATAGGTCCTTGTGCCACAGTTTAAATAGCAGGCTTGCAGCTGACCAGAAATGCATACACTGTGAACCAAAGCGTGTAAGAAGCTGCGGTAAGCTTTTCTGCAAGAGTTGAGTACTGTTTCGTGTTTGCCGAAAAAATCAGATAGCCTTTGCGTGCTTGGTTGCCATGGTTGCAATCTGAGCATAAGGCCGTGAGGGCGAGGGGTTTTAATCTGTCCTGATACAGATTTTTAAACCCTAAACCCTAAACCCAAAAGAGTTGGGCCTTGGAACTTTCCGGGCACTTTCCACGGAATAACTCTGCAGAAACCTTTGGAAGCACTGCGCAAAGACCCAATAGTGGGGCCGTAGTACTTACCTGTACTAATTTGGGGGTTCTTTATTATATTTATAATATAATTAATGGCCCCAAAACCCTATTCTAATTATACAGGCCCCTCTATTCAAGCCTGAGGCTTGTGGTGCGTTCTGGAGGTGGCTGCTTTCATCAAAACCCACGAAGAGTCAAAGCTGATTATTCGGCCAACCGTCTGGGCGCCCGCCGCCGTCTTCCTGTTCCTTCGCTGTAGGATTTAGGATGTAGGCCTTAAGCCCTAAAATCTACACCCTAAACCTCCAAACCCCTACATCCTCAACCCGAAACTTAACCTTTCGGGGTTCATGGGGAGGTTTGGTACTACAGGGGCCTAAATAATTACCAATACTATTGCAGGAGTTCTTTATTATGAGTATAGTATCATATACCCCAAAACCCTATTCTAATTATTAAGCCCCTATATTGCGGTCTGTTGGAACGTCGGATCTCGGCGGCCTAGGTTCTTGACCAACTGGATCTTGGTCGTGATGTCCAACATCGTTAGGCCTCCCGGCCGTGAGCACATTTGTCTATCTATCCATCCATCCTTCTATCTATATATATATATATATCTATCTCTATAAAATCTACATACATATATTTGTATTTATATTTATACTTATATTTGTATTCATTTATTTGTTATGTCCACCAGAAACCTTAAGCCACTGCCGCCACATCCCGAAGCTTCATGGAGGGGCCTCTCCCGTCCTCAGCCCTGCACCAGGTGTATGGAGTCGGATCTGTGTTGAGGGGCCCACTACCCTTTCCCTCTGTTTTGGGGTGGGTTGGGAGGGTTGCGTTGTTGGAGACACAAACTCGAAGAGATTACATCAAACACCGAAGCATGGACGAACTACCTTCATTTTTCGCAGGGTCTCGCAACGTAACTACACCCCGAAACCCTATTCTAGTGATTCAGGCCTCTACAGTACAGTCAAGGTCCTGGTTTGTTGACGACAGCGAGTGGGCGAGCTTGGGCACCTATGAGTACCTGTATGCGCATGTGCGTTCCACTGCTGCCAAGGCGGGAGGGGTGGGTTTTCGATCCTTTGGGGGTTGGGTAGTCTTATTGTTTAGTATAGAGGCCGTAATAATTGCCCATATCATTTTAGGGGTTCCTTATTGTAATTATAGTATAGTGGGCCCCAAAACCCCATTCTGTTCCTGTTTCTTTGGTGGATTCCCGGGGACGTTTTTATAGGATCGGTGGGAGAGTGCCCGCAGCTCTGCAGCTTAGATCGGTACAGCTGGTCAGCGACGCACACATGTAATTCGGTGTAGGGTTTAGCTTTAGCCATGACTAAGCCAGGAATTTTGGAATTTCCCGAGCGGGTTTCACAAATGTCGTCAACGTCTCAGGCCATCATCTCCGTACCTCTTACGATGGTCGTCGTCCACTACTGGCGAATCTGGGCTCCTAGGGTTTAGGGTTTAAGGCTCGGGTCGCGAGCTCTTTTTAACTTAGCACTGTAATCGACATCTTTTGCAATAATGCGGCTTCTTTCTATGGCAACCTAAAGTCAAATCCTTAAAACACCCTGAGTTCAAATCCTTAACAAGAACCCAGGAGCGCACATAAGGGCATTGGAGACAGCGAGTAGGAGGCTGTTGAGCTTCCGCTTCGACCAGGACATCGCCATTGACCCCATACCCTAAAGGGACCTCCAGAAAGTTTTAATATGGTTTCAGGGTAGGATACCCTAAAATTTATCATAAAGGGTTTAGGATAATCATATTCCAACTTTCTGGTTTTTTCCCTAAACCCCTACTATAGAGGCCTTAATAAATAGAAAAAGGGTTCCTTTAAAGGGGTCTATAGGGGTTGCTATACGGGGTCTATAGTAAGGGTACCAATACATAGAGGCCTTAGTAATCAGAACAGGGTTTTGGGGCCCATTATGTTGTAATTGCAATAAGGAGCCCCCAAAATAGTATGGCAAATTATGACGTCATCTATATTAAGTCCTTGACCACTTAAAGGATCATGGGACTTAGCAATTAGGGTTATAATCAGGGTAACTCTACTTATAACTACTTATAACCCCAATTAACCTACTTATAACCTTACTTACTAAGTCCCATGATCCTCCAAGTACTGTAGAGGCCTTAGTAACTAGACAAGGGTTCCTTTAAAGGGGCCTATAGGGGTTGCTACACGGGGTCTATAATAAGGGTACCATTATATAGAGGCCTTAGTATTCAGAAGAGGGTTTTGGGGCCCATTATACTGTACTTACAATAAGGAGCCCCCAAAATGGTATGGCAAATTCTTACGTTATCTATATTAAGTCCTTGACCACTTGGAGGGGCAGGGGACTTAGTAAGTCGTTCATAAGTAGGGTTATAATTGGGGTAACTCCATTTAGGGTACTTATAACTCTACTTATAACCTACTTACTAAGTCCCCTGCCCTTCCAAGCAGGACATCAGATGCCACTGCTGCGCCATCAGCCACATCCATCCGGTTACCGGCCGCGCGATGATATGCGACCATTACACCATTCGCGAATGCTTGTGCCTCTGGTTTGGCTCTGTCCAGCAGTTCGAACAGATCATGCAGGACAGGGTCTTTCACGTGTTCAAGGGAAGCTCCGGCAGACAGTCTATTCCGTACCACTGGATTGTCGCGACGGGAGTCCCGAACCTTTGGAGTGGTATTTGGATCGGAGTGCAGACAGCTTATTGGTCAGATATTGCAACAACGGCTGCTATGACGTTCCTGTTGTTGTGCGCTTGGCTCGTCACCCTTCCGCTTTGGCAGCGCCTACTGCAACTCGGCACAGCCCCCAAACTAGGTCGGGTTCGACCTCCCCGCTTGCATCAACGACTGGAGAACAGAACTGCGAACCCAGGGTCCCGGTATGCTCTAATATAGGAGCCTAAATAATTACCTGTAGTTAGGGTTCTGTACCTTATTAGAATCATAGTACTAGGGGCCCCAAAACCCTATTCTAAGAATTAAGGCCCCTATAATACATATCTCTACATCCTACATCCCAGGAGCTTAAGCCCGAGAAAACCCCCTCTCGCCCCCAGGCTGCAGATGGCATACAAGCTGCGGCAGAAGCACTGTTGGTGGAAGGAGTTCCTCATCGACTTGGCTCCTGGTCTCTTCGGGTTTTAGGTTTTTTGGGCTTTAGGGTTTAGGGCCTAAAGGGGTTTAGAGGTTTAGGGGTTTAGGGTTCTAGGGGTTTAGGGGTTTAGGGTTTAGGGTTTTAGGGGTTTAGGGGTTTAGGGTTTAGGGTTTTAAGGGTTTAGGGTTTGGGGTTTTAGGGGTTTAGGGGTTAGGATTTTAGGTTTTAGGGGTTAGGGTTTAGGGTTTTAGGCCGTTTCTTGTGTGGGAAGCTTGACTCTTGGCTTGCAAGGTTGAGGGTTTTGGTGGCTTGTGCTGTTCAGATGTGGGAGTTTCTGAAAATTAGGGGTACCTTATTTGGGGTCCTCACAATAGGTTTAGGGTTTAGTGTTTGTGCTTAGGTTTTAGGGTTTAGTTTAGGGATGTTTAGGGTGTCCTCGATCCCCATACCTTGGCAGGTCCATCTTGAGATGAGGGTTGTAGGCAATTAGCGGCCCCATTTTCGATGCTGATTCGTCTGAACTCTCAAAATCCAACCCCAAAGCCCTGAACTCTAATCCTCAAACCTGTCTTCCATAGAATCTGTTGCAAGTGCGAAAACGTTGCATCGAAAACTCAGTTAAAGGTTGTGCCAGCAAACAGGTTGAGCCGACAATTCGTTAAATTCGGACTTGGTGTACGATTGTATTTCAACAGAGTGACCCGGTTGAGCTAGAGATATCAACAACGTTTTCCACAAAGCGGTTACGCCGCTGTGTTTCGTTGCACATTAGCCTACGAGAGTGATATTCCCATGCGACATGTGTACGTACATAGCTAGCAGCATCGATTGAATTTGAGCTTGTTTAATGGGGGTAGATCTGCTGTTGCCAATACCAATGCCAATACACTAACTATCTCATAGAAACGATTTTTGTGTTTTGTGGTGTTGTTGTTTCTTGTGGTGGGTGGGTACCTTTCAGGTTTGAGCCAACACCGCCGTCAAGCTATTCGCCAATGTTAAACCTGAAACTGATCTCTACTGTAATCCCTGACCCTCGCAAACCTTGTATAGGATCCTGATTTTACAGACTGCGCCCCACCCGATGGTGAGATCCCACAATCCAGCGACGTCAAGTCTATACTTTGAGAGTTTAGGGTGTAGAGGCGTGGGCGGTTTCGCCGACAAGTATCTGGCCTACAATCTTAAGGAGAAGCCTCAACTGTCACTGCGTGCTTTCAGCTCAGGGCAGCAGTCATCACAAGTGGCACCATATGGGTAGTTGTCAAGATTATGTTTCCGTTTGGGGTACCCTAAATATTAGGTGCCGTTTTATCAGGACCGAAAAAGGAATGCCACCCATATGCTTAGACATGCTCTCCATGATCAGTTTACTAGGCCCTTAACCGTCAACCCTACCCGTAAACTATATAACAGGTTCTGTTGGAAGTTCGGGCCTAAGCTGAGATTCGAGGCCTTGAATGTATGGAAGTGCATGGGCTGAGAAGGAGAAAGGCGTCATTCAGCTTTAAGGACTCCGATTTAGGGGTTTAGGGTTTGGGGGGTTCAGGGTTTGGGGTTTAGGGGTTAGAGGTTTAGGGTTTCAGGTTTCGGGTTTTGGGGGTTTGTGGTTTAGGGTGGACTCATGGGGGCTTTGTAGGGGGTTCTGGAACTGTTCTGTGAGGGTTTCAGGACATGTGCTTATTCCATTCGTAGGTGGGACCTCTTTACCGGACTCTGGGTGTGTTTTGGTCTTGGCTTATCTGTCATAATGACCATGGCAAGCCTAAGAGGGAGAAGGCGGCGATGCTTGAAGTGGCCTAGTTCTCTAAGGCACTGGCACTGTGCTATCTCTCCTTTGAGATCCTCTACAATATTGCAGATACACTGCTGGTCTTCCTTCTCGAGGACGTGTGGGCTTCTGGCTACATTCTGCAACTCGCGACGGTTTTGCCGGCGATTGTCGTTTTTCGGCGCTGCTAGTGCGCAACACAAGTCTTCCGATCGCTGGAGTATTTCGTGCTAGCTGCCATGACAAAGTCATGTGAGCAGCATATGCCATCTGTTGCTTCTTTTAACTGGTTGGTCCGAAACCACCGCCTCTACCGACTGAGCAGGAGACGGCCGAATGTTCTCCTGCCCTCTCCAGCCATATCTCACCACTCGTTTCGTTGTAAAGCCGGTGGCGGCAAGCAACGCAACATCACTTTGAAAGTGGTGTTTGCTCGGTCTACCCTGGATGAGGAACAGGATCAACCCCCTTCTCGGTCAGCAGTTAGGCAACTGCAGCAAAAAGCTCGATTGTCGTTCTGCAGTCTGCATTTCTTGTCCTGACCTGGCCAGGAAATCTTCGTGCTTGATAATCATACTACTAGCAGCTAGTATCCATTTGCGACCTCGTCATCGTCTTTTTTGTCTCATGAAGCAGTACGGTTGCTTGTGCCCTTCCCCAAGCGTATTGTGTAGCATACAACTGGCAGCAGTGACTGGAATACCTTCGTTGCTATGCCTGCCCCGAAGTAAACTCGGTTGACTGCTGTGGAACAGAGGTCGCAGCCTAAACCCTAAACCCTAAACCTACCTCACGGTCAGAAATCCTGTGTCGTCGACCTGACAGGCACGATCTGCGGGACTCTTATGGAAGCGCAGCAAACCCTTCAAGGCGCAGCGGCCCAACGCCCTGCGGAGGCATAGATGGAGAGCGGTAGAAGTGTCAAGTGAAAAGTCTCACAGCTCTGGCAAGGTTTTGATAGAAGGGTCACAATAATCAGGAATTAAGACTATCACCAAAGCCCTATTCCAATTATGAAGACTCCTGTACCCCGAAATCCTCATACTGGAAACACATTGGAGAAGCAGTCTTCGAATTATGAAGACCTCCACATTCCTATGCCATAATGCCATAGTTGCAGTTTGAACTTTTTAATACTATCCCCCCTCCCCCCCTCCCCCCCTCCCCCCTCCCCCCCTCCCCGACCATGGACTAGAATCTGGCCCGCAGTGCCTGAGCTCCTCTCACCATCCTCGGATGCAGTTTTGCCACATACGCTTCCAAGCCGAACCTCACTCAGGTTTAATATAGGGGGCTAAATAGTTACCAATACTATTTTGGGGGTTCCTTATCATAAGTATAGTATAATGGGCCCCGAAACCCTATTCTACTCATTAAGGCCCCTATATTAGGCTTAGGGTGTAGGGGCTTTGGAGTTTGGGGTGTTATTTCAGGTTTAAGGTTTGGGGTTAGGAATGGTTTAGGGTTTAGGCTTAGGGAAATGTCGGTGAGGCGATACCTTGGTGGTAATGGAAGAAGGTGCATGCAGCTGTTGGGTAAGTTTGGTATTCAGACAGCCTTGGCTTTGTAGTGCAAAGTGTCAATCCTCTCAGCCTAAGCTAGTCTATCACAGTTTCCGTGTTCGTATCTTTATCAGCGACAATGTCGTGGAAAAGGCAATGCAAAACGGAATGGACACCTTGAAGGATATGTGGATGTATACTTGTGTGAATATATGTGTGTGTATGTATATATATATATATATATGTATATACACACACACATATATATATATACACATATATATATACACATATATATATATATACACATATATATATATATATATATATATATTCGCAGACACGTAGAATACAATCGCAGTTGACACATCTTTCTTACAAGGATTCATGGGGATTCAGAGAGTGCTCTCCTTGACTTGTTAAAGGACCCTTGGAAAAAGGCAGAGGGAGGGGAGGGTAGGGCTCTAAACCCTGAGCCCTAAACCCTAAAATCCTACCTTATTATAAATATATCCTATCCCCAAACTGAGGCCCCAACCACAGGCTCCTCCTGGTAAAGGAATTCTAGCTGCTGGACAGATGGAAAAGAGTCCACAAAAAAAAACCCAAAATTAAGGCCGTGCAGACCGATCGAGTAGGGAGCATCAGATCTCGTTCGCGGTTTAGGGTTTAGGGTTTAGGGTTTTGGGGTTTAGGGGTTTTAGGGTTTAGGGTTTAGGGGTTTAGAGACTTGTGGGGTTTAGGGTTACATAGGTTTGGGGCTTAAGGATGCTTCCCGATGTGAGTCAAATCGTAACAAGAGCTCCTGGCCCGCGTAAAAGTCAGGTTTAGGGTTTAGGGTTTAGGGGTTTAGGGTTTAGGGTTTAGGGGTTTAGGGTTTAGGGTGTAGGGTTTGTGTCCTCGTTTCACTATACACACAGACTTGGCCGTGCATCCGTGCATAAACAGCACTTTGCTTCACAGCACTCCAGGGAAGATGATTGATGGATCTCGAAACCTCAAACTCTAGGTTTCAAGGAATCCTAGCATCCCTTTAAAGGGGCCCCAGGATTCCTTTTTGGTTGAAGGGCTTTATTGCCAAACCCTACGTTGCAACGAAGACGAGATTTCCTCAGCGACCGGGATCTATGGCTCCTCCACGGTTTAGGGTTTAGGGTTTAGGGTTTAGGGTTTGGGGTTTGGGGTTTAGGGTTTAGGGTTTAGGGTTTAGGGTGTATTGGTTTTAGATGGGTCTCCTAACCTTACCTTTGGTTAGTAGGGAATGGAAGAATGGTAGTAATAGTAGTTATAATTGTACCCCATTCCTCCATTCTCTGTGGGTTTTTGAAGGGTCTATTTTATTTTTCTGCGGCCATGTCTTCGGCTGCCTCGGACCTACCAAAGGCTGCTGTTTCTTTCACAGGGGGCAAGGATTGCCACCTGGCCTGGCACCGCATCCTCCGCGGCGGCAAGTACCAGGTCATGGGATGTTCTGAAACTAGTTGCGGGGATTACACCACAGAAGAATGTTTGCGGAATAGTTTTCGTTTGGCATCTGGCTAAATGACGACGGAGGGGTTTGGAATAAAGTTGTTCGGCAATCTGGGCCCATCCGGTTACCGAGTCAGCAGGTGATGACCACTCCAAACCCTAAACCCTAGACCCCAAACAACCCTAGACCTTAAACCCAAAAATCCTAAACCTTAAGCCCTAAATCCTAAACCCTAAACCTTAGACCCTAAACCTTAAACCCCAAGCCCTAAACCTTACACCCTATTTTCGCCTCCTCCTTCAAGGCCCGGAGCAGGTAAGCCTCGAGATTTCTCCCAACCTCTGCGCCAAATCTCTTCAAGGGCTCCAAGGAGGTTTAGGGTTGAGGGTTTAGGGTTTGGGGTTTAGGGTTTAGGTTTAGGGTTTAGGTTTAGGTTTAGGGTTTGGGTTTAGGGTTTAGGGTGGGATGAAGGTAGGTGGGACGATCCCAAAACAAGAGTCCTTATATAAGGGATCCTTAATCCTACCTTCATCACACTTTTTGAGCCCCTCCAAATCTCCACATCCTACATCAGTGTATTGCAAAATACTACAAGAGCTACTCTGGTATGCTATCGTCTACTAGAGTATGTAACAGGTACTGTAGTATGCCATAACTTGCTGCACTGTGCTGTGTTCTGCCCTAATATCGTTCTACGGTTCACTTTCGGTGTATCCAAAGGGAGCTAAATCCAGTCAAGGGTTGATCCCAGCTCAAAACCCTATTCTGACTGTTCAAGCCCCACCATTACCAGGTCGTGGCCTTGGTGGCATTCGGCCCCAAAGCAGCCAAATTTCGAGCGCACCCCTTGGAATGGCAGCAGCTGCAAGCGAAGGCTGCGGGCGTACCCTTCTTCCAGTATGAGATTGATGCAGATGCCCATGACGGAGACTACAAGCGGGCGTATGGAGCCGCCATCCAACAGCTCGTGCAAGATACTGGCATTTCTTGCCTTGTGACAGGAGACATTGACTATGTGGGCAGCATGACCACCAATTTCATCACAGAAGTTTGTGAAAAGCACGTGCCTTGGTGTGGGGTAGAGTTGCCACTCTGGCAGCAGGACCGTGAGGAGCTGCTGCGAGAAATGTTGTCACCTGAAGTGGATCTGGATATCCGGTACACCTGCGTCAAGTCGCCACATTTCGATGCCTCGTGGATAGGACGGCGATTAGACCAACATGCCGTAGACGAGATGCGAAGCAAAAGCCAAGATGGATTGGATTTGTCGGGCGAGAACGGCGAATACCATACCATGGTCGTCAATGGGCCCATGTACCGATGTGGCAAGGGTGATGGTCTCGCTTTCGAAGCTGTCCAGCCGCATGAGCTAGAGCAGCAAAAAGGGCAGCCATCGGATCAACGCTGGTTTGTGTGTGACTGGGGTCCTTTGGGATCTTTTTTTTTTAATTTCCCCTATCATTTTGTAGAGAACCAGGACCATAATAGTAAATAATTTTCAAAGGGCTTAAAGGACAACTCAGGTGACCTAGAGCAAACCATCCTACGCCAGCGCTAGCACGGTGTTCTGAAAGAAGTCCGGCGAGATGGGCTCCGAAAAGGTCCGGAAGACTTCTGATGGAAGGGGCCAGAGGCTACTGTGCCTTTAAAGGCGTGTTATAGGGTACTATAAGGGTTCCTTTCAAGGGAGCTAGACTAGAGTTTTTGGGGTGTGCTATGCGTCAAGGCGCATGGCGCGTAGCTTGGGTCGAAATTCGGCCTCTCTTGGACGAGATTTTCGCGCTCGGCTGGAAGAAGGACTGTCTGGTTCTTAGTTATGGGGATTATTATTGGGGGTTGTATATGGACTACTGTAGGGATCCCTGTAAAGGAACCCTTATTGCACCCAATAGTACCCCTTCAAAGGAAGCCTAATGAGGACTACCATAGGGAACCATTCTCCCATTCCCTACTAAGCACCAGCCAGGAAGGAGACTGGAGAGGGTTGCCTGGAGCTGCGGGACCCGAATTTCAGACTTTGATTTAGGGTTTAGGGTGCTGGGTACTAAAGGGGCCAATTCAATTGCATATATATATTTTTTTTTTGGGGGGCTTCCTTCTTATAATTAGAGTATACTAGGCCCCAAAACCTTGTTTCAATTATCAAGGCACCGAAATGAATAGCATTTTACGTTTTTATCGGTACTTAAACCCAGGAAGGAATAAAATAGAAATTCGAATTCTTAACACTATCTATCCCAACCATGGACTAGTTCAGTATTCGAAACAAGGGCTTCCGTAGTAATATTCTGTTCCCCAAGAATCCCTCGCTCATGGTTCCCATGAGAGGAAAGAACCCCAAAGGTCTAGCGGAATCGCTTCGGCCCCAGTACTACGACCTCAGACTGCAATGCAGGAAGCTAATATAGAGGCCTTCATGATTACTGTTCCTATTCTGGGGGTTCCTGATTATAATTACAGTATAATGGACCCCCAAAACCCTATTCTAATGATTAAGGCCCCCATATTTATCCTGAGCCTCCGGGCCATAAGCAGCCTACACGAGTCTACGCCAAAGCCACGTTTACTGTCTGGTGCTTCGTAGGGAATGGGGAATGGATCCTCAAAGTAGTCCCTATATTATCCCCTACAGTAGTCCCAAGAACCCTTTCCCCCATTCCCTACTAAGTACCAGACAGCCTACTAAGAACCCTAAACCCCTTTAGTAGAACCCTTATAGTAACCCTTATAGTAGCCCTTAAAGGAACCCTTAAAGGAACCCATTCCCCATCAAGAACCAGACAGTTTAGGGCTTGCGCTGAAATGCGGCCAACACGAGCTTCGGTCGGTTCAGGCAGCTCCTGTTTGTTGTGTAGCTGTTTAATGTTTAAGGTTTAGGGTTTAGGGGCTGACTTCCATGGTTTCGTTGCAAAGTGGAAGGTCGTGTTTCCACCGCAGCTGGAGTACTCAACTGAGCAGTTGATGCCCGACAGCTTCACCTCGGTGTGTGCCATGGTTTGCGCGTGTCCGGACACGTCTCGCCAGCGAGTTCTCAGTGCCGCTTCGCTTCAGTTTACTGCTCGAGAATGGTGTTTGTATGTGAGAAGTTATAAACCCCAAACCCTACGCGATCTCAGCATTAAATCAAATTCAACAGCCATGAAAGAATCTGCTGTTATGATGATCTCGAATTAAGCCACTGGGTCTGCACCAGCAGCAATTCACCAGTCGATCTTCGGAACCACTCAGCTCAACTCTTGACTTACCTTTGGTTAGTAGGGAATGGAAGAATGGTAGTAGTAGTAGTAGTAGTAGTAGTAGTAGTAGTAGTAGTAGTAGTAGTAGTAGTAGTAGTACAGCCGCCACGGCTCAGACGTTTTGGAAGTTTCGCGCTGGCTTTCGAACTGGCTCTGGACTCCAACCCTTCGTTGCTAGAGGTCTCAAACAGGCCTCTCTCTGAACGACTAAGGGTTGGTGCCTCACGCTGAGCCATGTGCCATGTGCCAACTGTTTGCGTCTGAGCCGCCAGGTCCCAATTCCTGGACCCAGTACCCTGTCTCAACACGGGCCCACTGGGCAGGCGGTAGGGTTTCCACTAGCCGCGTGGTGGAGGGAGTCACTGGGCTTGCCTTGTGACGAAATAGCGGATGGCGCTGCTCCCAGTGCACTCACAGAATTATTCTCAGATCAGGAAGAATTCTTTCAAGCATGTTTGCCGACAGGTGGCTGCCAGCCAGCAGCCTGTCTCTTACCGAGGTCAGGTTCTGACCCCGGCTCTTCTTAGGCGGATGGGCAATTGCCCGCCACAGCCTGGCCCCAAGCGGTCTTTTGCACCACGATCTCGGGCAGGTCAGGCCACCAGGCCCCTCCGAGTACTGTCCTGGAATGCCGGCCATCTTGGCCAGCAACAATGGTCGGAAGTCAAGTCATGGCTCTCCACTGAGGCCAAACAAGTCTGCGATGTGTTAGTCCTGCAGGAGACACACTGGCAAGCCACGGCCGAATTTAGTGTTGCAGGCTGGTATTGCGTCTCGTCTGCATCGGCGGCTGATCCGAAAGCCTCTAGGCGAAAGCAACGCGGGGGCAAGGCCCACAAACAGCCACCTGCAGAGGCAATGCCTACTGAGCCTACTGACGATAAGCCGACCCCACCCCGCAAGGAGCCCTCAACAACTCGCGCGGACGGGGTCATGGTCTTCCTGTCCCCACACATCTTGCCCAAGAGTGTGCGCTGGCAGGAACATGTCATAGGCAGAGCCCTGGAAGTCAGGTTTGACTGGCATGGGGCCCGCATGACGCTAGTTGCTGTCTACCAACACGTTTGGTCCCCGGCCAAGCAGGTGCAGACTAACCGTCAGGACAGAGCGCACGTCCTGAAGGCTCTCGGCCGATGCGTGCAGCGAGTGCCGCACAGAGACACGCTCATCCTGGCAGGAGACTTCAATAGCTCCTTACAAAAGCAGCCTAGGCTGGTAGGTCCCGGGACCATCTGCCCACAAGAACCGAGGCCCGACGAGCCAGAGCTAACCAACTTTCTACTCAATCATCGCTTAGTTGCTCTCAACACGTGGAGGCCTCAGCCGACACATACATTTTGGCAAGGGGAAACGCGCACTCAGATTGACTTTGTGCTCACGAGGGAGGTCTCTGCTGGTGGCTATGCCAAAGCCTCTACGCCGCTGGCGGATTTCCCGCTGGGCAGCTGGAAAAAAGGCGGGCACTTGCCCATAAGTGCCACTGTCAAGCCAGTTCGGCACTGGAACCTGCCTGCTCCTCAGCTACAGCAACATCACTACGACTCTGCTGCCCTGCAAGCAGCTGTCAGGGACAACACGTTGCCAGCCCAGCAAATGCTCGAGTGGGTCAAAGCACGCCTCACCCCGGACATGCAGCCGGCGTCTTGGGATCGTCTCCTTGGCGAAGCGACATCTAGGTTTTTCCCTAAGACCCCGGTGGCAATGCCAGATAGTCCGGAAACGCGCATAGCCAGACGCATGTGGCGCTCTGCACGTGGGAGCAATGCTCACCCCAGGGCAGAGTCATCGCCGGATGATGAGGCCCGACAAACCCTGTGTGAGCAGCATAAACAAGCGGTTAAGCAGGCTCGAAAATGCCAAACAAAGCGGTTTCTTGCTGAGGTGGATCAGGCTCTGAGCCAGGGCGACCAGCACCTTGCATATCAGACTCTCAAGCATCTCCGTCCGTGGAAACCGGCCTTGAAAGCACAGCTCAAGGACGAGCAGGGCTTCCTGCTCAGTCCCGCGAACGAACTGGATGAACTGGGGCAGTATGCAGCCAAGGTCTTCGCGGCGCATCCACAGCTTCCGTCAGACTCGGGACTGTTGCCCCGCTTGCCACAGACCAAGTTAGCGAAGCACATTGCCTCGATCAAACCTGGCAAGGCAGTTCCAAAAGGAGCGGCACCGGCCGCAGCCTGGAAACTTTGCGCTCAGCCGGTCTCAGAAGCACTTTCACAGTACTGTTCCAGTCTGGCGCAGGACCAGTCCCTGGACGACGATCTGACTCGCGCGGATCTTTGCCTCATACCAAAACCGGGTAAACCGGCAGACAAGCCTTCCCAACTAAGGCCACTGGGCATCCTTCGCCCGGATGCTAAGGGACTGGCGGGCACGGCCAAGGAGCTCCTGGAGCCTCTCACAGTGCCGTACATGAAGCCACTGCCCCAGTTTGCGTACCTCCCTGGGAGAGGTCTCTCTGACGCGCAGAGTAGAGTGGTTCAGCACTTGCGGGAAGCCAGGCAACTCTGTCGCAATGCGAATCTCACCCGAGCAGATCAACAGCGGGGACAATGTCCTGTGGGTCTAGTCGGCGGCATCACTTTCGCTCTTGACCTTTCACAGGCATTCGACACTGTCTCTCGCAGTGAGATTCTGTCCCTGCTCGATGAACTGGGCGCGGACCCCTCCCTTCAGAAGCTCATACATGGCCTTCATCATCGGTCCAAGTACAGGCTTCACTCTCAGGGGGCCTACAAGGACGTGGAAACCACCACGGGCATCAAACAAGGCTGCAAGTTGGCCCCCACGTTGTTTTCTGTGCTCACGGGCCGCCTTCTTCATAGGTTGATCGACACGTTTGGCTGGGACAATGTCCGCAAATACTTCACAGGATACGCGGACGATTTCACCATGCATCGCACCATCCGCAGCAAAGCTGACGTGGACGCAGCTCACAAGATGATCCTACAGCTTCTGTCGGAGGTGGAGAAACTGGGATTGCGCGTCAACCCGGCCAAATGTGCCATACTCGTCAAGCTTAACGGCAGGGAGGCGGAGGCCATGCTTCAGAAACACACCTGCTGGCTCCCCGACTCGGAGGGCAAGCTACAGAGGCATTGGCGCTTAGGCAGGCACAAATCTTTCCCTGCCTACAGACTTGAGACGCAAGTCAAGTACCTGGGCATCCAAATCTCCTATGGTAACTTTGAAATGCAGACGCTGCGCTTCCGCATAGCAGAGGCTGCCAAAAAGCTCCAGCAGGTTAAGCGATTCGTTTACAATCGCCGTACCGCGGGGCCCATGGCCAGGCTGAAGGTTTGGTTCACCACCGTATGGGCCACTTTGGTCACGGGACTTCCCGAAGTCGGCCTCACGGAGGAGACGGCCAGGCATCTCCGAGGATGGTATGCGCACAAGAGACGCTCAGTCCTCAATCAACCTGCTCATGTAAGCCACACGCCCACAGCAGACCTGTACCGTCTGCACTCAATCCAGGACCCGGTGGCTAAAATTCAAGCTAGGATGACTTCCAGACTTAAGCGATTGTGTAAAAGACCCAGCAACCCCGAGGCCATCCCCTCAGCCCTGCCGGCGAACATTCTAAGCGCATCCTCGGTGACGCGAGGCCCCTGGGCCCAGCTGGGTCCCTCAGCAACGAGATCAGAAGCACACCGGCAGCCGTCACGGCCAGCTACATATGGTGATGTCACGCAAATGAGTCACGTTGTACAGGACCTGCAGGACATGCTGAGAGAGGTCGAAAACCTTCCGGCATCTACTGAAGCCTCGCAGCAGAGACTTCATTCCTGCCCTCACTGCGGGTCTGGCTTTGTCTCTGCACACGGCTTACACATGCACGTTACGCGAATGCATCGAGAACACGTGTCGAGGTACATTCCCCCCTCCTTTGATCGCAGTCGGCATTCTAAGGATGGTCTACCTGTCTGTTCTGCATGCGACAAGGCCTTCCATCAATGGAAAGGCCTACGCGACCATCTCTTGTCGGGGGCCTGCACGCAGCCGGATCGCCTGCGCCAGATCTCCCTCACCACGGAGGAACAGCTGCAAGGTCAGGCCCTCCAGGGCTTGGCGGCCTTCCGAGCTAAGGTGCAGAGCTCGCCAAGCAACCGACTCAGTGCCCTTGCCACCCAGCCCGAAGCTCAGGAGCTCAAACATCGGTGCATCTTGTGCGGTTTTTGGACCCCGGACCACACCAAGATGAAAAATCATCACAGACAGGCCCATGCACTGGCCTGGCAACGTGACGGTCCGGCAGCAATTCAGCTTTGCAGGGCATATTCAGTGCAGATGATCAAGGGGCACCCGTGTCCCTTCTGTAAGCTGCAGGTATATGACAAACGCAAGCACCCGGAGCAGTGCATTGTCCTGTTTCAGGTCCTGCTTGGGTGGCACAAGGTACAAGGCACCGACAAGATGCGGGAACAATGTTCCAAACCTCATCCAAAGACCGCGGTGACAATGTCACTTAGTGGTTTTTTCGCGGCTGCAGACAAGCCAGCTGCCGTGGCTTCATCGTCACCTGTCGCCATGGCAGCGACAGGTGCCGCCGGCAGCACTCTCCCGCCGGGCCTGTACTCTCGTATGCGGCACATGTTGAACTCGGGTAACACATGCTACGTCAACGCGACCATTCAAGCCCTCTTAGCGGCGCTTGACTCTGCGTCCAATGTAGCGGAGCTGGAACCACTGGTTCAACACTGCACAAGCACGGAAGCGGATCCAATGGATGCGAGGCCCATCAATCCTCCAAGCCTCTTCGCTCTCCGGTCCCTAGTGCCAAGATGGCGATTCGATGGCCGTCAACAAGACGCCTCCGAATTTGCAACGTATCTGCTAGAGCACAACACGGGAACTCTGCAACCAGCTCGCTGGGAGGGACGCACCAATGGAGTGCCGGAAAGTGAGGACGATGGTCTCACGCCGCTCCTGCTGCCGCTTTCCTCCGCCTGTCGCACACTGCAGCAGGCCTGTACGGCTTGGTACAACCACATGTTCCAGCGCGCCCTGTCATGGGCCCCAGACATCTTACCAGTCACTGTTGCTCGATGGATGGATGGCACAAAGCGACGAACCCCGTTAGACCTGCGCAGGCACATCTCTCTGCCGTCTTGGACTGAGGGACAGGTCCGGCAATGGCACCAGTACGCAGTCATTTCGGGAGTCTTTCACAAGGTGCTGACATACACACCGGGCACTACCGGTCCTTCTGGATTCATCCCAACGGAGGCGTACTATATGTGGGTGATGACGCCACCCGCCCATACCCGGCCTCGGCCTCAGATCGCAAACATGTAATGGAAGACTGCTACCTCCTTTTCTTGAGAAGACAGGAGTGACTCTGACTCACCCTCAAGGGGTGAGTGCTGGCCCTCCCAGACTAGGAACGCGTGCACCAATAGGGTGCCTGTGCGTGGGAAGGCCGGACCCCACAATAGGTGGGCATGGCCCCCCCCACGTCAAGGCCAAGCATGCTTTAGGCATGCGCAGGCTTACCCGCAGCTTTTAAGGCTGACCCAGCATGGCTGATAAGATTCACAGCCCAGACCACCAACATGGTCGCACCACCTCTCCCCTAGCTCCGGATTCACAAATGGGAGAGCCTTCCGAGCCTTTTGGGGTCGACACTCGACGCCAGACATCTGGCGGCGGCAAGCAGCGGTCAGGCAGAGCCCTGCATGCCATCTCCAACGCTGAGCTGGCTCAGACTCTGGGGCCAGTGGCAGCCGCTCCTGGCATCAGTGAGTCCTACCTGACACATATGGTGCCAATGGCAGAATGCGCAAGTAGCAGCGGAGGCAATGCCTGTTTCTTCGTGTCTCTTCCAAGACGGACTGAAAGCCCTTCTGCTTGATGCCGCCGCTGTCAGTCGGAAAAACATGCCCAAGCCTGCTGCCAGACACGTTACAGCTGTGCGCGTCGTCGGATAACCACCTGAAAACGGCCTCAAGGCAACCCCCCTCTCCCGGGCCGGGAGAGAGGGGTTGCTTTTAGGGAGCTCGGTGCTACAGGCCTCCCGACGCAAGGCCGTTGCGGAGCTGCTGCCGCAACCGCATTGCTGCCAGCATGCACCACGAGGATCATATCCCGACATCAGGTACGTCACAACAAGCTGGAGCTCGATATTTTGCAGCCTGCAAAATAGCTTTGGCTGATCTCTGCCAGTTCGCTTAAAGCCTGTAGGCCGCAAAAGCTCTCTCATCGGTCTTTCTGACCTGGGCTGATCAGCTATAGGGTCTGAGTCAGTTTCACACCAAAGTGAGTGCACCGCGGCAATCGCCCGCTATGTGCAGAGCCCGCTCGCACAGCGTTCAATTAAAAATTAAAAATAGTAGTAGTACATCATTCCTCCATTCCCTACTAACCCAAGGTAAGTATCCCTTTAAAGGAACCCTAACCCCCTATAGATCCCGTTAAAGGAACCTTATAGATCCCTTTAAAGGAGCCCCATTCCCTACTAACCCAAGACAAGTTGATTGGCAGGATCGGTGGGCAAGGTGTTGTGCCTGTCTCGGGGGATAGGTGAAGCTCCGCCATTGAAGAATGCACAACGCCAAAGGATCCCTTCAAAGGAGCCCTTTAAAGGAACCCTACAAGGATCCCTTTCAAGGAACCCTATAAGCTGAGTTCTCCGGAATCTGGTTTCACAGTTTCACAGGGAGCAATGGGGATCGTTCAGGGACTTTTCCGTTGGAGGTCGGGTTTGGGGGGTATATTATATAACCGTTATAAAAAGGCAACCCCCCGAAACCCTATTCCAATCTTTAAGGCCTCTACATTAGCTCTGCGTTCCTAGTTTTTGGGTTGCACCCAAACGAAGCTTTGGGCTTGCGGCTTGGGTTTAGCTTCTTGCAGCCTCGGTCTGTTTTCTCAGCATGGGGAATTCTACTTGCGAGGACCTGTATGGTTATGAGTCATTGGTTTTGTGATTTAAGGCTTCAAATGCTTCGGCGTGTATGGTTCTGTTCCCAGAAGCCTCGTCACAGGAAGGACACCGCAGAGATGCCGCCAGGGACACAGGGACATCAGTTGTGCAGAGTGTTGGCTCTTGCCCAGCCTTGGCGGCGAACTGACACGGAGGGTTTAAGGTTTAGGGTTTAGGTGGACTCCGTTATGGAAATCGGAATAGTAGGATCCCAGAAAAGCATCCTCGCATTAAGAAACCTGCACATGGTTCCCCCTGTGCGGCTGCTGTGTCTCAGGATGGAACGGTTTACGTGGCTTTCCTTGCGGTCGGCACCTCTTGCGGCTGGTTCGTGATCAATGGCCCAAGCCTCATTTATACGCCCTGTGAGGCTTGACGGGCCGGTAACCGTGTGCGATGATGGTTTCAGAGCCTTTCAGGTCAATTGCTGCATCTAATATAGGCCTAAATCCCCTATACTATTTTGGGGGCTCCTTCTTATCATTACAGTATAATGGGCCCCAAAAACCCTGTTCTAATTGCTAAGGCTCCTATATTATGCTACTATAATACGCCTCCGGCCATAGATGTGCAGAGGCTTTGGTTTTAGGCGAGAGTCGGTTTTCACCCTTGGCCCGAAACCTAAACCCTAAACCCTGCAAGCCCTATACGGGAGTTGCCGAGTATTAGGCGTACCTTATTTTGGGGTCCTTATAACAAGGATCCTACTGTTTAGGGTACTATACCAGGGTCCCCTTTTTTCGGAAGCTCCCATATATGAGTGCCCAAGCTAGGTCCCCGAAGAAGATGCGGAGAAGAAAACCCTAAGAAAGTGGCCAGGGGTTGGCTTCCCCGTTTAGGGGTTTAGGGGTTAGTCGAACGCTGTTCTATGCACAGAGTTGGCCGCAGCATGCATGTTGTTTAAGTGCCCATAGCATGAAGTTCTCTGGAGCTGCATAAGGTTCTTGCAACAAATCTCTGACTGTGTTAGGTCTGTTCAACCTCATTGCAAACGAGCCAGATGTGTCTCAAGGAGGCAGGGTCGGCGTTGTGCAGAGACAAGCCGGATCATCCCAGTCCTGCCCTTGACTCCCTGGTAGTATTAGGGAGACCCCTTTAAGGGGACCCTTCTTAACCTCACTTCTGGCTCTCTTACATTGGACCTTATAGAGACGGTCTATATCCCCAGGGGTGCCCCCAATCCCAACTCCTATTTACGCCAACAGAAACACCCTTTGCCACTGTGAGGAAAGATGATGGGGGAAGTCACGCTTGTTGGATCCATCGTGAGCCTTCTTCTGTGCGGTTGCTACTTCCTCTGGATGATAACCTTCGGCAAGCCCGCACGGCGTGGCTCGGCATAATGCAAGTTACAGTTCAAGGGTGAGGTGTTGAGTTCAAGATTTGCTTGCAAGGGTTTGAGGAGGCGGTTCAGAGTTGCGATGCATGCCAGGCTGAGATTCGAAAGAGAAAGTCACTTAGAGTTTCGAGTGGCTCTGATGGGTTTAGGGCTTCGGGATCACCTTCCCAGAGACTCCAATATCCCTTAATCAAGGAATATTCCTTAAATCATATGAGGGATCCTATTACAATTTAAGGTATATTCCCTAATTATTAATCAATACCCCTTAATAAGGGGTATTGGAGTCTCGGGGTTCATCGATGTCACAATGAGCCAGACCGTTCGTGAAGACCGAGAACCCTCCACACGAGTTCTTGTGGAGGAGGGACCTTTACAGGCAGTGCTGTAGTAAGCCCTGTTGAGCTCGTGACTGGACTAAGACACAAAATTTGCTCATATCAAAACTCCTCAGTGGAGCTTTCTCAACAACATGCTTCCATAAGTTGCATTCAAGTTCAGCTCACTAAGGCCTTTAGTTTTGTTCTGGTCGAATGTTGCAGTAGCAGCAGCAAATGGAAAGCCACCCACCAGCTGCTGCTGCTACTTCTGCTGCTACTTCCGCTGCTCCCTCTGGTGGTGGTGGTGCTCTGCTGCTCCTGGTGGTAGGTCAGGTGATGGTGGTGGTGGTGGTGGTGGTGCTGCTGCTGCTGCTGCTGCTGCTGCTGCCAATCTCGGCAGTACTGTCTGACTTGTCCTTCGATCTGTTGTCTGTTGCTTCCAGGCACAGAGCAGCGGTGGAGCTCTGGGCTGATCGTTCTTGGCGTGATCAGTGCTGTTGGCTTGAAAAGCCGAGGGAGTTTCAGGGTTTCAGGGTCACGTCTCTTGGGGTCTTGGGCTTCGGGCTTGCATGTGTAGGTTTGAGGCTTCAGATGCCAGGTTCTGGCTGTTTCGAGTTAGGTAAAGGAGCCGAGATTGCATTTCGAACTATTCCTTGCGTGGCTTTCGAGTGAAGCTTTGAGTCCAAGGCGCAGTTGCCGCAGCATCAGCAGCCCCAGGAGTAAGAGTAGTAGTGGGAGTGGTTGAGGTAGTGGTAGTTGCAGCAGTGGTAGTCACCTGTTACCTTGGCATGGCTAGGCCTCAGACCTAAACGCTAAACCCTAAACCCGGAATTAAACCCTAAACCTCAAAGTTGGCCAAGGCTTTGCAATGCTGGCTATGGGTTGGGACGTTTGCCCGCCGAGCGAGAGCCTTAAGTTTCGTTTGGTGGTCAGAGGGATCAGACCAAGACTTGGGAGTTTCCGAAAATTAGGGGTATCTTATTTTGGGGTCCTTATAATCAGGATCCCACTATTTAGGGTCCTATATTAGGGTCCCCTATTTTCGGAAAATCCCACTTGATGCCGGGAACCTAGTGCTGAAGTTTCCTTACCTGACCGATTCGGCCCTGGATCTTCTGTAACTTTACCCTAAAACCTTAAATCCTGAACCCTAAACCCTTAACCCTAAACCCTTAACCCTGAACCCTCAACCCTAAACCCTGAACCCTGAACCCTCAATGAGAGTTGAGCAGTTGGAACAGGCCCTCCAGTTCGGGTCCGGGGCGCACTCCGGGGTTTCAAACCACATGAAAACCGGTTTAGGGTTTATAAATTGGATGCTTAGGATCTCTCTTGGTTCTATTTCGGACTTGCGGGAAGCCGGGGCAGGGGAACACGATACACTAAACTTCAATAGAAGCATGAGTCGAGGCTACCCCATGGTCTTGGCGACTGCAGTGACCGGGTCGATCGTGGGCAATGCCTCCATACTGATGCTGTTCCCGCAGCTTCGTTCCAACCTAAACCCTACACCCTAAACCGAAACTGCCCTAAACCCTAAACCCTAAATCCCCGAACCCCTTAACCCTAATTCCTAAACCCAAACATTTCTCTCTTTTGGGGTTTTGGTCGTCATTCTGCAGTAGAGTCTGGGTTGCCCTTGTGGAACCCCAGAGAGCCCAATACCCCTTAATTCAGGAATATAGCTAGGGCTTTAAGGGATCCTTTAAGGGACCTATAGGGGGTCTATGGAGCTTAGGGTTTAGGGGACTCCGATATCTCTTAACTCAGGAATATAGCTTAAATCATAATATTGGTGGCTGTCAACATTAGGGTCTCTTTTTGGGTACCCGAAATATTAGGTGCCGTATTATAATAAGGACCCCAAAAAGGGACCATAATTTTGACAACCACCCATATGAAGCCCGATATAGTTTAAGCCATATTCCTTAATTAAGGGGTATTGGTCTCTCTGGGACGGTGCACATGAAGGGATGCAGAGGCTCCAGCAAACACAAAAAGACGATGTTTCCACTCCTGCTATAGAAAGCTAAAGAATACGATTCCTTAGAGTTCTTTGTTATAAGTATAGTACAAAGGATTCCTTAGAGCTCTTTGTTATAACTGTCTAGTAAAGGAGTTCCGAACATTCCTCTAGACCCCCGAGAGGATCCAGAAAGTAGATCCCCTAATTCGGGGCCCTTTACTACTAAGGGTACTTTATAGGAACCCCCATTAAGGGATCTACTTTTTGGATCCTGGGAATCAAGGCCCCCACACTACTCCTGCTTCGACCGACTGCAGGAGCAGAGCCCCAAGCCCGAAACCCTGAAACCTACGACTAGGACTCAGGCTCTTCCTGCGGTTGCTTCTAATGTGAAGAGAAAAAGGTTTTGTTTTAAGCCTATGTTTTTTTGGACCTCCTCGCCATCATCTTTATGGCCGGTGACTCGTAGAAAGAATCGAGACTGGTATGTGAACTGTTGCGAGGTATTACCGACATGTCCAGTGGTGCGCTGCCAGCATATCGGAGTGTTCCGGTTTGGGATCGCCTTGCTAACAGCCGGTAGCCAAGAATCGAATTCTTGGAAATGCTGTCATCTTGACAACAAAGCAGTCTCTAGACATGAGTCGTGCAGATGCATACTTACATACATGGGAGTTTCCGAAAATAGGGGACTCTAATAAGTACCCTAAATAGTAGGATCCTTCTTATAAGGACCCCAAAGCAAGCTTCCCTTAATTTTCGGAAACTCCCACATGGCAGCACCAACCAACCCTAAACGGTAAACCCTAAACCACAAAATCTTGAAACTGGAGTCTCATCCTCGGCACCGACTCCCAAAGACGAAGCGGCATGGCTCCTTGAAGCCGCTGAAGACCTCAGCCCTAAACCCCAAAATGTTCAGGCTGATTTCCACCTACTATGGCGGCTGGCTTGTTGCTCCAGTGCGAGCGGGGACTGACATTTCGAGTTCCCCGGCGAGGCTTTTTGATGACAGCTGCGATGAGGAATTGGCTGTCGGTGACGAGGACGAGGATGATGACGATGACGATGAAACCCTAAACTCTAAACCCTAAAACGTTGATGGTGAGCGGGGAGTCGGCGACGATGCGGGATTGGCCTGTCACAGCGTCTGGATTCAGTTAGCGAGTCCTGACCGAAGTTCTCTTTTGTAGTACCCTTGCAGATTTGGGAGTTTCCGAAAATTAGGGGTACCTTTTTCGGGGGTCCTTATTAAAGATTTTCCTATTTAGGGTAGTATATCGGGGCCCCCTATTTTCAGAAACTCTCATCTGCATAACAACTTACGGATGTGGTGTGTTTGCAGACTGGTTAGATTCTAGAGCCTCCCCCCAAAAAACCCAATTTAAGATAGGCGTTCTAGATCCTTCAGAACCCAGAAGCTTAGATACCTACGAGAACTATTTCCCCACCCCCGTCCCCCCCATTAACGTTAAATTCTAAGCCCTACACCTGAAACCCTAAACCCTAAACCCTAAACCCTAAACCCTAAACCCTAAACCCTCAAGAAAGTGATAAATAGAAATTGCTTGTCCTTGTTTGTATCCACCGCTAAGGCCCAGCATTTCGATTAAAACTGGCGTTAGCTTCTTGATAATCCAATTTCGCACAACCACAACCTCAACCATTAATTCAGCCCAGCCAACTCAAAACAGCCACCCGATCAAAAACGGAACGAGCTTCTTGATAAACCAATTTCGCACAACCACGACCTCAACTTCTAACTCAGCCCAGCCAGCCAAGCCAAACCGGTCCAGCCCAGCCCAGCCCAGCCCAACCGGCCCAACACACCGATTAAAAATTGAGTAAGCTTCTTGATAAACCAATTTCTCCACAAACTTGTAACCACCATTACGACCCATTATGCCGCTTAAAATTGAACAAGTTTCTTGATAAACCAATTTCTCCATAACCTCCAACCCAGGCCCACCTTCCCAGACCCCAAATCCAGGCCCCAAGGCCCAGACGCCAAATCCAAGCCCCCAAAAAAGCACAAACAGACCCAAATCCAGCCCAGCCCCCAAATCCAGGCACACCTTCCCAGACCCAGATCCAGGTCCCAAGGCCCAAAATCACCCAAATCCAGGTCCCAAACCCCAAATCCAGAATCCAGACCCAGCCCCACTCCAGCAGGCTCCAGACCCAAAATCCAGGCCTAGTTCCAAATCCAGACCCAAAATCCAGGCCTAGTTCCAAATCCACGCTCCAGACCCCAAATCCAGGTCCAGTCCAGGCTTCAGGCCCCCAAATCCAGGCTTCAGCCCCAAATCCAAGCCCAATCCCAAATCCAGGCCCCAAACCCCAAATCCAGGCTCCAGACCCCACTCCAAACCCAAATCCAGGCCCCAAATCCAGGCCCCAAATCCAGGCCCCAGACACCAAATCTAGGCGTCCCAAATCCAGGCTTCAGAGCCAAAGCCAGGCCCAGCCCCAGTCCCAAATCCAGGCCCCAAACCCAGGCTCCAGACCCCAAATCCAGGTCCAGGACCCAGGCCCCAAATCCGTAAATCCAGCCCAAATCCAGGCTCCAGACCCCAAACCCAGGCCCAGGCCCCAGACCTCAAATCCAGGCCCCAGCCCAAATCCAGGCTCCAGTCCCAAACAAATCCAGGCCAATTCCCAAACCTGCGCCCTAAGCCAGGCCCCAGATCCCAAATCCAGGTCCAGTCCCAAATCCAAGCCTCAGGCCCCACAGACTCCAGACCCAAATCCAGGCTTCAGCCTCAGCCCCAACCTGCAACACCCAGCCCAGCAAAGCCCAGCCCAGCAGCCTCTCCCACACCATGACATGGTTCCCCTTTTTCGCTCATCGCTCAAAACCTGGATTTGGGGTCTGGAGCCTGGATTTGGGACTGGGCCTGGGTTTGGGGTCTGCAGCCGGGCCGAGATTTAGGACTGAGCTTGGATTTCAGATTTTTTGGGGACCTGGATTTGGGGGCTGGAGCCTGGATTTAGGTCTGGAGCCTGGATTTGGGGCCTGGGCCTGGATTTGGGGTGTAGAGCTGGAGCCTGGATGGGGCGGGGCCTTTTTTTTGGTGTCTGAGGCGTGGATTTGGGGCCTGGGGCCTGGGCCTGGATTTGGTCGGGAGCCAGGCCCAATCCCAAATCCAGGCCCCAGGCTCCAGACCCCAAATCCAGGTCCAGGACCCAGGCTCCCAAATCCAGGCCCCAGGCCCCAAGCTCCAGACCCCAAACCCAGGCCCAGGCCCCAGACCTCCAGGCCCAGCCCAAATCCAAGGTCCCCTCCCCGTTCCTCCTGTCCCGTTATGCTATGTGCGGAATTCCCGAGCTTACGTTTTCGTGTTTATGCGACTTCAAAGTCGCAATGATGCTACGGGTATCTGCAATTTTTGCACTGAACCAATTTCGTGGCCGCCCCCCCTCCCCTCCCCGTTCCTGCTATCCCGTTATGTTATGTGCGGAATTTGCATCAACCGAGCTAAGTACGAACGTATGCCTGCTCACGTTATCCCCGTCATCCTACATCAACTTCGCGACGACGATCCTAGTAGCTACCACTGTTGCACGCCACCAATTTCGCGGTCCCCCCCAAACGTTTCGCAGCCCCTCAAGAAAATTGAAAACGGTCAAAAAGTTTCGGTCAAAACGTTTCGGTCAAAACGTTTTTGGTACCCAATTTCTGCCCCCCCCCTCTCCGTTCCTCCTATCCCGTTATGTTATGTGCGGAATTTGCATCAACCGAGCTAAGTACGAACGTATGCCTGCTCACGTACGTTTCGCAGCCCCGCAAGAAAATTGAAAACATGGTTCGCAAAAAAAAACTTTCGGTCAATATTTTCGGTCAATATTTTCGGTCAAAACGTTTTTGGGACCCAAACCCTTAACAATTTCTCCTAAGCCAGGCCCCAGATCCCAAATCCAGGTCCAGTCCCAAATCCAAGCCTCAGGCCCCACAGACTCCAGACCCAAATCCAGGCTTCAGCCTCAGCCCCAACCTGCAACACCCAGCCCAGCAAAGCCCAGCCCAGCAGCCTCTCCCACACCATGACATGGTTCCCCTTTTTCGCTCATCGCTCAAAACCTGGATTTGGGGTCTGGAGCCTGGATTTGGGACTGGGCCTGGGTTTGGGGTCTGCAGCCGGGCCGAGATTTAGGACTGAGCTTGGATTTCAGATTTTTTGGGGACCTGGATTTGGGGGCTGGAGCCTGGATTTAGGTCTGGAGCCTGGATTTGGGGCCTGGGCCTGGATTTGGGGTGTAGAGCTGGAGCCTGGATGGGGCGGGGCCTTTTTTTTGGTGTCTGAGGCGTGGATTTGGGGCCTGGGGCCTGGGCCTGGATTTGGTCGGGAGCCAGGCCCAATCCCAAATCCAGGCCCCAGGCTCCAGACCCCAAATCCAGGTCCAGGACCCAGGCTCCCAAATCCAGGCCCCAGGCCCCAAGCTCCAGACCCCAAACCCAGGCCCAGGCCCCAGACCTCCAGGCCCAGCCCAAATCCAAGGTCCCCTCCCCGTTCCTCCTGTCCCGTTATGCTATGTGCGGAATTCCCGAGCTTACGTTTTCGTGTTTATGCGACTTCAAAGTCGCAATGATGCTACGGGTATCTGCAATTTTTGCACTGAACCAATTTCGTGGCCGCCCCCCCTCCCCTCCCCGTTCCTGCTATCCCGTTATGTTATGTGCGGAATTTGCATCAACCGAGCTAAGTACGAACGTATGCCTGCTCACGTTATCCCCGTCATCCTACATCAACTTCGCGACGACGATCCTAGTAGCTACCACTGTTGCACGCCACCAATTTCGCGGTCCCCCCCAAACGTTTCGCAGCCCCTCAAGAAAATTGAAAACGGTCAAAAAGTTTCGGTCAAAACGTTTCGGTCAAAACGTTTTTGGTACCCAATTTCTGCCCCCCCCCTCTCCGTTCCTCCTATCCCGTTATGTTATGTGCGGAATTTGCATCAACCGAGCTAAGTACGAACGTATGCCTGCTCACGTACGTTTCGCAGCCCCGCAAGAAAATTGAAAACATGGTTCGCAAAAAAAAACTTTCGGTCAATATTTTCGGTCAATATTTTCGGTCAATATTTTCGGTCAAAATGTTTTTGGGACCCAAACCCTTAACAATTTCTATAAACCCTAAACGCAGTCCGCTCTCCGAGGTATGTTCACGGCCTTCTTGGCACAGTTGCAGAGCCCGGATGGTGAGACCCACACCTTTCCCACGATGCTCGACGACGAGTTTAGGGCTTGGGGTTTAGGGTTTAGGGTTTAGGGTTTAGGGTTTAGGGTTTAGGGTTTAGGGTTTAGGAGGGGTTTAGGATCTAGAGTGTGGGGGCTTGGGGCCTTATAGAGTTAATGCAAGTAGTCTGCAGACAATGCGAGCGAGAGCGACGCCTGGATGACCCTATTCCAATCCTGAAGGCTTCTGTCTTAATGTAGGAGCCTGATTAAGTTCGCTTGGGCCAATATTAGGGTTCTTTATGTGAATCCTACTATTTTGGGGTTATAGCCTTGGGCCTACGGGTCAACACAAGGATGATTACAGGGGTTAATTACTATAGGAGCTACTTGACGGGTTACTATCACGGTTACTAGCAGCGGCCCTCGTCAAGGTGGCTGCTTTTCGTTTTCTACACCATGATCAGCTGCCTCGGACTGGCCCCTTGCTTCGCAGCTTGAGCTTGCCAGGGTCTCGACTGAGGGTTTATCATAAGGACCCTTGGGGGGGGGGTAGGGGGGCTTAAAAATACGGACCTGATGAGGCTCATTTAAGGAAGTATAGTCCCCTACCCCCCTCCCCCTCCCCCTACCTCCCCAAGGGTCCCTTTGAGCTTAGGTTCCCAAAATCTGAACTCTCAAAGACGCCGAAATAGTTAGTTTTGCTATTCCTTAGGGTTCCTTTCTATCTGTAGACTCTATAATATGCACCAAGGCCCTGTTCTAAGTATGAAGGCCCGTATATTCTGCCACTTGTCAGTTTCTTGCACACTGTTCAAAAGTCACCGAAACAAGGTGCATGACGTATCGCAGCAAGGCCCCTTAGAGTAACCCGAAACCCTATGCCCCAAACTCGAAACCCCGCACCCCTCCACGAAAATAATTTAAGCCCCAAATCCCAAACCCTACGAGCCCTAAGCCCCAAACCCTACACGCTAAACCCCATGACTCTGCAGATCGAAAAGGAGCCCTTAAACAACCACAAAAAAAACCTATAAGCCTTAAACCCCCAAGCCCTAAATCCCAAAATCCCAAACCCTGTCAACCCTAAACCCTAAGGCCTATAAAGCCTTAAATCCCAAATTCCCCAAACCCGAGGTTGCCTGGACGGTGATCCTCCGGAAGGGCATCGGTCTCAGGCGCGGCCGAAATCTGAAATCCTTCTAGGGGTTTGGGGTTTGCTTGGAGGATCGTGGGACTTGGTAAGGGAGGGTATAAGTACCTAAATTGGGGTTATAAGTAGTTCTACGTCGAGGTACCCTAATTATAACCCCAGTTGCTAAGTCCCATGATCCTTTAAGTGCGGTGTAGGGTTACAGCAGCAGCCCAAAAGTTGGCAACCCAATAGCCTCAATCCTTCAGAGTAATGTAGAGGGAATCCCAGCACTATTTGGCCTTAATCCGGCTTCCAACTTTATGGGGTTTACTATACCCGGTCCAGGGTTTAGGGTTTCGGGCTTAGGGTTTAGGCACTAAGGCTTTGAGGGATTCAGCCGCCCAGGGTTCCTAGGTTTCGGATTTCTCTTGTGGTTTTGATCCCAGGGATGTAGTCACCTGTTCTTGATATTAGGGTCTGATAGAGTCTTGGTTCCGGTCTTCATGTAACAAATCATCCTCCTCGGCAGTTCAGCTTGTCCAACTCGTTAAAAACAAGCAGTTTGGATGGCACGATGATACATGAAGATAGAAGAACGCGGCAAACTCGTTGAAAAATGCTGGTGAGCGCACACGTGTACATGTCAACCAATACATATTCTTGATACTTTGCGGCCCGCGGCGCCAGGGAGAAGGAGACACCGACAAAGAGCATGGAGGCTCCGAGATTGGATGTGGAGAGCTTTGGCGCAATCGGTTTTGCATGGGGCTCACTCTTTCGGGGGTGGTGAGTTTGGGGTTTCCGGGTTTCGGGTAACGGCCAGGGGCCGCAATTTGATCAAATCCCTGTCAAATTGGAGGCGTTCAAAGAGGACCCTGAGGCAGAACAGTTTGGGAGTAGCGCATGCGGCAGGCTGTTGGGGAGCAGTATGCATCGTCCGAGAGCCTGCCGCCAGTCCGAAGAACATGGGGGCAACATCCCGAAGCTCACCCTAAACCCCAAACCCTACAACCGAAACAAATTTGTGTGGAAGAAAGACATCCACAGATATGGGAGTTTCCGAAAATGGGGGACCCTTATTGTAGTACCCTCAATAGTGGGATCCTTATTATAAGGACCCCAAATAAGGTACCCCTAATTTTCGGAAACTCCCATATTCCAGCAATGTACATGACCGGGCAACATTGCTAAACCCTAAGATGCTGAGCCGCTATTTCTAGCGCCCTGAACCGCGAACCCGAACATCCCGAAGCCTGCCAACACAACCCCGTAACCCTTAAACTTCAACCCCTGATACCCAAAATGACGAACCCTAAACCCTAAACCTTAAACCGACAACTAAACCAAAAAACCCGAAAGCCCAAAGCAGCTTTGGCCCGGAGCCCCAAGACCTCCCCCCCCCGAACTCCCTTTTCGACACGCGCTGAAACCCTGCGACTTCGAAGCCTTTCAGAATCCGGCTTTTTGGTCTGGTGTTTAGGCTTTGGGGTCCAGGATTTAGGGTTCGGGATTTGAGGGTTCAGGGTTTGGTGAGCAGGTTGCAACATTGAGGGCTTGAAGGAGGGTATTCCCGAAACCCAAAAACCGTTTCGGGTTTCAGGTCTTGGCGCAAGGGGTTCCCGGGCCGGAGGCTGACTTGGGACGAAGATGTTCCGCAAAGGTTTCATTGTAGCAGCCATCTTGGGAGACTGCGCGTCGACAGCTTGCCTGTGTTATGAAGTCCTAACCATGCCGATGGGAATTCGACTCCAGAATCTAACTTCCCAGAAGAAGCGGCCAAATATTTGTCAGAAAATCAGTGGGAAATACCTACGAACAATACCCAACCAAATCAACGCAAACTTTCGGACCTTGGAAAGGCAGCTCAACATACTGCAGGGGATCTTGATGAATTGGACACGGTGCTGAACAACCTCAAGCCTTACAAATCTCCAGGGGCCCGATGAAATATCTGGGTGGTTGTCAAAATTAGGGTCCCTTTTTGGGTCCTTATTATAATACGGCACCTAATATTTAGGGTACCCAAAAAGGGACCACAATTTTGACAACCACCCAATCTAGTGAAATGGTTAAATGGCTGGACGGGGGTAATAGAACTCGTCTGTTGCTACATTACAATGACATTTTATTACATGGTAAGTACTATGACTCGCTAAACTTCGCCAATTTCGCTTCCATCTTCAAAAATGGAGGCCCTGCCAAACTTGAAAACTACAGGCCAATTGCTTTATTGCAATCCTTGTACAAAATACTCGCAGCCTTGTTAAAGTATAGGTTGGTAGACGGTGTTGATCCATGGTTGTTGAAACTAAGTCCACAGCGCAAGCAATCTCTATGGCAAGAAGACTTCTGGACTTGGCAGAGCGACAGGGGACAAGCATATCTCTGATCTTACTGGATTGGGAAAAGGGTACCCATACACATTCAATAAACAAGCTTCTGCACCAAATCCAACAAGAGTCACAAAAGTACAACATAAAATTAAATCTAGACAAATGTGTAAACCTTACGTTAAATCAGAACCAGTCCTCAGTTAAATACTTGAATGGCAATAAAGTGCCAAGGAAGGCACAAGCGACATACTTGGGTGCCACATTGACAGAGGATAATCATAAAGAAATTTTGCAAAAAGTCGGGGAAGCTAATGCTACAGCAAACCAACTTGGAATACTTTGCTCAAAGGCGCGCATTTCGAAGAGATGGAAGCTGACAATTTTAGATGCCGTGGTAATAAACAAATTGTTGTATGGGTTAGAGACTATGCAGTTACCAAAATCAGATCAGGATAGAATACATGCATTTCAAACGAAGATGTTGCGACGAGTGTTGAATGTACCTCCTACCCACATTGATATGGACCAATCGGAGAGTAATAGACGAGCTAAAATTACGAGCCCAATATCATCATGTCAAGTTATCAGACAGGTGGAAGCAGCGCAAAATCACTTTATTAGGACACATCTTAAGGGTTTCAGCGGACGACCCAATGAAACGAATACTTTTTTAACAAGGTGCGGATAGACCACGTATTGAACAGACACGTAGAGTCGGAAAGCCAAGAGCCAACCGGTTCGCTGAAACATGCAGAGATGCCTATACAATATGTGATCCAACACCGAATTTGATGAGCAAAGCATCGCACAAATCAGGGTTTTCTAGGTGGGGCTTTGGGACATTTTATATTTTCCCTTATTGGGCTTAAGAGGATCTTACCTACTAATATTTTTCGAAGGCTTTGAAAGCACCTCCTAGTTTTGGTAACCGAAGCAAGCAACCGCGAAGCTCCTTTCAACTAACATGGGCCATTGTGTTAGCGTCATCGAATATGTCATCGAATTACAAAGCGGCAGAGCGGCGCTGGCATCACCTTTTCAGGTTTAAAAGCCAATGTGGTCATAGACCTAGGGTCGCATGATTTTCCATTCCGAAGCTGGGGTCCAATCTTTTCCTTACGTGCTGGGCAACGCTCAGCCTCGGACAGGCAGCGTGCAGAGACAGAGAGGGAGAGACAGAGAGAGAGAGAGAGAGAGAGAACCTCAAACCCTAAACCTTCAAACCCTAAACCCTAAACCCCTAAACCCTGGTAAGGAATTCTAGCTGTACTGCAGTCGGAAAAGAGCCCTCAAAAAAAAAAAACCCTAAACCCTGAACCTTCTACCGGTACCGTCCTCTCCTCAGCCCAGGATCCCACCCGCGGATGTTGTCGATGAGGCAGTCAGCTCGTTTGGGGCTGGGGTTTGAAGTCTGGGTAGTCTATAGACGCCTGAATAATTGGTAGTACTATTCCTTTGGGCTGCTAAATCTAGTTGTATTGGAATGAGCCCCAAAATTGTAAGTTTTAAGCCCTTGTGTTACATGTACCCAGAAACCGGAAGCAGGAGGACGCGCAGAAAGAGTAGTCCAAGGGATTCTCTGCGGTGCTTTGTTGAGGGAGCAGAGATATTTCCTCAAAACCACCCCATTAGCATATTTCCGACAAACCCAGGGCCCACACAAATCTCTGGAAAATTGATCCGCAGATCCTAAATCCCAAGTGCTCTCATTAGGATCCCTTTTAGGTTCTTTTCACAAGGGTCCTGTACAATTTGGGGCCCCAAGAAGGGACCCTAATTCAGAGAACTACCTGAATCCCAAGTCCTACCCCCAGTATCTCAATCGCGAAGTCAAGAATACGAAGCTCTCATCCTCATTTGCGCTCGCGAGAAAGTGGCGGTAGCTCTAAGGCACCAAACTCAAAGCTGAACAACCGACATCCCAACCTTTCAGACCCGTAAATCATAGTGCTGAGGCATCTGTTTTCTCAAACTCTTCGTTTTCGGTCAAGAACCACAATGTCCAAATCTTCCACAGTACACGCACGCAAATTCAATTCCAAAACCGCCCCCACCTTACAACCTGTGTCATATTCTGGCATAGACTCCCTAAACCCTAAACCCAAAACCCTAAAGCTTAAAACCCTAAACCCTAAAACCCCGAAACCCTAAACCCAAACCCCTAAAACCCTAAACCCTAAACCCTAAAGCCCTAAACCAGGGAGGGTCCTCAGGTCCACGGCTTGTGTGCCGGAAGGCTCCCGGCTTCATCCGGCCTCACACCCTGACCCAAACCAAGCTTAGGGTTCAGAGTTTAGGGTTTAGGAGTTTAGGAGTTTAGGGGTTCAGGGGTTTAGGGGTTTAGGGCTTATATAAGGTTTCGACCCAAACCAAGATTCCGGGAACATCGAAGGGAAAGCAGCGCCGAGCTTCAGACGCGGTTGCGGTGTTCTGACAAACGTGCAGGCAGGAAAGCATCGATCTACTGCAGTAGTTCTCGACAAATCCAAACCTCAAACCATAAAATTTTAAAGACAAGCTCTGAACGTTGGACTTTAGACCCACTGGGCTCGGGTGAAGGGAGAGTCCGCCACAGAAGCCCTTCAACGAAGGAGTCCACCTCGACGACTGCCTCTGAGTCGAGCACCAAAGGGGAGGATTCCCGGCTGAGTGAGATGACTTTTCGATTTGTTATTGCGATGGGGGTGATTACAAGCTAGGTTGCTAGGGTTCGGTATGGGTTGCTGTAAGAAAACTATGAGGGGTTGCTAAAAGGATTGCTGGAAAGGTTGCCAAAAAGAGAGGCGGGGGAACGTCTGTCTGAATTGCTGGATGAGGTCCACAGCCCGCAAGGTCTTTGGTGGTAAGTAGGTGTGCCCTTTGGTATACGCTGAGATTGATTCCGGTAGCCGTGTTCTATATGTATTAAGGCCCCCATATGAGATGCGGTCTGTCCATGTGCCTGGAATGTCTGAGCATTCGTCCAAGGCGCTGTAGTCTGGAACTTGAAGCCTCAGACCCAGAGACTGCAATATCTCTTCATTAAGGAAGGTACCTTAAATCATAAGAGGATCCCGAATCTGATTTAAGGAATATAATCTTTAATTAAGGGATATTGGAGCCTCAGACTCGAGAACCCCCGGACGCGCAGGACACGCCGCAGAGCTTCTGCATGGCGCAGTTGTCGACCCCTGGTCTTCATTGTTCCGACTTCGGGTCGATGTTTGCGTTTTCAAGAGCTTGATTGGCGTGAGAGAGGTCATGCCACAAGAGTTTCTCCATCATAAATCCTGACAGAAGCTTTACGTCTCTTGGGCGTCAGATGTTGTGGGTGGCAGAGGCTTGCCAGGGTTGCGCTTTCGGGCTAAACGGTTTGACTGACTGTTTCTGCCTCTTTCACCCTTAATGGCAGCCAGCGGCTTGTGGTTGCAAACGCTCTTCGGGCTTTGCCGCCAGCTGAACTTCTGTCTGTTCGTCTGTCCGTCTGTTTGTCCATCGGTCTGTCCGTCTGTCCGGCTGTCCGTCTGCCCGTCTGTCCATATGTCCGTCCGTCTGTCCGTCCGTCCGTCTGTCTTTCCGTCCGTCCGTCCGTCCATCTGTCTGTCTGACTGTCTGTCTGTCTGTCTGTGGGTCTGTCTGTCTGTCTGTCTGTCTGTCTGTCTGTCTGTGGGTCTGTCTGTCTGCCTCCGTGGCATTTGCGTGCAGGTACATGGCATGTATGTCTGCATGCACGCATGCAGCAGAAATCACAAGCAACAACATGTACTTGCTGCCCACTTGCCTGCGAAGGCAGGAGCATAGCTGTCGTTGTATCTATGTGTCTATTCGTACAGAGCGCTGGGTTATGCACTTGTGTAATAAAGCTGGACGATGACAGACAAGTACATGAAGAAGCCGCAAAGTGTTCGAACGCAGCAACGCTGCAACTCCAAGCAGCAGCGACAGCAAAGGGCACACAACCACATAGTATCACAGCAGTTGAGCCCAAAATTAGTATAGGGGGGGGGGGGGCGAAATAAGCACTTATGCTATTCCGGTGGTTCCATATTATATTTTTATAGTGCAATGTAGTATATGGGGGCGTCATAAACCTTGTGCTGTTTCGGGGGTTCCCTTACATTTTTTTAATGGTGCAATGTATCCCCAAACCCAAGGTCTGATTATTAAAGCCAAGGTCTGATCAGGCCCCTCTACTGTAGAACTCTACTTTAGATCCCTTATAATTATGTAGAGCCCTTTACAGGAGCCCTTGAAAGAAAATCTGTTCTACTTGTTAGGGCCCCTATATATTAGACAACCACTGACCCGCAGGCTCTGATAACTTCACCTCGGCCACATCGGCCACTGAGGAGCCTCCAATGCCCGCGCCAACTCATCCTACCAGTGGTAACTTGGCCCTCATATATCCCAAAACCCGATGACTCTAAGGGATCTATCCGAAAATTAGGGGTAGTGGGGGTCCTACTATTTGGGGTACTATATTAGGGTCCCCTATTTTCGGAAACTCCCATCTACCCAAAAACCCTACTCTGGCCTCTACAGAATCGTCAAGGATCCTATTGCGCCGTATGGAGGTCGTGACTTTCGGTCTACTGTGCCCCAAACTCTAAAAAACCCTAAACCCTAAACCCTAAACCCTAAGCCCTAAACCCAAAACCCCAAACCCCTAAACCCTAAACCCTATAAAGCCTGTACCCTAAGTTTAAAGGGGCTCCAGAAGGGAGCCCTTGACTTACTCCCCCTCGCCTGCTCCAGCGTCTTGGTTTGGCGAGTTTGACGCAGGGTGACCTTCGACGAACCCGAGGGTTTAGGGCTTAGGGTTCAGGGTTTAGGGTTTAGGGCTTAGGGTTTAGGGTTTAGGGCTTACCTGTAGCCGAAAAGACCTAGGTACCTTTCAAGGAACAATTTTGCAGAAACACTAATAAGGAACCCTAAACAGGGTAGGTCTTTTCGGCCGCATGTAGGGCTTCTTTTCCTAGCCACCAAAGGCCCCTGAGCCGAAGTTCAGAAGGCGTCTTCCAAATCAACTTGCAGAGGTGCTTGCTACGCTCACGCAGATCACGCAGTGCCTGAGCTGGACATCAACCCGAGCCCACACTCTGAGAGTTCGAGTTTATTTGGGTCGGAATGGTTAGCTAAGTTATCTTAGAGTCCCAGTGGCGTGTTTCCAGCTCCAGACAGCGAGGCCTCAGAGCCCAAACCCTCGGTGAATACAGAGTCGCGCAGGTCTGCAGTCGCGTTTGCGCACCGCGACCGTATTGTTAGGGCTGAAGCTTCGGGTGCTGACGATGATCCAGTCCAGACCTAGCCACTTCAGGCACCCAAAGCTAAATCCTCAACTCTGGACCGGTCAAGCTTTGCTGAAGAGTTTTTGTTTTCCCTAAACCCACCGGCCTGCGCCCCCCTGAGTTTAAAGCACGATTCAATTACGAAGCCTTCCGACCCTTGGGACCACCGTTCGGCTGCCTATCGGCGAAGCACCAGACCCTCATCCACTAGAGACACCGCAGATGCCAAAGCCCAAAACCTCAGCCAGGAACCCTAGAGCCCGAAGCCTTAAACCCCGAACCAGAAAGCTCTGAACCCCTGAGCCCGAAAGCCCTAAAGCTTTCAAACCCTGAACTCTAGATTCTAAAGCTGAACGCTGAAGCCTTCAACGCCCCAAAATCTCCCACGCCCCCCAAGCCCTAACACACCCTAAACCCTAAACCCCCAAACCCTAAACCCTAAACCCTAACGCCTTAAACCCGAGGTGGAGCCTGGCCGGGACCCTTGGGCAGATCGGTGCTGAGATGGCCGACCCTGTAGCCTGCGATGGCAAGGTGGGTTCTTGTACAGTAGAAGCGCAAAAGTTGGAAACCCAATAGCCTCAATCCTTAAGAGTAATGTATAGGGAATCCCAGCACTATTTGGCCTTGATCATCCGGTTTCCAACTTTTTGGGGTTTACTGTAAGGCGTTTGAGGTTTCAGGGGTTGGGGCTTAGGGTTTTCGGTCTTATGGTTTAGGGTCCTAGGGTTCAGAAAGTTGAAGCGCCCGACGGGGGTTAAGACGGGGGATTCTGTTATTCGTTGTTTTTTCATTGGGGTCCTTTGTTTCCTGAAGATCCCAAGGCCGACCCGGGGTTCAAGGTATCCGCTCCCCAAAGCTTTCCCCCGCAAAAACGCCGGAGGCCCTGGAGCCCCGGTATCTGGACCTTAAATGGGAAGGCCTGTTATGGGGTTAGCATAAGGGCTTTTTGGTTGCAAATGGGTCCAACCCAAATATCGTTTGCAGGTCGGCCGTCACATTTGGCGAGTCTCCCTGACGTTTCTCGGCACGGGGCTTCGGCGTGAGGAAAGGTTCAGGGTTTAGGGTTTAGGGCTTAGAACTTAAGTTTTGGGGCTGCCTTTTGCGTCGCAACCCCCAAGGATTGAACCTACCGTGGCATTATGTAACACTCAAACTGTTTAATTGGGGCCTTGAGGTTTCGTCTTTGCAGTCCAAAAGCGGTGGTGCTTTCGGCGCTCTCCACTGAACCATGCAGTTTACGGCTTTCATTGGTTCGGGTTGTTTAGGGTTTAGGCTAGTGTACATGGGTTTGCGGCTGTTGGAGTTTCAGGGTTCCTGCACTCCTCGACTGCAGTAGACGTGGGAAATGAATGGATTTCCATGCCCACCTTTCCACGTGATTGACCACTTTTTTCTGATGGAGGGGTACCCTTAATTCGACGCCGATCCGGGCGGTTGAATCAAGACTTTATTGGGCTGCTTGGCAGTTTTATGGCCTGTCAAGCCAAACTCTAAGCCTTTTTAATCAATCCAAGCGCGAAGAAGAGCATGTGTACGTCCAAACATGGATCCCTCCTTCCACCTAGGCCTCGCAAAGTAGCAGTTAGAAAGAGCGTTAGAGTTATGATAAAGGCCCAAGAAAGGACGGCTAAGTTGGAACCAATCCACAAACAGTATCATCTGGTATGTCAGACCTGCCACCCCCAAAGCTTCAGCTTAGTAAAGCGCAAGACCCTAAGCCTTTAACCTTAGATCTCAAATCGCCCGCCAAGCTGTGGTAGAGCCTTAGCCCAAGCCCTTTCGACCCCAAACCCTAAACCAGAAGCTTTCAGACCCTAAGCGCTGACCCCTGCAACCTCACACCTAGACCCTAAGCGCCAACCCCTGCGACCCCACACCTGAAATCCCCCCTGGAAAACACGGCTTGTTTTAACACAATCCGGCATCTCGGACTGTCTTAAAACGATCCGAAATCTGCCCTAAACCCTAAACCCTAAACCCTAAACCCTAAACCCTAAACCAAACCCCTGAGGTTGTCGCAGATCTTGGTCCCTGTGGGCTCCCTGCGCCTCGGTTGTGTAAGATGATGTAGGGTTGATAGGGTTTAGGGTTTGGGGGTTTAGGGGTTTAGGGTTTAGGGTTTAGGGTTTAGGGGTTTAGGGTTTAGGGTTTAGGGTTTGGGGTTTAGGGTTTGGGGTTGAGGGTTTGGGATTTAAGGTTTAGGGTGGAGGGTTGGGTTTGGCGATAATGTAGGAACCTGATTAAAGAAACCCTGGGCCTATAACCCCGAAATAGTAGGGTTCATATAAGGAACCCTAATCAAGGCCCAAGGTTTCTTAATCAGGTTCCTACAGTATTGGGGCTCAGGGGTATGAGTTTGGAGGAGGCTCGGGGCTTTAGGCTCTCGAGGTTGAAGTTTCAGGGGGTGCCGGGGTTTTAGAGGTTTTGGGGCTTAGGATGGTGTTTTTGTTTCGTGAGGATTCTTGCATGCAGGATTTTGAGGCTTTGAGGGGTTAGGGGGTCTCAGGGCTTTGAGGTTTCTAGGTGTGAGGAATTAGGGTTTGGAGTGTTTGTGACTTCCGGTTTCAGGATTCGAGGTCTTAGGTTATAAGGGGTTCGTCGGCTGGAACTTTACAGTTTAGGGTTGGGATGCTTTAGCGGGTGCTGCAGGAGCCATTGGAGTCGACCCGAAACCCTAAACCCGACAAGGGTTTCAGCCAGGATTCTGCAGGGTTTCCAGCTTGCAACTGGACCTTGGCAGAGACGTTTATCCGAGCTTGAGGGAGCTTGGAAGCTTGGGGTCTGCTTTGAGAGGAGTAGAGGGGCTTGTGTCCGATTTGTATATGGTTGTAGGATGTGAGGGGTTTAGAGGGGCCTGTTCCGAGTTTATATATGGGTAGTTGTCAAAATTATGGCCGCTTTCTTGGGCACCCTAAGTATTAGGTGCCGCATTATAAAAAGGACCCAAAACAGGACCCTAATTTTGACAACCACCCTAAACCCTAAACCCTAAACTCTAAACCCTAAACCCTAAACCCTAAACCCCATAGGAGCCTGAATGAGGATGGCCAAAAGCTCCGATTTCCGAGGTTTGCGGTGGCAAAGCAAGGCTTTCGGGATTTCGTCTCGGGGGCTCTAGGGCTTAGAAAGACTTTAAAGACTGTAAGGATTCCTTTAGGGGTACTCCCTTAAAGGGGCCCTTAGAAGGGCCCCTATAGATCCCCTTAAGGGTTCTTTTCAGGGCACTAGAAACTGCGGTACAGAAATGCTTTTGTATCTTTTGTTGATGGTTATCCTAGAGCCTGGGGTCCGAAAAAACCCTAACCTCTTTTTCGCCCCGATGGCTGCAGTTCTGGGCTAGAGGCTGCAGGATGATGAGGGAAGCGTTTTCAACTTTGATCTTGCCCAAAGGGTCCAAAGTACCTATATGGTAGAATGTAGGGTTTCTATATATTCGGAATTACTACTATGATTTAGGAAAGTATCCCCCATAACAGTACCCAGGATCCTTTGGGTTGTTTGTTCGTCTTACAACCTTTCCCTGCATCTGAGTTACAGTTCCCCTCATGGTTCTCGGGTGGACGCTGAAAACTTAATTTCAGCCTCGAGCACTTCAGCTAAGCCCTTAACCCATGCTCTAAACTCCAAGCCCGAAACCCTACGCCCTAAACCCCAAACCCCAAACTCTAAACCAGCTTTAGAGGGTGGTAAGCTGACAACACCACAGCTTCAAGGTTCTCATCCTTGGCAGCGTGCCCACGGCCGATCTTTGTCGTGCTTTGCTTGCTGCAATACCTCTCATGCCTGCTAATTTGCACCCGGGTCGCAGCCCCACAGGGTTTCGGGTTTAGGCCACCACGCCGAAGCACGAAATCTGTGTGAGTTTGAGGGTGCTTGAGGCGGTTTTCGGGAAGAAAGCCTACTGTAGGGGCCTGGATAATTATCCGGGGGGGGGGGGTTCCTGATTATTTTTCTGGTAAAATGGGCCCCAAACCCTATTCTAGTTATTAGGGCCTGCCTTTACATTAACCTTAACATGTCTAGACTGCAAACCTTACAATTCAACGCCCTAAAAACCCCCCAACCGCCCTAAATACCTTGAAAACCTGAAACTCTGAGAAACCCTGAGCCCCGCTGTGACACGTTTTAAGCCTTTCGACCTCCTCCCCGAGTCGAGCCGATCGTACAACTCTATACAGAAATAAAAATGTATATATATATATATATATATATACATACACATATGGGCAGTTCTCTAAAGTAGGGTCCCTTATTAGGTTCCCAGAATAGTACGGCACCCTTATAAGACGGACCCTAAAAGGGATCCTGATTCAGAAAACTACCCATATGTAGCTATACAGATATACGATAGTACATCCCCAATCCCTATGTTGGGACCGCAAACAAGACGGTAAGAGAACTACCCACATATTTGGAGACTACAAGCGTAATCACCACGAGACTTCCAGACTGAAGGGATTAACATGGAGGGCTTGACAGGATTCTTTAGGGATCCTTACTTAAAGGATCATGAGACTTAGTAACTAGGGTTATCATTAGGGTAACTCTACTTTTAACTACTTGTAACCCCAATTAAGGTACTTATAACCTTACTTACTAAGTCCCATGATCCTCCAAGTACCATAATTCTAGTATCATCTGCCCCAAAACCCTGTTCAAGTTTCTCAGGTTGTATTTTAGGTCTTGTAAGCCACTCGCTCCCCTGTAAAGGAATGCTAAATCCCAGTAGAGACCCATATCCGGTCCTCGTAGAGCATAGTTCTTAAGCCTTGGCCTCACATCTCCATTGTGCTTTTTTCTTCGACTAGCCTGTTGTATGGTTAGGATCCTATGACATGAAGACTAAGGTAGCCAAAGAAAGGAACCGCGACCCTAAACCCTCAACCCCAAACCCAACACCATAAATCCTAAACCCATAGGTAAATCCTAAACCCTGGGACTGGTGCCCTGGTCTTTAAACCCCAGGCCCTAAATCCCTATTGGCTGTAAACTCAACTTTTCTCAACTTTTGGGGTTCTTGTAAGGTAGTCGATTCTGAAAGTTTCAACTTTTATTTCCTTGGGCTTGGGCCAGTGAGAATCCCAAAGCTCCAGGCACAGCGACTGTGGGGCTGTGGCGCGGCTTCTGGACAAGCCAGGCAGAGATTGCTGTGCTCGAGATTTCTGAAGTAGGTTCGTAAGCCATTTTTGTAGACTTGCTGGTTCAGAGGTTCTTATAGTGCCTAACGCTGCCGTATGATGCGTCCGGCGGTTTGAGGTTTAGGGGTTGGACAACTTACGGCTGTCGCCCTAAACCCTAAACCCTGGTGATTGGAGTGAAGGTCAAGAGTTCGGACATGTCAAGGAGGGTCAGGGGACGGGTGCGAGGGAACGAGAAGGTTTCAGGTTTTGGGTGTTTCGTTTTCATCGTACACTACAGTACGTTATAGTACATTGAAGTATATCATAGTATATTATACTATATTGTGATGCCTTCTGCTCGTTTTTGCTCTTGCTTTTGTTTGAAGCCAACTCCTCGCCCAGGTTTTGGGGTTTAACGGTGGGGGCTTCGGGTTGAGGGTGTCCAAGGAAACGCTAACCCCTAGATCCTAGATCCTTGGCCCTAAACCCTGAACCTCAAAGCTTAATCCCTCAATCCTAAACCCTAAACCTCAAACCTTAACCCTTAAATCTTAAATCTTCAACCCTATTCCCTCATTGCAGACTCCGGGCAGCCACCAAGTCCCTTGACCCTCTGAAGGCCCGAGTCCCGAGCTTTGGGCTCGATTTTTTTAATATGGGGGCCACAATAATTAAAATAGGCTTTTGCGGTAGATTATACTACATCGACAATAAGGAGCCTAGAGGAATAATAATGGTTAGTCTCTAGGCGTTTATATTCGTTCTTTAAATCGGGGGCGCTTTTTGGGCACTTTTCATGCGGGTGCTGTCCAATACTGAAGCCGACAGGCGGCCCTAATCTAGAGAACTAGACATCTGAACGAAGCCTCTCTCGACCGAAGCTTAGAATGCCTCTAAACCAGGTAGTTCTAGTTGAAGATACCGCAATACACACCCTTAAGCCTTAACAGCTCTAAACCCTAAACCTAAAAGAACCCAACCCTAAACCCTAAGCCTGACATACCCCTAGACCTTGAAGCAGGCGGGTGGCGTCCTGTACATCGCCTCCTACGCAGTCTGCGGCGGCCTCGAAGGCACGAGAGGGTTTCGGCTAGAGTCGGGGCCAGACTGTGGGGACGGGGTTTAGGGTTTTGGGGGCTATGCAAGTACTGTCAGTGCTGGCTTCGCCAGGAGTTTGGAGTTGTGACTGAGTGTCCTTATGGCTCAGGAGCCGGGATTCACGGCAGTCTTTGGCTGCAAATTGGAGACATGGAGTTCAAGGGATCAGGATCACCAGAGCTTCCACGGCGCACACTGTGCTTTCCTGCTTGTCTGCGAGGCTACCTCATCACCATGGCCTATAGATACATCGGTGATGCACCTTCAGTGCCTAAGAGCCTGAAACACAGCGCCGGGGCACTTCTGAGCTTGCTTGCGGCCGCTTGGTGGAGCAGCTGCTGGGGATTCAAGTTCAGGCTTCTATATTCCTTTGTGAAGCACCAGCATCTGCCTTAGCTTGTGGGACATCGCCAGGCTTCTGTCTATAGCGCGGTTCAGCCTAACAGCGCCATTCTTGCTCTGTTGCCTGTTGTCAAACTCCACCATGGGCGTTCCCGAAAATTAAGGGCACCTTGTTCTGGGGTCCTTACAATAAGACAACAAGGATCCTACCCTAAACCCTAAACCCCTAAACCCTAAACCCTAAACCCCTAAACCCTAAACCCTAAACCCCTAAACCCTAAACCCTAAACCCCTAAACCCTAACTCTACTAGGGTCCCCGATTTTCGGAAACTCCCACATCGAGGTGTCCAAGGCCACGAGTCCTGAGGACCCAGACCCAGAGGTTTACCCTAAATCCTGAACCTATGGTCTTAAAAAAGGAACCGATGGCCTCCTTATGAAATTATATATGGTCTATTTTTCTTAAAAACAAGAACCTATGGTTTCCTTGGTAAAGTTAGTGTCTATTTTTGTTTATTTGAAACCCAAGAAGTCTTATTTTTGTTCATATAACACCCCAGAGAATATCAACATTAGTCTTTTGGGGGGTATATCAACCCTGCATCCAGGGCCAGAGGCTTGCTGGCGGGGAGGACCAGATATAGGGGCCGAAAGAATTACCAATACTATTTTTTTGGCGTTTCCTTACTATACTTGTAGTACAATATTCAATATACCCCACCACCCCATTCTAATTATTAAGGCCCCTATATTATCAAGACAGCACGTGAACATTGCCTTACACGGGAGGTCTCAAGAACCAACGGCCTCCTTCCTTCGCACCTTGCGCGAGGCGCATCGCGAAACCCAAGCAGTAAACCTCACATTCATAAACTCGAGAAAGTTAAGGGCCGTGCAAGAACTGCTGGCTGCGAACTTGGAGCCGTGAAGGGCTTTATACAGGAGCCTCATGAGTCAAGAGTCCTTGTCCTTCATGGCCCTGTAGGGTTCAAGGTTTAGTTCTTGCTTCATCTTACTCTTACATATACTGTACTTGAAGCCGAGAACCCTGTTCAGTCTCAGACTCATAAACCCAGAATCCTGAACTCTGAATGAAGGTGGCAGCTTAGGGTTGGGTATCTGCCCGAGGTCATTGTTGTCAACGGGACCAACCTCTTTCTTGGTGCCGCCGTCACGGGCGAACAGATTGCATGCTGGGATCCTTAAGATAGGGGCCTTAAAAACATACACAGGGTTGGGTATATCACCTGTCGTACAAAGTCAGCAAATCTAAGGAATAGTAATACTAATTTTTAAGGCTTCTATGTCAAAGAGATCCCGGAGAATTCGATGCGAACCTCCCGCCGAACTCTGCCTGACACAGGTCCCAAGCGTAATGGCATACCATTACTCCATGGTCTCAGCACACAGCTGCGTCGCATACAAGTCTGCGTATGCATAGGGTTAGAAAGTATTACAAAACGTGAAAGCATGCAAGAATACATGGAACCAATATACGAACAAACAAGTAAGTTTGTAAATTACATGAACAGGTATCATTGCATGCATATATGTATATATGTATATGTTTGTATGTATATATACATATGTACAGCTGTACATATGTACATGTACCTGTACATGTATATGTATATGTATATGTATATGTATATGTATATGCATATGTATATGTATATGTATATGTATAGGTATACGTATACGTATACGTATATGTATATGTATATGTATACGTATACGTATACGTATACGTATATGTATATGTATATGTATATTATATACATATATGTATATATGTATATATGTATATATATATGTATGTATATGTATATTGTATATTATATATATACACATGCGTGTGTGTAAATACATGCCTGCGCCTGCATATTTGACTCTGTTTCTCTCTCTCTCTCTCTCTCCTCTCTCTCTCTGTGTCCGGTTATGGATCTATGCTGTTGCATGATCATCAGCGCCCTGTTCTGGGTTCTGGTATGTTGTTCATACCTGCCCAGGAAGACCAGTGTTTCTATTCAAGTGCTCAGTGCAGCCAAGATTCGATGAGAGTGTCTGGAAGACAGCAAACGCTTGTGCTCCGCTCATCGCAGATTGATGACGCCTGTGCTTCGTTTGGCCACAGAGGCAGTCCTGCTGCGCAGCCCAGTCTGCGAAGATGTATAGTGCGCGAGGCCTCCCTTGTAAAGTTTATGTGCAGCGGTGTGGGCCTTACTGGCAGAAGCCTCGAGTCAACTCTAGATCGGTCGGACGGCCAAAGATGGAAACAACTCGCTTGCGGCTGAGCTCTTTAGCCGGAAGAGGGGGATTCGGGCTTCTTCTGCTGAGGGCATCGCATTGACTCACGGCACGGTTTTGCTCGTGGCAAATCCACGAGAGTGAGGCATCGCCGGCCTTCTGCCAACAGGCGCCGATCGTCTTTGAAGCGAAAATGCCCTCCTTGTCCTATGCCTGGAGCCAAACCCGAAACTTTGAACCACAGATGCCAAGCTCTAAACTCTAACTACCAGACGGCGAAAATCTTGACCCTAAACCCTAAACCCTAAACCGTGTCGTGTCTGTCTGCCAAGCCTTCGGCTCAGAGCCTCTCAAGCCTTGCGACTCATTCGAGGTGGGACATGGTTAGGGGATTAGGGATTAGGGTTTTAGGGTTTAGGGTTTTAGGGTTTTAGGGTTTAGGGGTTTAGGGGTTTTAGAGTATAGAATTAGGGCTAAGGGTTTTAAGGTTTAGACCAAACTTTCGACCTGAAACAGCAAAGTCTTGAGGTGTTGAGAGATCATCGAGTACATTCGTGGTGTATGACTTTGGACTCCTTTCTGCATGCCCCCTCTGTCCGTGTAGGAGTTTCAGCAGTGTGTGCCGGACCATGGGCTTCTTACATGAGATGTTGCGCGCTGCGAAGAAGACGGATGCACTCGTCCTTTTGGGTGGCTCCCTCTCCGTCGTCGCCCTCTCCTCTTTGTGCATGCGCATGCTGGCGCCGCGACAGCATCCCAGAGATCTCCATGAAGGTGACTGCTCCTGCTGCTCCCAGGCAGGTTCCATGAAGCTCTGCAAGAACGGCGTCCCGGGCCGGCTCCATTACAACTACACGCCCTGCGCTCCCGGTGTCCTGCCGGTGACATGCAAAGCTGATGGCAAGCCCATCCGTGTGCTCCTGATTCATGGGATGTGGCATGGCAGCTGGTTTTGGAGGCGGCTTCAGGACACAGTGAGAAGCAGCCAGCACGAGCATGTCCATTGTGGGGAGCACATCTATAGCACTCCAGGAACCCAAATTCCCAAAGTACGAACTCACACGGCCTTTGCGAGGACGTGCTCGCTGCGGCAGGATTTGGATCCTATGCACTGCACCTGCGGTCAGGTCGCTGCCAGGGCATCGGCAGTCACCTACTTGACATCGAGGGTACTATGACAGAAGTGGGCAACTGGGTCGGCCTTTGGGACATGTTGTATTTTCCCCTATTGAATCCAAGAGGACCTTACCTCTACGAGGATTTTTCCAAGGCCTCTTAAACCTCACCCATAAACCCTAAATCCTCAACCCTCAACCCTAAGCCCTAAACCCTAAATCCTCAACCCTCAATGTCTTTATCATATAGTAATTAAAACCTTAATGGATTCGTGGGCAAGGCCCAAAATTTCCTACCAACCTTAATGGATTCGTGGCCAAGGCCCAAAATTTCTTACCAACTTTAATGGATTCGTGGGCAAGGCCCAAAATCCTACCAACCTTAATGGATTCGTGGGCAAGGCCCAAAATTTCCTACCAACCTTAATGGATTCGTGGGCAAGGCCCAAAATTTCCTACCAACCTCAATGGATTCGTGGGCAAGGCCCAAAATTTCCTACCAACCTTAATGGATTCGTGGGCAAGGCCCAAAATTTCCTACCAACCTTAATGGATTCGTGGGCAAGGCCCAAAATTTCCTACCAACCTTAATGGATTCGTGGGCAAGGCCCAAAACCTTAATGGATTCGTGGGCAAGGCCCAAAATTTCCTACCAACCTTAATGGATTCGTGGGCAAGGCCCAAAATTTCCTACCAACCTTAATGGATTCGTGGGCAAGGCCCAAAATTTCCTACCAACCTTAATGGATTCGTGGGCAAGGCCCAAAATTTCCTACCAACCTTAATGGATTCGTGGGCAAGGCCCAAAATTTCCTACCAACCTTAATGGATTCGTGGGCAAGGCCCAAAATCCTACCAACCTTAATGGATTCGTGGGCAAGGCCCAAAATTTCCTTCCAACCTTAATGGATTCGTGGGCAAGGCCACTTCGGATCTGGGTTTAAGGGTTCAGGGTTTGAGGGTTCAGGGTTTAAGAGTTCAGGGTTTCAAAGTTCAGGGTTTAAGGGTTCAGAGTTTAAGGGTTCAGGGTTTAAGGGTTCAGGGTTTAAGGTTTCAAGCTGCGAAAGAAGTGAAACTTTGTATTTCCCTGATGTTATGGGATTCTAAGGGTGGGTGGGTGTTATTTCTAAACCGTAAACACAACTCTACTTTAAAACTGCTCGATCCGGAGCTGCTGAACCCTAAGCCCTAAACCCTAAATCCTCAACCCTCAACCCTAAACCCTAAATCCTCAACCCTCAACCCTAAACCCTAGGCAAGTTGCATGGTGAGAGCCACTTGGTGGTCATCGGACACAGCCAGGGTGGGATCCTGGGCCCATGTTCAGGAGCTCGAGGTAGTTTAGGCTTGAGGGTTGAGGGTTGAGGATTTAGGGCTTAGGGCTGGCCACCAGGGCGTGATGTTCTGTAGGGCTGAGGGTTGAGGGTTGAGGATTTAGGGCTTAGGGCTGAGGGTTGAGGGTTGAGGATTTAGGGTTTAGGGCTGAGGGTTTAGGGTTTAGGTTTAGGGTTGAGGGCTCCTGGTTTAGCACGTACTCTACTTTTCTTGCTGGGATGCCCTTGCTTAAGTTTCGCAACAAGAGCCCAGGATCTTGTCTCAATATCTCGTCCGAGATGCCGGTTTGGCAGAGCGTTTTGCTGGGGCAGTCTTCGTTGGCAGTGTTCCGGCATCCTCGCTTTGGGAGTTGATCAAGATGATGCCAGTGGCCATGCATCACAGCTTGTCAGGAAGCTCCCTTCTTCTATTCCGTGACCTCAACAAAAAATATGTATATATACATACATATATATATATACATATTTAAAGGCAGGTAGATAGGTAGGTAGGTAGATAGGCATGCTCAGAAAAGGGCGGCTCCAACATAAGCCGAGGCAGATTGTGAAGGACATGGACATCAAGTCGATCTTCCACGGCTTGGGCTTCATGGGTTCAGCATACTATCAGCTGACAGGCCGCCTGTGGTCGAGCTGGTGCATGAGGCAGGACCCAACACGCTGCTGTAAACTCAAAAATCCTAGTAGTGGAGTAGGCAACCTTTAACTTTCTTTGGGTAGTACAGTCCCTATATAATCCCTCTATAACCAAAAAGGTTCACCTTTAGTTCCCCATGATACCCGACAAGCAGGAAATGGGGTGATTGCTTAGGACTCCAGGAGCGGAAGAGACCCGACTCCAAAGCCAAAACTGACGCAAGGCCCTAAATCTTGAAGCCGGGGGTTTCAGGGTTTGGAGGTGTCTCCAAACCCTCAACCGCAGAGGCTCGAAGCTCGAAGCCTTTCAAGTCTTAACCCCGAAGGCCCCCCAACATCTGACAGAGCTTTGCTTATATCGACAGCCCAAACGACCTAAGCTCTTAAACCCTGAGCCCCAAGCCCTACATAAACCCCAAAACCAAAACCCGAACACCGCAGAAGAGAGTGAGGCGGATTTTCTTCCTTTCATCCAACTCAGAGCTAGCTTGCAGCACGACGGTCACCGAAGGGGGCATGGAGGAGTATGTTCAGAGGACCGTTTTGCTTAAGCTCCAAAAGACAACCCTACTCCCCATACGGAACCCTAAATCCTCATATTCATATACAGCTTTGTCTTTTATTTTTATAAATGTGTCGGTTTAGCTCTCTCTAAGGTTTTTTTTGGGACCGGGCAGGTTTTAGAGCTCAGGTAGTTATTGGCTTCGGTCGTCGTAGGGATTTAGGGTTTAGGGGGTGAGGGTTTAGAGCTTCCGATGTTCCATTTCGGATTTCAGGACCGTGGTGGAGGCCTCGGCGGACGGCTTTCCCACGCACTCGCACTATTTCGACTCAGCCCACTCATTTGCCAAGATCGGGAAAAAGCCAGTGCTGATCTTGTCAGCGGAGCATGATTGCATCTACCCACCAGCCACGATGAATCCCGTCTTCTTGAAATTATTCCCCACGGCAAGTTGCATTGTGGCCAAAGGCCAAGCACATTGCTTTGCCGATGCGGGCTGGGAAGACTCCTTTGCAGGAGCTCTGACCGGTTGGCTTTCCTCGAGTTTCAAGGCATAATGCAGACCCCTGATTCATAAAGCCTTTCCCTTCCGTTGCAAGCAGGATGACAAATGACAACTGGGATCCATTTACTCATGGTCCCAGAGATCCCAATACCCCTTAATTTTGGAATATAGCTTAAATCATTATATGAAGCCCGATATAATTTGAGCCATATTCCTGAATTAAGGGGTATTGGGCTCTCTGGGGTCCTGAGCAGACGGAAGTTTGAATCAGAGGTCTACATGGAGGCCGGTGGATGAGCTGCGGGGTCAGTCTGCCCGGCTGATCCGGTTCCTCTCTGTTTTAATCCTAGCTAGGGCCCCCCAAAAAGCACATATGCAAATATTAGGATAGGGATATCCCACATGAACCCCCTTATAATGAAGTCCCATAAGGTAGGGATATCCCTATAAAGTGCTTATGCTTATGTGCTTTTTGGGTCCCTTATTAGCTGGACAAGATCTTCCATGGGCTGGAGGCCTGGCTAGCCATGGCCAGCCACAAGATCCAAAACTCTCCCGGCTTCATCAGCGTAGAGGCCTTAATAATTACCTACACCATTTTGGGGGTTCCTTATTATAAGTATAGCATAATGGTCCCCCAAAACCTATTCTAATTGTTAAGGCCTTTACATTACTGTCGTTGTGCTTTAGATATCAGGGCTTATGGTTTAGGGTTTAGGGTACCGTCAGCCCATATGGGAGTTTCCGAAATTTAAGGCTACCTTATTTTGGGTCCTTATAAGAAGGATCCTACTATTTAGGGTACCATATTAGGGTCCCCTATTTTCGGAAGCCCCCATAAGGGGAGTCTTGGCTGGGATGCTTCGCGTTTTGTGGTATCTGGGTCCTGTACGGTTCAAAGCTCAGCAGCCTGCAGAGTTGCTCCCCTAAGCCCTGAACCCTAAACCACAAGCCCCAAACCTCAAACCCCTAAACCCCAAACCCTCAACCCCAAACCCGAAGCCCCAAACCCTAAACCCCAAACCCTAAAACATAAACCCTAAAACTCAAACCCTAAGCCCTAAGCCATCTTCTTCTTCCGGCTTTTGTCGGCTCAAGGTCTCTGCAGGTCTGCAAAACCTAGTTCCTTCGACCCGGAGTAGGCCCTTATTCCCTGTTTTAGGGTTTGGGTTCCCTTATGACCCCCTTTAAACCAAAAAGGGCGCCCTTTTTATTCCTAGGTTACTCTTAGGTCTAGGTTCGTACGTCCGTGACCCAACCTGAAGTGAATAGTCTGAAACCTCTAGCCCGTAGCTCTTAACCTTAGTAGCTGAGGTTCCTTTCAGGGTCCCTTTAAAAGGATCTAGAGGGATTCTATAAGGGTATAGGTATAGGCTCTAATTGAAGGTTGATGGGTGGTTAGAAGTAGGGTTATAGGTAGGATAACTATGGTTACAACCTATATTAGGGGGCTCCTAACCCCAATTATAACGAACCGCCAAGTAGCCCGCAGCCCTTAACCCTAGACCCTATCACATAAGACATAAACCCTAAACCATCGATCCACATTCCCAGGTCGGCACATCTCGAAAACCCAATTAAACTCGACAGTTTGAATTGCGGCACTGCCCCAACCCCAAGCCCGTGAACGTAGCCTGTCATGCCCATGAAAGGTCTGTGATAACCCAAAAAACCTTGGAAATCACAAGCATAAATCCAACTTAAACCCGCAACCCTTATAGAACCCACACAGGATTCCTGGGCCCTTCCGGAGTGCCCGAAGAGGGCCAAAACAGCGGCAGCCATGGGCTGGCTTTCTTTGGCCTGCGCGCTGCTCCCCCTTTCGGCAGCCTTGAGGGAGCGCCACGAGGTGGCGGTGGAGGCAGGTTTAGGGTTGCTGGGTTCTGGGTTTAGGGTTTAGGGGTTGTCAAAAAAATTTGGTTCCTTTTTGGGTCCTTACCATAGTACGGCACCTAATGTTCAGGGTACCCAAAAAGGGACACTACCCAGGTGGAGGTGGAGGCAGGCTTAGGGTTCCTGGGCTCTGGTCAAAGGATCTATAACTTAAGTTACCATATTTTTAGGGTTCCTTTAAGGGTTCTATAAGGGTTCTTGTTAAAGGAAGTTGATTTAAGATACCATCATTGCAGGGCTCTATGGTTAACAACATGGTTTCTTTATTATGGTAACTCAAATTTAAACCCTGGCAAGTACCCCGGTTAGAGGAACTTGTGGAAGTTTTAGAGTGTAGGCGGTGTGGGGTTTGAGAGATTTCGGAGTTTCGGAGGTACGGGCTGCGAGGCTACTGTAATTCCCTTGTAGACCCCTTTAAGGATCCTTGTAAAAAAAAACCTTCAAAATAGTATTGGTAATTGAACAGGCCCTACAGCCATATATGGGGTTCTTGAAGTCTATATGTGATGTTAGGCTGGGATAGAGCGGCTCCATGGCCCCTACAATTGTGAGTTAGGGTTTAGGGTTTAGGGTTTAAGGTTTAGGGTTTTAGGGTTTAGGGTTTAAGGTCTAGGGTTTTGGGTTTCTCACGAGTTTAGATGTGTAGGGTTAGGGTTCAGGGCAGCAGTAGTCATAATTCTCGTGGGCGAACAATGACCATACTGACAGGACAAGCATGACGATGGCATGGTGTTTGTGAAGGTGTAGATGATTGTGCCGTTGCTGTGATGATTGCGGCCATGAAGACATGTTGATGGCGGTGATGTATGCCGTGCCTTCCGTGCAATTGAGTGTGGAACCTTGCGCCAATCCTCCAGCATTTAAAACCTGATCCTATGCCCCCAAAATCCGAAACCCACATGGAGGCCGCGGTATCGCAGAGCCGGAATGTGCTGACCTCGATACGTCGTGCTCTGGCTCCGCTACCGGAGGCTTGTCGTGACACAATTGACACTGTCTGACGGTTCACACAAATTTATGCAAAAGGTTGCCTTCGTCTCACTAGCCATGATCCTGTAAGTGCGCAAACCTGGTGTTTCGTCCCGACCCGACAAGAGCAAAGTGTGTCAGACACTTTCGGGGTGCTGCAAGACAAGAACAAGCAGGCAGAGTTCTCAAAAGGCACCACACGATGTCGTAATATAGGGGCCTTAATAGTTTGACTAGGGTTTAGAGTATATTGCACCATAATCATGATAAGGGACCCTCAAAACCCTATTTTACTTATTAAGGCCCCCTGCATTACTGTGCAAAAGTGCTGTGTCCCTTCAGGGTGTACATGGTCTAGGATGCCCAGTAGTACCCTTATTCCCTTTTTGTAGTCCTAGGTTCCTTATAAAGTTACCCAATACCAAAAAGAGAGGCCTTTTTATTCTTAGGTTACTGGGTATCCTGGTAGACCCTTGAAGCCACGAAACCGGCTAGTTCCCGAGACTTAGACTCGGAGCTTTCAGTTACTTACTTGACTAGGTATCGATTTGGGATGATTTTTAATTTCCCCTTTTGCTAAATATCAAGCCCTGATTATAAGCAACTTCGGGGACCGTTGAAAGCGACACCGACTCAAGGATCCCAGGAGATAGGGTTAAGATGTGCCTTGCTTATGCTCCGGAGTTTGGGTTATCGGGGTTAAGGTTGTCAGTTCAGGGATTTAGGGTCTGGGGTTTACGGGTTTAGGATTTACAGTCTTCGGGCAATTCGTTTCTTAGAGACTCGACACGAAAAGTCCGTCACCACGGGGATAATAATTACTTAGAGTAGTGGGTCTAGTAAGGGTTACTATAAAGGCTACTATAAGGGTTTCGTGTGGGGAGCCTGGACTCTGACGGTCACCTTCGGGGGGCAGGATGGGGGGTCTGAGCAAATAGCTATAGTAGTTCCTAGTATCCCTTTACAATCCGTTTAGAGTTGTATCATATCGAGGGCCCTCATGCAAACTTTTTTGAGACCCTGCACAACCCTGTAACCCCATCCATCGCATAATATTGTAAAGGAATACAACTCTAGTGATTATAGTAGATTGCGGAAGTTAGCAAAAGGTTGTAGTAGGTTAGAGTATATGATAGCATATGATAGTATATTGTAGTATATTATCGTATATTATAGTTTATTCTAGTTTACTATATTATGTTGTAGTATATTATAGTATATTATAGTATATCATAGTTAATTATAGTATATTATAGTATATTATAGTATATTATAGTATATTACAGTATATTGTAGTATATTATTGCAGTATATTGTAGTATATTATAGTATACTATAGTATATCATAATATATTATAGTTGATTGTAGTATTTTGTAATATATTATAGTATATTATAGCATATTATAGTATATTATAGTATATTCTGAAAGAACACTACTCTAGTGAAGAAGGCCCCTGCAGTATCCGAATCTGGCGCAGGTGGAGGAGGAGGAGGAGGAGTCAGATGGAGAGACTATGTTCACGTTTGATGATGCGGAGGACGAGACGTTCTGAGGGCGATACGGTTGATGATATAAATCTTGGGGTCCTTTAAAGGGATCTATAAGGGTACCGCTTAGGGTTTTTCAGGGATCTAGGGGGTTTTGGGGTTTAGGGTTTAGGGATATAAATCCTGCATTACCTCTAATAGGGAATATACTATAATCCCCATAGTGTAGGGTCCTTAAGGTAATGCAGGCTCTATGTCCTCAACCGTAGGGTTTAGAGAGTAAGGTTTAGGGTTTGGCGGTTTCGGGCTTGGGACCTTGGCTGAGCACGTGTGTCTTGGGGTTTCACCTGTGATTTAGGCCTTCGGGTTGCATCTTTTACGGCAAACCCGGAGAGGTGCGGAGGATATGTCTTTCCTCGCTTCATCGTGATCACGGTGCTGGGAGGGTTTAGGGTGCAGGGGATGATGGTGTTGATGACAGCGTTAAACTTGCTGCTGCTGATGTTGGCGTTGATGATGGAGGGATGAAGATGGGCTGGATAGCGGCTCCAAGCAACCCAAACCCCTTTGCCCTTAGCAGTACAGGGGTCGGAGCAAGTAGTAGTGGCCGTCGTAGTAGTAGTAGTAGTAGTAGTAGTAGTAGTAGTAGTAGCAGCAGCAGGAGTAGTAGTAGTAGTAGTAGTAGTAGTAGTAGTAGTAGTAGTAGTAGTAGTAGTAGTAGTAGTAGTAGTATTCCTTCCGGTTCCCTGGTTTGCATAACACTACGACAATCTGCCCCAGTATGGCACCCATTTCGAGATGAGGATCCTACCTCCTTGCTTTGACTAGGATGCCCAGTGGTACCCTTATTCCCTTTTTGTAGTCCTAGGTTCCTTATAAAGTTACCCAATACCAAAAAGAGAGGCCTTTTTATTCTTAGGTTACTGGGTATCCTAGTTGAGGGTTTAGGGAGTTTCGGACTCAGAGTCTAGCGGCCGAGCTCTGCACAGAAAGGGTCCCAAAGCCCAACACCCGAAGACCTAAAGCCTAAAGCCTTCAAGGGATCCGCAACTAAACCTTGGACTATTCTTCAGGCCCCACTCCTTTAATCGAGAAGGATTGAGGCTCTGTATGTGTTCAGGCTCCCGGAGTACGGGCTTAGGGGGCTCCGGACTCCTCGATCCCCACGCCCAAACCCTCAGCCCTCAGCAGTTCTAACGTAGGGACCTTGATAGTTAGAATGGGGTTTTTGAGGTTCCAGATTATGACTTTAGTATAGTGTCCCAAAACCTCTTCTAATTACCAAGGCCCCTGCATTAGAGCACCAATCCTACACCTCAAAGAGTTCCTGCTGCCAAGGAGGCGAAGCAGCAAGCGCAGCGACTGACACGTGGCCTCTTGAACTCCACGCGGCAGAGGCTCCCGTTGTTGCTAAGACAAGAACATAGACAGGTTAAGCACCTGACGAAGAACAATTGCATAGCAGCTATGTTCAGGCCATGATACTTACACTTGTGAAATATGTACTCGTACAAGCGCTTATATGGCAATAATGTGCTTGGTTTATTCTCGAGTTGAAGCCTACCGTGCCCAAACTTGCCTACCTGGCAAGGGATGACTAAGCTGTCCCGAGCTCCTTTCACGTCAGTCGATTCCGTTGCATATTAGAGACCATTGCAGTTGGAGAAGGGGGTTTAAAAATCAACTTTAACAGTGATACTCAGGATAGCACGTAAGTCAGTATTCCTGTTACAGTTCTTCTGAACCTAATAAAACTGCGACTATGACTCTTCCGCTTCTGATTGCTATTATTCAACTCATACCCAGTGTAAGCTTGTGCCCCATGCTTGTCGAGCGTTTTGCGACGCTATACCGCAGACAACGACATCTTTTCTACAGCCCTATCTGCAGCGTAAGTCTGGTTACCCTTTGCTCTGTTGAAATACAGCATACTGAAACTTCCGCGACGTGGAACCTTGGAAACCAAAGTCGTGCAGCCTGTGCAAAGCGACAGGTGTAGCACGGATGACAGTTGGAAGCAGATCCCGGACCTGCATGCCATCTGCGAGGAGGCCGCCAATGAAGTTTGAGCAAGTGACGAAGGAGCATATAGGAGAAGGACACAAATCCGCATCCCTAAACCTAACCCCTGACCCCCAAACCCTGAACGCTTAATCCGGGACGTAGCACAAGGGAAGTCCGGAAAAGTGCTGCGCTTGAGTGACTCAGGGTTGCATCTGGAGATCACATACAGGTTTCTGGGCGCACGCGTTCAGTTTCTACACCTGAACATACCTGTCCCAGACACGGAAACCTGAAGCTGTGCCGGAAACTTTACACGTCCTGAAACGAAGCCCTAAACCTTAAAACTGCACCGAGGAAGATTCCCATCTACTGCTTAAGCTTCTGCGCCAAGCTGCAGACTCACCGCGCGTGGCCCCTTGGTGTGCTTGTGAGTTTGAATTTTAGAGTTTTGGATGTTCGTGTATTGTGCGCCCGGTGGACCACATTCTACTTAAACAGCGGTGCACGCCCACTTATGCGTGCTTGCGTTAGCATGTAATCCTGCCCCAACCACTCCGACTATGCTCAGCAAGGGCTTGGGGTTCACCCCCCCCCCCAACCCTCCTCGAGACGGGGGTTTCTTGCTCTCCGTTTTTTTTGGAGTCAGAAACGACCACATGTCACAGCAACCCACATTTGATATGGATGGCCTGTGCAGGCCGCTCGATTTATTTGCGTCCCAAAAAACCGTGAGGTTTGACCCTCCCTCAAAGTTCTGTCGAGACACTCGGCCGGTAGCCTCGGTCGGAGCCTCGAGTACGCAGGCAAATTGTCATCGGCAGTTCAGGATTTAGGGTTTAGGGAGGTTCTGTTGGGTTTGGCGGTGGCAGATCTTGTGCTGCGTACGTTGGCGTGCTTGTCGGTCCATCTTGTTTTCAGTTTTGCAGCCGCCTGCCAGACTTTCTTTTTATCTATCCCTCTACCTATCGGCTTGCCAAGATGGGTATTCGCGCAGCTCTTCGTCGGTCGTGTCACCTAGAACTGCCTAGAACCCCAAAAACTCTATCGTAAGATGCAGGCTCTCCAAGCTGAGGTTAAGTGGCTATGCACTGCCGTGGTGGCTTCTTGGCATTGTCTTCCAGTCTGTGCTTGAAGGGTTCTGCAGGGTTCAGTCAGGGCTCTTGCGTTTCTGGATACCCTAAACCCTAAACCCTATGCAGTGATAGGGATTTATGAGCCCGAAAGCCGACAATTGCCAGCCTCGCAGCCCAT
>CAJNDT010006224.1:929116-971616 GCA_905221615.1 Symbiodinium sp. CCMP2592
AATTTACTATAGATCCCTATTAATTTACTATAGATCCCTATTAATTTACTATAGATCCCTATTATAGTAACTTATTTGAGAAATCCCTTAGCAAGAACCCATCAGGTTCGAGACTCCGCACTCCGCCCTCGCTGGATACTTTGTTTTCAGGGCGTAGGGGCCTACGGTTTAGGGGATTTTTTTTTTTTTTTTTGGGGGGGGGGGGGGGGGGGGGGGGTGGGTTTGGGGGGTTTCAGCGGGGTTTAGGGTTTCTTTCGGACCGCCGGCTCCCTTCTTCGGGTCTTGAAATGTGCCAGGCTGTGCAAAATAGGTCAAGGCAGAGTCACCCCGACAGGGGCTCTCCTGAATAGCAGATCATTGGCGGTAAAGGGATGGAAAGGTTTGGGGTTTAATAGTAGAGTTCAGCGCAGATTGTCCAAGTTGCCAATCCGGGTACCACGGTCCATCTTACAATCGAAGCTGAATTGGACTTCCCGAAGTCCATCCATTGGCAGGGGTCTTGGCATGCTAGAGGAGGCTGCTTCTAGATAGGGACTCAGTGATGCAGCCGGATGACCGCAGATGAACTGCATCGAAGAGCAACAACAAACAAACAGCATGAGTAGAAACCCATTTAGCCCTCACACTCAGCAAGCGGAACCTGCTCACCCAAAGACCCTCATCGACAATGCTCACACTCAAGGCGCACAGGGCTAACTCAACTCCACCGATAGCCCTTGAACGAATATCCTTAAAGTTGCTATCCTGACAGCCTAAACCACGAGCCCTTTAAGCCATCTAAAACCCCCAGACTCCCCTAGGCCCTAAACCCCTAAGCCCTAACATCACGACGTCCGCTTCATGCCGTCGCGAGGCACCGCTGCTGACTATCTCATGCAGCGGCTGAGCAACAGGGCGGAGAAGGACCAAAGCAAGTACAGGGTACAACCTAGGGTTTAGGGCTTAGGGCGTGGAAGTCTACATCGTGCCCGTCGAAGTCGATTTAGAAACATCAAGGTGCCTACTTTTATTCACCGAGCTTGCAGGTTAAGCTGCGAGGACGATTTGACCGCATACTTGAACAGTCAGTCCTGCAAAACGTCACCCTAAACCCTAAACCCGAACTCAAACTCTGAGTTACAACCCCCCAAACCCAAGCAAATCGGCAAAAGAAGTTGAAAGGGCAAAGCAAAATTTCCGAAGGGCAAAAGCAAAAAGCGAAATCCGATCAAATTCCGCCCCAAGCCCAAGCAAAAGCTTTGAAGGGCAAACGCAAAAAGCAAACCTGTCCAAAGCCGCAAAAAGACCCGACCCAAACCCAAACAAAAGTTTCGATACGCAAATGCAAAAAGGCGAGAACAGAGCAGAAGCAAAGAGCGACACTCGCCCAAAGCCGCTCGAAAAGACCCACCAAAGCAACCACCCAGCAACAGCAAAAGGCGAAACCCGGTCAAAACTGCACATAACCCGCACAAAACCCGCACAAAACTCCGGACCCAAACCCTAAACAATTTCTATAAACCCCTAAACCCCTAAACCCTAAACCCCATCTGCGACTTTCTGCAGTGACCGCGCGGAGTCCAGCGAGCTTGCAGTGTGCTGGCTGGGAAAAACCGCAGTTGAGTTGCAGGGACACATTCAAAGTAGCGCATGCGACAAGAGCTTTGCCTGTTGTTATCCGTTGCTTCCTCTTTGCCAAGACAGCTTTTCTCTCAAGTCAATTGCAATCAGCAGCCGCTTGCTGGCACGTACCTGTCTGTGTGCATCCGTGGTTTCCTCAGTCGCTAACATCTCGACGACTGCACTCGTGAGGTACGTGCTGTCTTTATCTGGAACACTCGTGGGCTGCAAATGCATCTTTCATCATCTTTCCGTCTTTGACTGTCGAGGATATGGCCTGCATCGAAGCCGCAGAAGCCTCAATGAGCATATCTCGCAGGACGAGCCACCGTCTTTAGTTATGCTGAACTGCCTAACTGCTGCAAAGGTGCTGGAGGACACAAGGGACCTTGCCGACGGAGGGTTGTTCCGTCAGCCTGAACTGTTGATGGAGAAGGCGCGCCCCACAGGACAATCTGGACCATACTCGTAGGGAAGCCGACAACTTGCGATCCGATGTACGTTTCCGCTGGGGTGCGTACGCGTTCTGCGCGCACATGCAGGCTGTACAAAACGTACTTCGTGCCTACTCCTGCCACGTTCCGCCAGTCAGGCGTTCTATCGCCACCTGCGGAACGAGCCTTTGGAGGACAGCGGCAAAACCCCTGCATGAGCCGATCGCAACTCGAAGCTTCGCCTGGCCAAAGTAGAACATCGAGAACACGAAGAATCGGCCATAGGCGAGGGCCTCGACGTGCATGTTCCATCCCAGCATACCGGTCCACCGGTGGTCCGGCGAACGCAAACTGTACTGAGGGCGAGTGTGGCGAGGAGCGGCGGATTACGACGCCTGCCGCATCGCCAAAGGCACCGCACGTTCGGAGTCCTGTTGTGCATGCAGGGATCCTGGTTCCTGGCTGTCCACACAGGAGACGGGGACTGGTCTATCGCTCAACATATCGGTGAGAACCCCAAGGTGCGGGGCATTCTGATGCACCTAATGCGCGTGACCTGTCGTAGCTGAGCAGCTGCAGGACAGCCCCTGGATCCCCTTGTCCCAGAACCTGGCAGTGGCGTTCTACTTTGCGGTGTAAGGATGCATTTCACAGGGCTCGGGCCGGCGATCGCCGTATGGTTCTGGGAATAAACCTGACCGAGGTTGTGGTTCAGGTTGAACGAGGAGTGATCGTGGGAGGGGAGAGCACTCGAAGCATATACGAATGTGAATCACCAGGACGAAGAAGGGCTGACCGGCAAAGGGCGTTGGCGTCCTCCTTCTGCACGGCTGCGTGGCAATTCTCGCGGCCTGTTGCGAGCAGAGAGCAGTACGAGTGGCATCTTGCACATGCCCGGTATTGCACGAAGTGGGCAAAAGGAGTGCTCCTTCTTAACGTGCCGCTTCACATCCACCAGCGGCGCTATGCCACAGCCTCAGTTGCAACCTGTCTTTCCATGGCTAGCCCCTTCCCCGTCCCGTCGCACCCCAAAGCTACAAATCCTCAACATTTAACTCACCATAAACTCTCAACGCTAAACCTTCTAGAAGTTCGGCACTGAAGCCTGAAATCCTTCTTATAGGTCATATGCTTCAGCAGGATTTAGGGATTAGGGCGTACAAAATCTTAAACCCAAAGCCCTCAGCCCACAATCCGAACCCCAAAACCCAAAGTCTACCCCCTTGCAAGCCTACACCTCAAACCCTTCACCCTTAAACCCTGAACCCCTGAGCTCTTAAAGTATAAACCCGAAACCCTTAATCCCAAGCCCCTAAACCCTTAATTATGAACCCTAAACCCTTAATCCCAAGCCCCTATACAAGGGTTTTGTGTTTTTTGTCCGCGAGTTTGAGCCTTTGGGCTCGAGGCTGTCGGAGTTCGGGCTCAAGCCTCCGGACAAAAGGAACTTGCGGGCCCTAAACCAAAGAGCATTACTGGTTCTTTAAAGGAATCTACAAGGGATCCATAAGGGTTAGGGTATAGGGCGTAGGGTTTAGGGTTTAGGGGACTCCAATACCCCTTAATTCAGGAAGATGGCTTAAATCTGCAAACCCTAAACCCGAAACCCTTGTTAAGGAGTGCACATCCCGTATGGGGATGGCCTGTCGTGCGAGTGAAAGGCCATTGCACCTTAAAACAAAGAAAAGCCTTGAACCCCTAATGGAACCTAGGGATTACAGCAGCCACTAGGAGCTTGGCAATCTCGAGGCGCAGTTCGACGGATCCATGTCTGCAGGATGGAAAGGGGTCAGTGACTAAGATTAATTAGGTGAGGATTTAGGGTTTTAGGGTTTAGGGTTTTAGGGTTTAGGGTTTTATGGTTTAGGGTTTTATGGTTTAGGGTTGAGGGTTTAGGGTTTGGGCCCTGTGCTAGAAGCCTCGGTTTCAGATGTACGTAGTCAGAAGTCCGTCAGTCCGGGATTCATACGACTTGTGTTGCGAAATTACTATAGGGCCGAAAAATCTTACCTTCTACGATGTTGGGGGTTCCTCATTGTAATTATAGTATAGTGGGCTCCAAAATCTATTCTGCGATGAGACTGCAGCATATCCTCGTTGAACACGAAATTGACGAACAAGTCAACACACATGTGCTGCGCATCACTCCCGCCGACTTCTATGCGGCCTTCACTGACAAGCAGCCAAGTTTTGAGACTGAAAGGATCTGCAAAAACTGGGCTTTACCGCGTTTGTCTTCGAAAAGCGGGCCGCCGCCTTGGGTTGCTGTTGTCAGTGACTTAAAAGCCAACCACAACCCACCTGACATCAAAATTACATGTACTACTCAACTGTCACTTGACGATGACAGCACAAGAAGTTCGTAGTGCTTTACCTGCTCGGCCAGGACCACTTAAACGGTTCAAGGCGGCCATCTCCAGAATTGCTAGGTTTCAGGATGCGCTAGGCAAAAAAGTTCCTGAGACTAAATGGCGCGCGCACATACTTGAGCCAATTTGGGCACAGACTGAAAGATGTGCTTCGTGCAATGCGCCAGTCAACTTCTCTTGTGAACGGCGCAAGCTTACACGCAAATGCCCTAAACCGAAAGACTTCCGTGTACAGATTTTGGACTCCTAGTCCCAAAGTTACTAGGTATTGCTTCGCCTTCTGCAATCTATTTGCAGCAAGTCATAGATTCGTTCATTCTCTGCACTTGTATTTACACATTCTCTGAGGATGCACACTTTGGTTTTTCGTTTCGGTCTTCGTCGACAGGCTTTCGCCCGCCCCAACACCGAATTCTAATTATTAAGGCCCCCATATTACGAACATGGGAGCAGACCTGGTATCTTGGAGGAAGGACCGCTTGAAGGCAGTATAGGGGCCTAAACACTTGCTTATACTATTTTTGAGGGTTCCTTGTTATAGATATAGTGTATTGGGTCCCAGAACCTTATTCTAATTATTGAGGCCCTTACAGTCCATAACGTGGCAGAACCCCGCGTGATTTGCGGCCAACCAAAGTATGCGAGGTAATGCAAACCTGTAAACCCCAAACCCTAAACGCAAATCCCTAAACCTTAAACCCAAATCCCTAAACCCTAACCCCAAATTCCTTAACCCTAAACCCTAACGCCTAATCCCTTAACCCTAAACCCGAAACCTGAAGCTCTGAGTTTCCCCAAACCCTAGACCCTAAACCTGAAGCTCTAAGTTTTCTGAAACAAAAAACCTGAAGCTTGTCCTTAAACCTTAAACTTGACGCTCTAAATTGAAGCCACCGCGCCCCGCGATCGCTCAGAACTGGCTTCCCGCCGAGTCTCGGAGGCCACGGGACATTTCAAGGTTTAGCGTTTAGGGTTTATAAATTTATAAGGGTCAAGGGGTTTGGGTTTAGGGTTAAGAGTGTGCCAAGCCTGACGCGCGGCTGCTTGTTGCCCGCCCGACCCACCCGAGGTTCGTTGTGTATTCAATTCTACACTTTTTTTCTTAGTTGTCTTTCTCATACAAAGATACAAAACACAGTCACAAACAATATGATCCAGATGCCGAGATTCGGATCGGCTTTGCATCGAACGGAAGTTACCTTGTAACCGAAAGATGCAATTCAACTTGCGCGCAGACGTTTGATAATTACCGAATAGTTGTGTAGAGACGGTGTAGAGGAGGATATCTGGAACCACCGTGACAGCAGCCATCCGATCAGCTGCCGTGGAAAATCCCTGGGAAGTTTTTTGAACAATGTCATAGATATCGCGCGCGACCTCTGCGCATGCACAAGGCATGAATGTGCAGCAGGTTCGCATGCAAGCATACAACATCGACAACAATAACACGCTGCATGCTGTCCGGCAGTGGTCTTGAAGCGTTAAGCTTCGGAATGTTTCTTAGGGCTGCGGTTCTTGCTATGGTATGATCTACTTCAAAGCCTTGTTTTGAGTACCATGGCCGCCCCTACATTAGTGATTTGGGGTTTGTGGGGGTTTGGTGTTTTCAGAGCTAGGTGTCTGGGCTGCAGTACGGTTTGGGATTCATTGGGGGTCCAGGGATGCAGGTTTTGAGAGGTTTGAAGGTTGAGGATGTGAGGATTGCATAATGGTTTTGGAACCAAGGAGTTAGGGAGTACGCTTTGGGTTGAAGGTTCTGTGAATCGGATTTCACGAGCTGTGCTTAGGGTTCAAGAGCTGGGTTTGGGGTTCTAGTCTTCCTGGTTTGGAATGCGCGTTGTTGAGCGAATCAGTGTTACACGCTTCGGGGTAGGTTCAGGGTGCATGCCATGGGCATGAGGGTGCAGTGTCTTTGGCATTTGGGCGGCTTAGGGACAGTGACGTGGATTTTCGGATTTTTCGATTCGACGTTCAGGAAGTACTGGGTCTCAGCATGTGCAGGAAGAATGCAGGATGCGTGTCAGTCATCCGAAGCACGTTTCTCAATGCAACAACCCCCTAAACCCTAAACCCTAAACCCTAAACCCTAAACCCTAAACCCTAAACCCTAAACCCTAAACCCTAAACCCTAAACCCTAAACCCTAAACCCTAAACCCGGAGAGGAACTCTTTCGCCTTGGCTCTGCGCGGGCACGGGCAGCGGATGAGCAGATCAAGGATTGGTTTTGGCACCTCACATAGAAGACCAACGGTTTAGGGTTTAGGGTTTAGGGTTTAGGGTTTAGGGTTTAGGGTTTAGGGTTTAGGGTTTAGGGTTTAGGGTTTAGGGTTTAGGGTTTAGGGTTTAGGGTTGCTACACTACCATGCCTTGGGGTTCCTAAAGCAGCTTCCGCATAATACACCCTAAGGCTTTACTTTGAACATCAGGTCTCTGCATTACACTTTGGTCGCCTGAGTTGGCTTAGTGGCTTCACAACTGTTGCGACCCGAACCCATCCACACTTGGAAACAAATTCCGAACCCTAAACTCTCGGAGCTGCGATCGCAGGCAGGGGTGCTTTGGTAAAGAGCGATAAAGGCTGTAGCATGTATTTCAGCTTGTAGGGTCAAGCACGTAAGTACCGAGCCTTGATCAAGGTTTTCCACGGATATCATGAGCCGTTCGAAGAACCAGAATGCTACGTCTTCCCAAGCGGTGGCCGCAATCCCACATCCAAGATCCCTTCCCAAACAAAAGGGTTGGACTCACTACGACCCAGCCACATGAAGTCCTCATCCGAAATCCTAGGCCCCAGACCTTAAACCCTAAACCCGAAGCCCTAAACCCTAAGACCTGAGCCCTAAACCCTAAGCCTTAGGGCCTAAGCCTAAGCCCTAAAGCCTAAACCCGAATATCGCAAGGACATGTCCCTGCTGGATGGACTCTGGAGCCTGAGAAGATGCATAAAGCCCGGGCTACCTGTATCAAAGGGCCTCTAAGGGTGGGATGAAGGTAGGAGGGTTTAGGGTTTAGGGTTTAGGGTTTAGGGTTTAGGGTTTAGGGTTTAGGATTTAGGGTTTAGGGTTTAGGGTTTAGGGTTTAGGGGGTAATCCCAAAATAAAAGTCCCTCTCTTAGGGGCCTAAATAATTACCTTTACCATCCTTCGTCCTAGAATGTCTGCAGCACGGCTCCCCTTGCAGTTAAGCGAGGCTTCAGGCTTTACTGCACTCCGAAATCCGAATCTAAACCCAAAGTTAGCTAAATCCCTACAAGGCCCGTGGGATTTGAAGTCGTTCTCGGATCCCATGCCCGTGGTGAGATCCGTGCACGCTCAGGGATTCGACAATCCGTACCGCTTTTCAGGTTTCAGTAGGGTTTGGGAGTGTAGGGTTCAGGGGTTCATGTGGGAGTTTCCGAAAATAGGGGACCCCAATGTAGTACCCTAAATAGTATGATCCTCATTATAAGGACCCCCAAATAAGGTGCCCATTATTTTCGGAAGCTCCCATGTAGGGTGTAGGGTTTCATGGGGGTTTAGGGATGCCGAGGTTCAGCCCTCCAGCCACACCCCCAGCCAGGAGCAAGAGTTTGGCATCCTCCTCTGCAGCTGCAGACCAACATCTCGCGGAGTTTGTCCAGTGCCTCTGCATCAAATTTCTCTAAGCTTTTAGGGTTGAAGGGTTTAGGGGTTTAGGGTTTGTATACGGCTTAGCGTTTAGGGGTGGAGGTCTTCCTGTAAGGTTTCAGCAAGTCTCAGGTACAGGAGGGGGTTTGCTCCGTAAGGGAGGGTGGGGAGGTTGATTTGATTTTAAGGTTCGGCTTGATAGTGGGTTTAGGGTTTAGGGTCTAAGGTTCAGGCTTCGTGGTGTGGTTGCTGCTGGAGGGCCCCCAGCCGCACCCAGCCTCAACCAGCTGGCCACGCAGCCGTTTCTGTTAATTGGTCTCTATGCGCGTCATGCCGGTAAACATACTACTGTTACTAGGGCTATCATACGCTATCACCGGTCATTGTCTCGTATTTCGTCTTCTCCCTTTTCCTGCGTCGTCGTTTCGTACACGAGCGACACCGGGCTTTGTTTGTGCCCACCGAACTACTCCCGGAACCTTAAACCACAAACCCTAAACCCTAAACCCGGAAGGACGCTCAGCCGCGCTTCGAGCTTCAACCGTTGGGCCATCATCGAACAAGGCTGGCTCCGGGTCTAAGGTTGGAGTGTAGGGATGTATGTGTATATGTATATGTATATGTATATGTAGATGTAGATGTAGATGTAGATGTAGATGTAGATGTAGATGTAGATGTAGATGTATATGTATATGTATATGTATATGTATACTTACGCGTATATGTATACGTATACGCATATGTATATGTGTATGTATGCTCGCATGTACATATATATATATATATATATATATATATATATATGGTGCAGCGCTGCTAGGCCCCCCCTCCCCCCCCCACCCCATGGTATCACCCCCTTCCCCCCTGTGGTTCCCTGTGGTGTGGGTTCCCCCCTGCCCCTCCCCCCTGTGGTTGCGGTCGGCTGCGCCCCCGTCCATGGCTATGCGTCCGGTTGCTAAGGGTTTGGACCGTAGGATGTGATACAGTTCTATTGAACTCCGACCTGCCCTGAGCTCCAAAGCCAATGATAGTGATGAATATGATGGTGATGACAATGACGAAGATGGTGCTCATGATCCCCATCCGCACTCTCATCAGGTCCCTTGCTCAAAAGTCCCGAATGAAAACCATTCAAATACGTGCTCAAGCTTACTTGTAGCGAACCCAACCGAAACTTGGCTTGGAATGACAACGGTCGATATGGTTTTCGCAAGAACATCACAAGCCAAGCACGGTTTTCAACTAGATAAAGCGATGAACATGCGGTGCCGAAGCCCAGAGCAACATAAGAGCAAAGGTACCACCAATAGCCACACTGGGACTAGCACATCAACATCATTGCGCACAACATTCTCATTTGTGCTCGAAGAGAGGGGAAGGGAAGGGGCCCGGTGGTTCCCTGTGTTGATTATCCTTCCCCACCCCGCCCCTGTGGTTCGCCGTCTTGTGGTTCCACTATTGTGGGTTATCCCTCCCGCACCCACCCCCGATTGCCAAGGCGAGAGGCGAGGCCTGGCTTGGGGGGGGAGTTACGCGGATGACGTGTGACTGTTTGATTGGACGAGACGCCTGGCTTCGGGGGGGGGGGGGGGGGGTCATACCATGGGGGGTGGGGGGGGCCTGCGACGAGGCGACGCGGCACCACATGTGTAGAGGTTTTTCTGTATGCGTATGTGCATGTGTATGTGTACGTGTGGGTATAAGTGTAGGCATATTCATATGTGTATGTGTGTGCATATGCATATGCATATGCATATGCATATGCATATGTATATGTATATGTATATGTATATGTATATGTATATGTATATGTATATGTATATGTATATGTATATGTATATGTATATGTATATGTATATGCATATGCATATGCATATGTATATGTATATGTATATGTATATGTATATGTATATGTATATGTATTTGTATTTGTATATGTATATGTATATGTGTATGTGTATGTGTATGTGTATGTGTATGTGTATGTGTATGTATATGTATATGTGTATGTAAAGATGTATACACATATGTGCACATAATAACAGATAGCAAAATATATACATACAGGTACATAGATAGATGGATGTATATGTATATGTACATGCACAAAAGGCGTGTGCGTGTATATGTATATATATATATATATATATATATAAATGCACATAAACAAATAAGCAACTATATACAAAACAGATACGTAGATAGATAGATGGATGGATAGACAGATATTGACACACACTATAATGCCCTTTAGTATACTGCAGACATATACTCTAACTCGCGGTAACAGACTGCTATGTACGTAATATACTACGACACAACTTATTCTGCAGTGTATGTCGGCTGTGATAATTTGATAATATTTTGTAATATTCTCAAATGTACTTAGCGCTGGAACATACCGCAGCATGCTGAAAACAAACGGTTGCATACTGCAAGTGTTGTGTTGGGTGGAGCGTTTTTGGTCCAGGGGTTGAAGTGAGCCCTGAAGGGAGCCTAGACCCTAAACCCCAAACCTGCAGCCGAAACCTCAGCAGACTCCAAACTCTAAACTAGGGTTAAGGGTTGAAGGTTTCGGGGTTTAGGGCCTAGAGTCTTGCTGAATCTTCAACTCCGTGCCTTACGTCCTGAACTCTAGTTGAACGTCCAGATAGTTACCAATACGACCGTTGATGGTATACATCCTGCATTACCTTAAGGACCCTAAACCAGAGGAATTGCGGTATATTCCTTATTATGGGTAATGCAGGATATATATCATCAGCCGTATTCAGTAGGGTTCCTTGGCAAGCAACGTCAAGGTGAAGTCGAAGTGGGGTCCTTTTGGTCGCATTGTGTGTGTTTGGGATCGAGACTGTCAGCCTTTGGGCTGGGATGTAGGTTTTGGGATTCTGGGGTTTTGGGGTTTCAGGGTTTAGGGTTTTGGGATTCTGGGGTTTGGGGGTTTAAGGGTTTTCGGTTTAGGGTTTAGGGTTTTGGGGTTTAGGGTTTAGGGTTTTGGGATTCTGGGGTTTTGGGGTTTAAGGGTTTTCGGTTTAGGGTCGTGAGTTTAGGGTTGCGGGTTCGATCCAGATTGCCGTGCAAAGTACACATGACTTGGTTGGCCTCAAGCTTTAGGCCGCGGTTTGCATTTTTTGGTGGCTCGGCCAAAGCCCTAAACCCTACACCTTAAAACCGTAAACCCCAAACCCTAAACCGTGTTGGGGGGTTATAGTCTTATAAGCGTGAGGTCTTCCGGGTTTGAGGGTTTAGGGGTCTTAGGAGGCAAGCCCTTAGGGTTAGGGGAGGTCTTTCTGGTTTTAGGGTTTAGGGGTCTTGGGATTTAAGGTTGCGATTTTCAGGCTTCCAGGTTTTTTTGAGCCCTTGAGTGTGGGGGCTTGCGTCTAGAGGGCTTTCGGATGGGAGAATCAGGCTACACTTCAGACTTCGGACTTCAAGGATCGTCGTCATACGCCCTCAACCCTGAACCCTACACCCTAAGTCCTAAACCCTACACCCTAAGCCCCAAACCCTCAACCCTAAACCCTCAATCCTCAACCCTAAACCCTAAACCCTAAACCCTGAACCCTCAACCCTAGACCCTAAACCCTCAGCCCTAAGCCCCTCAGGAGGCTCTCCTTGTAGAGTCGGAGCCTCCTGACTTTGGGCTCAGGGCTTCCCCGACAGGGACTATCGTAATATGGGATACCTAATAAGAACAGAGTTCCTTTAAAGGGTTCTTCAAAAGAGTCCTATTAGGGCTACTATAAGGAGTATCATGGTGGTGTATTACAGGGGCTATCGTTTTATGGGGTTTCCGAAAATCGGGGACCTAATATAGTACATTAAATAGTAGGACCCTTCTTATAAGGACCCCAGAACGAGGTACCCCTACAGGATCGTAATATAGACTTCTAGCCATGTACTAGTACAAATAATTACGTATACTTTAGGGTTCCCTTAAACCATTTTGGGGGTTCATTATTATAACTATAGTATGATGGGCCTCCAAAACCCTATTCTAATGATGAAGGCCCCTATAGTAGCCGTTTAACCGTTTACGGTTCAGGGGTGTCGGGCTTAGTGTCTAGGGTTTGGGGGTCAGGGGTTTATAGTAAACCCCAAAAACTTGGAAGCCGGATTATGGACAAATAGTGCTGGGATTCCCTATACATGACTCTTACGGATTGAGGCTATTGGGTTTCCAACTTTTGTCAGGAGTAAGCTTCGGCCCTAAACCCACCAAGTCTTCACAAATAGACCCAAAACAGGTCTTAGAAGGTTCTACAAGGGTTTCTGGGTCAGTTCCTGCAGGAGGACACGGAGGTGAGGAGCATTGTTTTGCTCGCTCTTCTCGTTATCAGCGAGGGCCCCTGAACCCACTAGGGCCAAGGATTTAAAGCTTTACCCTAAACTCCTAGCCGCTGAGTACATAGGCAGAGCAGAAGACTAATGAGGCTCTGCACAAAGAATGGTAACATGCACGGCTTGAGACCAAACTCAGCGTTCACCTTCGTCTCGCTGGTACCCCGAAACCCAAGAGACGCCTGGGCTTTGCACACTCCTACCCGAAAAAACGGTTGATGATATAAATCCTGCATGACCCATAATAAGGAATATCCCATAATTCCCATAGTTTAGGGCCCTTAAGGTAATGCAGGATTTCTATCATCAGCAGAAGGACTTTCCGGGGCAATACCAGCAAATCAAACAAGAGACCGAAAGGCAATGGCAAAAGCAACGGAGCCACGTGAACGCCGTACCATGGGGGGCTCAATCCAACGGAGGACGGAGTTATGCAAGAGTGTCAGTATTTCAAGCTTGTACTCCGAAACCCTGAGCCCCAAACCCTACTTCCTGCACACACCGTCGCTCCGATACCTCAACTTTCGAGTCCCAGGTTCCAGGGTTTAGGTTTTAGTGGTTTAGTGTGAGAAATCTGGAGCATTGGAAGATGGAGACCCGAAGAACCGACCGCGATATTGCTTGCGCTGGAAGTCGACGGCCACCTGCATGCCGTAAACCCGTTGAGCTGCAGCGTGTGTAGTTTTAGAGCTTGAGTCTTAGTGCTTACGGGTCAGAGGTGGCGTTTAAGGTTTTTGGTAAGTGAATGGGGTTACGGAGTTCCCAAAGCCCGATGCGGTAACAATCCTCAGAACCGTCCCCTAAACCCTAAACTTGAAATCCTAAACCCCTAGACCCTAAACTTGAAATCCTAAACCCCTAAACCCTAAACTTGAAATCCTAAACCCCGAACCCTAAAGCTTCATGCCTCAGTGCCCTGAGCCCGAAGAGTCTTCAACCGTGAGCCCAGATCTCGCCACTTCGGCAGAGATCCTGCGGCCTTCGGCTTCTTGACGGGATTTTTCAAGGGTCCATCTAAAGAGATCTATGGGGATTCTATCAGGGTTGGAGGTTCATGGGTTGTTATAAGTAGGGTTATAAGTAGGATAGCTGTGGTTGTAACCTATATTGGGGGACTTATAACCCCGCTTATAGCTACCCATGAACCTCCAAGTAGGTTTTGCGGTTTAGGGTTTCGGGTTAGGGTTAGATTGATAGAATAGTGGGGTTTTGAGAGTTTTTTCTGGTGTACTTACATACAGACTATACGGAAGTTCGGCACAAACATCCGAGCTGAGAGGTTAAGGGTTCAGGGCAGTTCAGGGTTTGGGGGCTTGGGGTTTTTAATATTAATGGGCTTTAGAGAGGGGTTTTGGGTTTCGGGGTTCATGGTTTAGGGGTTTAGGGCTCAGGGGTTGGGGTTGTGTTGACAGGTTGTAATACAGGGATATAAGTTTACTGACCATCAAAGCTCCTTCTACTATCAAGTTTGCCATCGTAGCTAGTTGTCCTTGCAGCTACAGCCTCCATCCCTAAACCCTAAACCCTAAACCCTAAACCCCAAACCCCAAACCCTAAACCCTAAACCCTAAACCCTAAACCCTAAACTGCCCTGAACCCTGGAGTTCCTTCAAACCCTGAAATGCAAAGCGCGACACTTGTCTTACTGGTATAGTCGCCAAGAGCCCTAGACCCTGAACCGTGCAGACCCTAGGCAGTAAGCAAACCCTAAACCCTAAACCCTGAACACTAGACCCCCCACAACAGTGGATTCTGCTAACCTTAACTGCAAGGCGGAAAAAGGCGCTCAAAAAAAAAAGAACACTAAACCCCCCTAAACCCCTAAACCCTAAACTCTTAAACCTAGACCGCCTCAGACCCTGAACCGGGCAGAATTCAGGAGTCGGTGCCTCTGATCGAGCGTGGGAAGTTTGCCGAGCTGTTGCGCACGCACCTTGAGATGCGACCCGACTTTTCCCGGCCGTTTGGGTTCATAGAGAGTAGTAATCCTACCCTAAACCCTAAACCCTAAACCCTAAACCCTAAACCCTAAACCCTAAACCCTAAACCCTGAATGCTAAGCCCAGTTGCTTTTCCCTATGCCGCGAAGCTCAGGTACTTGCTTGTCTTGGCGCGCATGTATCGATCAGCAGAGGACTCTTATTCTGGTGCCAGGCTTCTTAAATGCTGGAGTGTCCTTGACCGTCGACTTGCAGAACGCCAGGTTCATATATACATATATATATATATATATATATTTACAGATATTGGCTAAGGCATGCCTTTTGTTCTAGTGACTTTGCAGCTGCATGGGACCTCCGATGCTTCTGGCTTGCTTCCACTGGCTTTCAAGAGTCTATGTAAGCTGTTCTTGCTTGGCTCGATGGTCCACAGAAGGTTAAGAACCAGGGCTTGAACTGCTGGCTGTGACGAAACCCATAACCCTAAACCCTGGCTTCTTTCTGGTTGTGTGTGCAGGACACTGGCCAAGCGGGCGAGATGCACAAGGCGAGGCAGGAAATTTCGATACAAAATCAGAATGCTGAGCCTCAAGCCCCGAACCGCAGAGAAAGCGTGACACACTGATACGGCTGATGATATAAATTCTGCATTTCCCTTACTAATTGTTAGGGTCCTTAAGGTAATGCAGGATTTATATCATCAACCGTAGAGTGCTGATGCCTTCAACCTTTCCTGGAGCAAAGAGGTGCAGGATTTGTCACGCAGCTAAATGGTTGAAGGCTTGGCGGATTTGTGCTTAGCCGCAGTGGCTCCCCTAAACCCTAAACCTTAAAGCTTCAACCCTAAACCCTAAACCATGAAAGTATCGGGGTTTTGCATTTCGATGCCCTCAACTTGACTGGCCCTTCTCCCTGTCTGAGCCTAAACTTCAGGGTTTAGGGTTTAGGGTTAAGGTAGAAGCCCTAAGCTTTAGAAGGCTCGCGCCTAAGCCCGCCAGCGCAGTTTGTGGTTTGTGGTGCAGAAGGCAGGCCGTATTGAAGGAAAGCAAACGACAACAAATCATCAGCTTATGTACATGGGTAGATCTCATCCAGATGGTGATTTGAGTAAATTGCTTCGAAAGGTACTAATAGGGGCCTTAACAATTACCCATGCTCTTTCGGGGGTTCCGTAGTATAGTTAATCGTATAATGGACCCCAAAACCTTGTTCTAATTATTGAGGTAAACCCTAAACCCTAAACCCTAAACCCTAAACCCTGTTCTAATTATTGAGGTCCCTTATTACAGATAGCGAGGCACTTCTGCAAATGCGTGAATCCTGAAGTCTTGCCGGCATACCTGGTTCTGTAGGGTTTAGGGTTTAGGGTTTAGGGTTTAGGGTTTAGGGTTTAGGGTTTAGGGTCTAGGGTTCAGGGTTTCGGGTTCAGGGTTTAGGGTGGAAGTTGCCAAGAATCACGAAACTTTGCAAATTTGTTGGGGGTGCGGGTGCCAGTTCCGAAATAACCACGGGCTGTGGAGGTCCCAACATGACTGCCATTCCTCAACTAGGAAGGTTTAATGTTTCAGGGTATAAGGTTTAGGGTTTAGGTTTTAGGGTATAGGGTTATAGGGTTTAGGGTTTATTTGGCGCAAAACTGCCAACACTCCGAAACTTGGGAGGTGCCTGGAACTATGCCGCTCCAAGCGTCCAAGCATCCTAAGCGCCAACAAGACCAACCTTACAGAACGTTCGCGGAAGGAGGGCGGTTGCAAAGGCCTGACATGGCAAATACTCCCCAAATTTGAGGACTTTGTCGAGAAATCGAGAATTCGGAGGGGTCGTCGAGGGACAAACAGTTGCAAACGCACCACCCGATGTGGAAGCGGCCCAAAAACACAAACGGGTCAACACGCCCAAATTGGGGAGGGGGTCTGGAAAGGCACAAAACGGGCAAAACACCCAACTTTGGAAGGCCTGGAATGGCCACGAAGAACCTAACGACGCCAACGAACCCGAATTTGAGCGGCCTGGAAAGGGCCAAAAGTGCTAAAGCATGCAAATCCGGGGGCCTGGAAAGCCCAAAAGGACCAACAAACCCAACTCCAAAATATGATAGGATAAGCTTGAAAAGCGTCCTGCGAAGCTGAAACGCATGCAAGAGTGGCTTCAAATGAACGGTGTGTCAAAATTAGGGTCCCTTTTGGGGTCCCAATATAATACGGCACCAAATATCTCAGGTACGCAAAAAGGGACCCTAATTTTGACAACCACAGAAATGATGTTGTCAGGAGAAGCTTCTGGAGTGGCTCCCAGGAGCAGTCCGGGACCGGACCAGAGCCCAGGAACCACCAACGGGGGGTTTCCGAAAATTAGGGGTACCTCATTTTGGGGTCTTTATAATACGGATCCTACTATTTAGGGTACTATCCTGGGATCCCCTATTTTCGGAAACTCCCAACTACAAAAAAATAGATTTGCGCGTGCAGCAGAGGGCTTGAAGCCGGATAAAACCTGCAGGAGAAAAGCTTAGGAACAGTTTAAGGGACCTAAACCACCCTAAACCCTAAACCCTAAACTCTCAACGGTAATTAAAGGCGAAGTTAAAAGAGGGCACGCTTCGCTGGCAGCAAGTGCCCAGCAGGACGCCTTGCTTCGTAGAACTGGGCACCCTTCAAGGGTTGAGGGTTTTGGGGTTTAGGGTTTTAACCTTAAACTCTAACACCAGACCGCAAATTTGTGCATTTTGGCTGTTTTGGGGCTGCCAAGGTCATCCAAGTCTTGCAGTCCCTTGCATGATTAAGGTGTTTTTTTGGGCTTCAGTTAGGGTTTAACAGGCCTCAGGGTTCTATGCACCGAGAATTTCCACACTTCAAGCTCCTCAACCTTCAACTCCCTAAACCGCTCAAGTCCCTAGTCTTTGAGATGCTGGAAATTCAAAGCCGTTGGCCCTAAACCCTAAACCCTAAACCCCTAAACCCTAAACCCTAAACCCCTAAGCCCAACCCGGCGGCAGCAGCAGGCTCTGTCGAGCAAAGCTCACCGCATGGCCAACCTCCTACTACCAGATCTTCTGCTGATGAGCCTGGCAGCTCGTCAAAAGGGCTTTTGGGTTTATCGGGCTTCAGGGTTTTGGGGGTTTAGGGTTTTGGGGGCTTAGGGCTTTTGGGTTTTTTCGGTTCAGGGTCTTGGGGGTTTAGGGTTTTGGGTTTAGGGTTTTGGGGGTTTAGGGTTTTTGGGGGTTTAGGGTTTTGGGGGTTTAGGGCTTTTGGGGTTTAGGGCAATACTACAGAATGACAGCAGAACAGTAATCCTCCTCCTCGTCCTACTTCTACTTTTACTTCCACCTCCCACTCCCACTTCGACTTCACTTCGACTTGCACTTCTTCTCCTTCTACTTCTACTTCCACTTCAACCTCGACTTCTACTTCTACTTCGACTTCCACTTCCACTTCCGCGTCTACTCGTACTTCTACTTCTACTTCTACTGCTTCTTCTACTTCCACTTCCACTTCCACTTCCGCTGCCACTTCCACTTCCACTCCTACTGCTACTTCCACTTCCGCTTCACTTCGACTTCCACTTCCGCTTCCACTTCCACTTCGACTTCTACTTACTTCTACTTCTACTTCTGCTTCTACTTCTACTGCCACTTCTACTTCTACTTCTACGTCTACTTCTACATCTACTTCTACTTCTACGACTGCTATCACTTCTACTATTACTTCTACTACTTCTACTACTGCCACTACTTCTACTACTGCTACTACTGCTACTAATACTTCTAGTACTGCGTTTACTACTACTTCTACTGCTTCTACTGCCTCTACTGCTACTTCTACTACTACCTCTTCTACGTTTACTACTACTTCTACTGCTACTTCTACTACTATTTCTATTACTATTTCTATTACGTGTACTACTTCCACTACTTCTACTACTTAGACTCCGCCTGCTACTTCTACTACTTCCACTACCTCTGCTACTTCTACTACTACGACGGCAACTACTGCCGACTGCGACGACGACTGCTACCACTAGCACGGACTACTAGCTACTAGCTACATATTACCAGCTACGAATTGCTAACTACTAACTAATACCTACTAACGACGAACTACTAAATTTTCGGTTCAGGGCTTCGGGTTGAGAAGGCCTTGGAGTGAAGCCTCATGTTCTCAATGTTTAGGATTTAGTGGTTTAGGGTTCAGGGGGAGCCTGAATACGTTAAGGGCCTGATAACTTACCTACACTATGTTGGGAATTCCTTATGATAGTTATAGAATAATGGGCCCCGAATCCTTGTTCTAATTATAAAGGCCCCTACATTAATCTCCTTTCTGGTTCGGTAGGTTTTCCCGATCAGAGTTATACTACAAGACACCGCCCAGGACCCTTTTCAATATACTGTGATCGGTTAGACTCCGGGGCGCCCCGGGATTTGACAAGGGTCTTGGTGGTAATCCTAAGGCCAGTAATGGAAGTGAGCCTGAAGCTGGTTATGATCGGTTTAGGATGCAGGGTGCGGTGCCGGTTCACACAAAGAGGACCTAACAGGTGTCGCAACCTTGATCGCGATACGAATGAAGGCATTTATCGCTGAAACGAGCGTCACGTTTTAGAAGTTAGTAAATAGCAGTCGTGCACTGCGGTGTTTCAATACTTGCGATAACCGACTAAACCATAAACCCTAAACCCTCAGCCCTAAGCCAATGCAAAATTTTCGATCTCAATAAGGCGAGCTTTAAGCTGAGGACGAACAGCAGCGACACTACCAGCAGCCATGAAGGAAGAAGTGTGAATGAACGGATGGATGCGTGGATGGAAGGAAGGAAGCATGGGCAGATGGAAGGAGGGAAGGAAGGATGAACTGATAGGTGGATGAATGAATGGGTTTATGGATAAATGAATGGGTGCCTAGAGGCGTGGGTTTGAGGCACGAACTGAAAGAATGCTCCTTCGACCCCTTGAGGTTTCGGAGCCAGGACGAGGTCGGGTGCAAGTGGTGCAGGGTAGAGCGGGTAGGCTCTACGATTCAAGGGGTTCGGAGTCACAATGCAGGGACCATTGGAATAGTTACTGCAGGGCCCGGACAGATAGGAGCCTATCGATTGACCTTTCTATTGCCTTTAACCTTTCCATTGCTGGCCGAATTTGTCTTCCTTTCCATTGCTAGCCGAATTTGTCTTCATAGTTCCTCCTCAGCAGTCGGCACTTGCCTGCACTCCTTCGCCTTCGCCAGTTCATAAAATGCCGATACCCCGGCACATCGTCACGTACACTTTCGACGGATGTGCTGTTCTGAGTATTGCCCTTTCGTCGTGGCTGGGAGTACACCTCGCCGCTGCACAGGGCCTAAACACATAAATTCTTGCCAGCTTCTTCTCAGTACAGCAGCCTGATAACCTGGCTTCACGGCCTCGGGATCTATGTAAGGATCAGAATATGGCCCCTGCATCGACAGCAGCTGATGTGGATGCCACACGGTTGAACCGCCAGGGGGTCTGCAGCACTTGCACGAGCTCTTCAAGAGCCCCTTGCTGATGGATTCGAAGCAGAGTACGTTGAGGGAGGCAGCCGATCCGGGTTTCAAGGTTTCCCTGCCACAACAAAGAAGGCCCAATCCCCAAACCCTTAACCTATGCCCTTCTAAGCCCCAAAGCCCAAAACTTTACTGAGAGCTTCGGAGCAAAGTGGACGTGCAATGAAGGCAGTTGACGTCTCCGGATGATCTCACGCTTCGATTTCGGACCATGGATGTTGGAGTGTTCTTCCCGGTGTGAAGCTGCAGACTGTTTTCGGTTGCAGAGTGAGAAGAGATCCTGCCATTGGTATGCTCAAAATCTGCATGACATGATGGACAACAAACAAGCAAAACCATCCAGCTTCTTGATATACCCGCAGCATGGTCCTGACTCCATGCAAATAGGCAGGATGGGTGTAGTATCATCATGATCCGTCATATTTGCTATTCCGACAGCACTCCTGATCTAGCCTGGTGAAACAAAGCCCCGAAACACTAATATAGGGCCCTCAAAAACTGGAATAGGGTTTTGGGGCCCAATATAACTTAGAAGAAGGAAGCCCCAAAACCCTATTCTAGTTATCAAGGCCCCCTAGTTTAGGATGCACAGTAAGGACCCAGGTCCTGGGCCCTGCAATCCTAGAGCCGCCAGAAGCCTCTTCCTTTCGGCAGGGCTGCAGCGAGCTTGCCAACGAGGAGAAGCGTTCTGGGAGGTTTAGGGTTTAGGGTTTAGGGTTTGGTAGTTAGAAGTAGGGTTATAAGTAGGGTAGCTATGGTTATAACCTATATCAGGGGACTTATAACCCCACTTATAACTACCCATGAACCTCCAAGTTGCATCAACTCTTACGCGTAAACCCTCACTCACTCTCAGCCCAAGCCCACCGCCAACTTAAGGGAGGGTGGTTCAAGGGGGGAGGGTATAAGGAATCCTTAGGGGACTGTAAGGGAACCATAGGGAGTACTAAGGAGAATTAGGGATCACTAGGCTATATACCCCCCTTGGACCCCCCTCCCTTAAGGATATTACAAGCATGCCCTGTTTCGGTATGTTTTCTTCCAACAGCGGACCCAGACGTTTGCTTTCCACCACAATCCTAGGACAACTACGAATTCGAGTACCTGGCTGCTTGCCCCTTGGGAAGGAAGTCAGGGTTGACGATGTAAGAAGCCTTCGACTTCCTGTAACCTCTTCGACCCCCGAAAGGATTGTACTAATGTAGGTGGTGCAGGGGTTCGGCTGCTACACGCTCCCCTGTGTAAACCCAAACTAAGCCTCTCAGCCTAAACCCTAACCTTTCGTCATAGCTGGGCAACGCTTCAGAGTTTTATGGGTACTTAAACCCAAGAAGGAATAGAAATTTGAATTTCAATTGCTCTCCCGACAATCGACTAGAAACCTTCGATCTCAAACCGTACACCCCAGAACCTGAGCCTCAGATCCTAAAGCGTGAACAACATATATCCTAGGCCCCAAAGCCACAAAGCCCCTAAGCCCCAAAACCCCTAAAACCATAAACCCTAAACCCTGTAAGCCCTAAGCCCTATAAGCCCTGAACCCGTAAACCCTAAACCCTATAAGCCCTAAACCCCTACACCCTGAACCCGATAGGCCCTAAACCCCTACACCCTAAACCCTATCAGCCCTAAACCCCTAAACCCTATAAGCCCTAAGCCCCAAAGCCCCTAAGCCCCAAAACGCCAGAACCCAGCCCTGACGGCCCCCACAGCCCCCGCTTAGGGTTTAGGGTTTAGGCTGTAAGGGTTTAGGGTTTGGGATTTGGGGTTCAGGGTTTGGGGTTTAGGTTTTAGAGGTTTGGCAGCAACAAGCAAAGTCTTTCACCGCATTGGCTCGCGGCAATTGCTTGGTTATTCCGCGTGGACCGAGCGCGGCAGCCGCTGTCACCGAGGCCGTTGTGCATGTTGTACGTCAAAAACAAAGCAGCAACAATCTGAGTTTCCAGCAACGTGAAGCATGGAACGTCAGTAAACTGCTCTGTTTCGTGGCAATGTTTTTGTTTCGGACTTCGAAAACTCACGTTTGGGGGCTTGATATGTGGGAGGAGCGGACATGTTGGCTTGAAGAAGCTTTCGTGTTGCATGATCACGTGCAGCAGATCCAAGCTTTGTTTGTGCTGCCATTCTCAGCAAAGCGGTCGTGATCTCGAGTTCTGAGGAGAGCAGAGAAGCGGACATGTTTGCGTGCAGCAGATCCAAACTCTCTTTGTAGCCTTTTGCTGCCATTCTCAGCAAATCGGTCGCGACCTCAAGTTCTCTCCAACAGCAAGCATTTTGTCGCAGAGCTCTGCTGTGAGTTCCAGGTTCGGATGTGCCATTAGATTCCAGCACCCGAGGCCCGCTGTGTAAAGGCAGTGCTGAGCCGGCTCCGTCGCGAACATGGTGACAGCAGTGCCGTGCAGGTTTTCATGTCATCTCCCTCCAAGCCCCGAATGCAGAGTGCTCAGACTGCCCGCCGTGTTTGGGGATGGCGACCTGTTGCCAGCCGTGTGTCAGGTTCCAGCTGCCATTCTTGGAGATGGCTCCGTCGTAACCTGCGCGCGGGGGGTGACAGTAGTGCTGTGCGAGTTCTTCCTGAAAACTGCCGCATTCTTGGAGATGGCTCTGTCCTAGCTTGCGCCTGCAGGTGACAGTCGTGCTGTGCGAGTTGTTAGATGCAAAAACCTTCCGCTGCCTCCATTCTTGGAGAAGGCTCCGTTGTTAACTTGCGCCTGCAGGTGACAGTAGTGCTGTGCGAGTTGTTAGATGCAGAAACTTTCAGTTGCCGCCATTCTTGGAGATGGCTCCGTTGTTAACTTGCGCCTGCAGGTGACAGTAGTGCTGTGCGAGTCGCTGTATGCAGAAACTTTCAAGTGCCGCCATTCTTGGAGATGGCTCCGTCGTAAAGTGGCCTGTGCAAGCTTGAGAATACACAGCGTCCGAAGCAACCGTTCGAGTGAACATTTGTTCATGTTTGCGTGTTGCGTTGCGCTTGAAGGCCGAAGAGCATGAGTGTTAGCGCGAGTGCGTGTCACGTTGTGCAGGGGCCATGTTGTGTTGTGTTATTCTTACGCAGGGGACGGGCTATGTGTCACTTGTGACAGTCATGTTTTGACACTTTCCATTTGAAAGCCGTCAAAACACACGAAACCGGACCATGCGAGCGCAACTCCAAGCCGTCCAAAGTTCGAAAAAATGGCTTATGCCGAAAACTGCACATACTGTGCACTGCAGGCCTGGAACTTCTTTTTGGCATAGCAGTTCCTATTGGAAAGTAAGACGCAGATCTCGAAACGCCCAAAACCAGAATGCATGATTCCAAATCCAAGCCGTCCAAAGTTCGAAAAAATGTCTTATGCCAAAACCTGCACATACCGTGCCTGCAGGCATGGAACTTGCTCCGTGCATAGCAGTTCCTATTGGAAACTAAGGCACACAACTCAAAACGCACGAAACCAGAATGTACGAGGGCAAAACCAAGCCGTCCAAAGTTCGAAAAAATGGCTTATGCCAAAAACTGCACATACCGTGCCTGCAGGCTTGGACACGCAACTCAAAACGCGCGAAACCAGAATGCATGATTCCAAATCCAATCCGTCCAAAGTTCCGGAAAAATGGCTTATGCCAAAAACTGCAGAGACCGTGCACTGCAGGCCTGGAACTTGCTCCTTACATGGCAGTTCCTGTTGGAAAGTAAGGCGCGCATTTCAAAACGCACGAAACCAGAATGTACGAGGGCGGGGTTCAAGGTTTAGGGTTTAGAGGGGTTTTGGGGTTTTGGGGTTTGGGTCTTTAACAGGGTTTCTGAGGGGTTAAGAAAGGGTTAAGGCTGTTTTTGGCGTTCCGTGGAGTTTCATGCGGGCTCCTTAGGGGGGCTAGATGAGGCTTTAGGTTTAGGACGTTTACAGCGCTTTACGATTCTGGATTTTAGGAATATGACGCGAGTCTTGCAAGGAGGGGCCTACATAATTACCTATACTATTAAGAGGGCTCCTTATGATCTAAGTATAGTAGAACGGGCCCCAAAGCCGGAATCTATTTATAAAGGCCCCTGATCGAAGCTCTGCACTGTATTACGGGTACGTTTGATGATATAAATCTTGCATTACCCAGAATGAGGAATATACCATAAGTCCCATAGTGGTTATGGTTTTTTAGGTTAATTCAGGATTTATATCACCAACAGTATGAGTGTAGGGTTCAGGGTTTTGGGCTTAGGCAAACACCCAATCCAAAACCCCAACGCCTGAGACCTCTGAGCCTTTCTCCCTAAGCAAAAAAGGCCCAAGGCCCAACGCCAAAACCTAAGCCCAAAACCGTCTACGTCTATACGGGTGGTTCTCTTAACTAGGGTCTCTTTTAGCGTCCGCTTCATAAAGCTTACCTTTGGTTGGTAGGGAATGGAAGAATGGTAGTAATAATAGTTCTAATTGTACACCATTCCTCCATTCCCTACTAACCAAAGGTAAGAAAGGCGCCGTGCTAGTTACTTTCACCGAAATTGCTGGGGCAGCTGAGGTGCGTTGCTGCCCCTTCAGAGCAAGAAGGCCGCCCTGGTAATATTGGGGCCGAAATAATTACCGATACTATTTCGGGGGTTGCTTGTTATGTTTATAGTATACTGGGCCCCCAAACTCTATTCTAATTATTAAGGCCCTTGTATTACGCAGTTGCTGTTTCTGTTTGGTGGTGGGCGTGGGTGGGTGGATGGGTAGGGTTGAGCTGTTTTGATGTTCATGTTGCTTTGTGTGTTCGTGCGGAGACTTTACTGTCTACCTCAGACGAAGATCCCCGGACAGGACTGAGAATCTTCAGTTTTCGGGGCCTGGCACATCCTAAACCCTGCGCTGGGCCCTACACCCTAAACCCTACATAGGGTTTCTCGTAGTGGTAGTTTCGGGCTAGTGGTGTGGGGCCCTGTGATCAGGATCCTTTTCAAGTCACGGTCTTATAACAGGATCCCGTATCTTTTGAGACTCCCACATCTCTCGCTTTCTGATGTTCGTATGCATACATACATGGTGCATCTTACCTCAAATTGCATTGCATGACACTACACTACGTTGCATTACATTTACCTGCTTTCATACCGACATGCATACACACACACACACATGCACACATCGCATTGCATCGCATTGCATCGCATTGCATCGCATTGCATCGCATTGCATCGCATTGCATCGCATTGCATCCCATCCATCCATCCGTCCATCCGTACATATATACACACACATAGATACAGACCTGACAGGCGGACATACATGCATACACACAGACAAATAGACAGCATGTAGACATGTTTGTGCGGGTGTATTTCCGTAAAGACAGAGAGCAATATGTAAATACACAAGTCGACAGGTGACTAAAATACTATAAACGTCTAAACAAGCAATCAAGCAGGTATACACACAAACATACTACCGACATAAGTACCGATATAATGTTCAGAGATGCAGATGTAAACACGAATGCACATACTCATAAAAAACGCAGATGCACATACGCTATGTATATATATATATATATATATATATATATATATATATCGAGATATGAAAGTAGGTCTTTATACATATACATATATTCAAAGCTTGCGCCTGAGTTCTTAACAAGCCAAGCAGCCTTTGGCACGGACACCCCTCTCTCAAGGGCTACGCCGGCTACGCCGTGCCTCTGCCTGCTCCCCTGACGACGGGTGATGCCATGGTCTACTTCTTCTTCACGGCGGACTGCTTTGGGACGTTGGGGGTGTAGAGTTTAAAGTTGTTTGGCCTGTGGGTCTGTGCATTGGCCTGTGAAGTCCGTAGTTGGGCATTCTTGTTAAGATACTGTCTTGGCAGGGCTAGCATGACTTGGCTCCGGGGTGCCCCTAAACCCCAAGCACTAGACCATACCGTCATGAGAGGAGACAGAAGAGACAGATGCGATCCTGGGCCTATCCCCGAAGTGCAAGTCAGGGCAGTACCTCCTGTCATATCGGCGCTTCACCCAGATGAGCTCTTCTTTGTTGTATGCGGAGAAGACGGTGCGGAGTGCTTGTGGGCGGGTGCCACATGTCCATCTAATTCCCAACAGCCGCTTCACTACACCGGGACTTTGCACTGATCATGCAACCCTCTTCATGGAGCATGTTGCTGGGTTGTCCTTTTGGAATTTTAAATTTTCCCTACTATTTCGTAGAGAACCATAATAGTAAATAGGTTTCTAAGTGCTTAAAGGACAACTCAGGTTGTGGCAGTGGTGACTTCTGTGACTTTTGAATCTCCTGATTTGCGTCCCGGGGCTGTGTTGGAGAGTACGTGTCAGCTGGCATATGCACATTCACCGCATCCTTACCTACTTCCGGGACACAGTGCAGGCAATGTGACGTTCATCGAGGCGCAGAATTCTCCTGCCCGGGTCTTTGCGCACGGAAACCACCTCTTTCGCGCTGCACTGCTGAAATCGGGGGAGATCAAGGTGAAGATCTTCAAACGGACGGGAGAGCTGGCTTTCTCTACGATGCTTCCCAAGAGCAAGTGCAGGAACCTGCACGGTTGTGAGTCACTGCAATTCCCACGGATTTTCGTCAAGCAGAACCACCTGTCCCGTGGCAAGATCAAGAGGGTTCACGAAGCCTAAACCTTAACCCTAAACCCTGAACCCTAAACCCCTAAACCCCTAAACCCTAAACCCCTAAACCCCTAAACCCTAAACCCTAAACCCTGAACCCTAAACCCGACAAGAGGGTTCACGAAGTCTTTGTGCTGACGTCTCCATTCAGACCCTGGCGGCCTTTCGTGATAGTTACTCTTTATGATCCGACTCTTCACCTTCTAGTAAGTAATATATATATATATACATATATATATATATATGTATATATACACTATACACAGAGTGAATCCCATAAAGTTGGAAATCGGGTTAAGGCCAAAGAGTGTTGGGATCCCTACATATTACTCTTAAGGATTGAGGCTATGCGGTTTCCAACTTTTGGGCTTTTACTGTAGGGGCCTTAATAATTACCTATACTATTTTTGGTGGTTCCTTATCATAATTGCAGTATAATGGGCCCCAAACACCAGTCTAATCATTAAGGCCCCTATACCATAGAACCCTTATAGATCCCTTGCAGAACCCTTTAAAGAACCCTATAAGGATCTTCTTTAGACCTCCAAAGCCTAAACCCTAAACCCTAAACCCCGAAACCCTACACCCTAAACCCCTAAACCCCTAAACCCTAAACCCTAAACCCTAAACCGTAGCCATTTTGGCTCAAGCGCCCTGTTGACTTTGGTGTACCCTCCAGGCTACCTAAGCTCATCCTAACTTGCGACCCATGACTGTCGTCATGCTGCTCCGCTCGTTACTGTTGCTTTTGGTTCAGGTTGGTGGTGCAACTGAGCCCAATGCGGGTCCGAGTCAGCCTGGTTGTCCAACCATCCCTGCCGAGATCATCGCCATATACTTCCGCTCGATCATGGCCGATGACCTCAGGGGTGCTGTCCCCTTTTTCAACTTCGATACTGTACTCTCATCGGACAGCATTGTTTGTGCTTGTGACGCGGCCAGCACGTTGAACCAACTGTCCGATGCCCTCCTCATGACTCATCCAGATAAGGGCGGATCTGACAGTGCCTTTCGGGCTGTACTCGAGGCTTCCTGCCCAGCTTTGCAGAATATCCCACCTGCATTCCTTTCGCCGGCTGTGCGTTCACGCAGGCCAACTCAACCATCAGCCTGCTACCGTACTCTTGTGGCTCTCCTCCGTGAATTTGTGGACATTCTCCAGCTTCATCACGCCAATGTTGCTGGTGAGCCTTGCACCGGTTCAGGACTACCTCAAGTGGTACAACAAGCCGCAACTGGGATTACTTCGACAGCCTTGGTTGAGCACCTCGCCTTGACTGTTCCGCAGCCATCTTTTGAGCGTAGCGACTTCTCAGGCGATTTGGGATCCTCAATTATTGTCTTGCCTGCACTTGATGCGGTCGCCGTAGCTGAACCTGTGGCTTCCTTTCCCGCAGAGGTTTCATCTTTTCCAAATGATTTACTCATACCGGCACTTCAAGATTCACCATCTTCTTCTTATTTTTCAGTGGAGGCGCCTGACTTGCTTGTGCACCCTACGATCATTGATCACGCTGCCACTACCACTCCGCAAGCAATGCTTCCTTCTGGCGCTCAAAAACCTCCCGAGTTGATGGTCCAGCCTACTGTTATTTACCATGCGACCACCACCGTGGCCCCGGTGTTTGCCTCTACTGTGCCCCAACACACTCTTTTCGTGGATGTCATTGGACAGGCCACTTCCGCCCCTCCTGCTGCTTCACTTTCCGCTCAAGGAGAATTACTGCAGACTGGAGTTTCTTTGACCACGCCAACTGTAGTTGGCGCAACAGCTTCAACTCCCGAAGTTCCTCTTGTGTTTGATGAAGATTTACCATCCCGCTTCCATTCTTCGTCAACCACTGGTTCTTTAATTTTCAGTTTTCTCTCCTTTGGCGCCTTGCTTCTTTTGGGCTTTGGTGCGGGATTGGCTTACATCCAGTCTTCTTCTCATTCACCAAAAGTCGATCATCCGGACGTTTCTCAACCTCGGGAGAAAGTGTCGCCCGATCCGGCTCCAAGCCCAACTGCGCCTGACGAAGTCCGCTCTTCGAACGCTGCTGATTTCCGCTACGTTCAGAAGCTTAAAGCTTGCTTCACTTTTGGGCAGCTTATGCGCCACCTTTCTCAAGAGCTTGTTCCACAAGACATTGTCTATCACTTCTGGACCAAGCTGTCAGCCCCACGAGATGAGGCTTCGGAGGTCAGCAATGAGCGCGTGACTCAGCTTCTGGTGAGTTACGCCGCAGCCATCAATCCCGCCTCCAACGGTGAGTGCATCTTTTCCGTGGACGACGATCTCTTCAACCTCCTACTTGTGGGAGCCACTGACGAAGTTGTTGCGCTAATTGGCCAGCACTCTACGACTTTTCTTCAAAAAGCCAAAGTGCTCCGCATGAACAACTTTTCGATGTGTGGCAGCAAGATTTATCGTGGTCTGAACGTGACATCCTTGACCCTTTACTCGGCTCCGAAGGCCAAGCTTTCGAATGTGCTCAACAACTGGATGCACGCTTCGGACTATTCTTTCCCTTCAGGTCCTTCAGAGTTGCTGATTTGTCACTTGGTACGCGGCGCCGGGCAGAAAGACGGAGGGCTAGGCGCACTCGCTCAAGAAGCCCTACGGGAACCTCGATTCACTGCCCCACGATGGACAGCGAGTGGGCCTACAACTCGGATGGTGAATATGTTCCTGTCCCTCCGCGCTCGCCGACCGATGGCCCCTTCGGTCCACCACCGCCCACTCCAGTCAATAGGCCGGCCAGTACAATGGTCTCCAGCGGCGGTCTGGCTCCTACAGAGCTGATGGGGATTTGGCGGGAACCACAAGGTGAAGAATGTGCAGGTGAAGAAGATTCGATGACGGCAATGGCCAGCGCACCTTCCTCGACACTTGCTACCGAACAGTCGGACGGCCACGAACTCACTACAGTGACCACCACCGAGCTGATAGTGATGATGCCGATGATGATGTCCAAAACTGAATGAGTCTGAGGATACGATGTGAGTCCGAGGGCAAGCAGTGAGTGAGGCGTTTTTCTTTGTAGTGTAAGCCATACGTGGCAGGCTCGACTTGTTTGCAGAGCAGAAAGAGTCACTACACTTAAAAAAAAACCCTAAACCCCTAAACCCTAAACCCTAAACCCTAACCCCTAAACCCCTAAACCCCTAAACCCCTAAACCCCTAAACCCCTAAACCCCTAAACCCTGAATCGCCAAAGCAGCTGGTCCAGGTATGTCCTCGCCTTAGGCACTGTGAAGTGGCCCGGCTTCAAGATGAGCCTACGTGTCCATCTTATTCCTTTGGGCTTTTGGTTTAGGGTTTAGGGTTTTGGGTTTTGGTTTCGGGTTTTGGTTTAGGCTTTAGGGTTCAGGGTTTCTCGGGTAGTAATCGAGGTTTTTGTTCGCATTTGAGGCTTGGGTTTTGTTTGCACGGCTGGTGGGCTCGTAGACATCACGAGAATATTGGGGTTGGCGTGCCGTGAGGTGCTGGGGCCAGCTGCCGTCTGTCCGGTTATGTCATCATCAACCCGCATTTCCAATTCCCCCGCAATCCGCAACCCCCAAACAGTCCATCCGCAGTGCATTAGTTGACTAGGCCCCAGTGACTTATCATAGCTCCGTATAATCCCTAACCCTAAACCCCTAAACCCTAAACCGCTAAGGAATCAAAAGTCTAAGCCAGAAACACAACGTTCAGGGTCGGGTGTTTCGGGTTCAGGCTTTCGGGTTGAATGTGTGCCCTGAACAGCCCCGTTTTTGCAGGCCCACCGTTCAAAAGCTTGAAACCCCTTAACCCAAACCAAACCCAAGCCTCCAAACCTTAAGTAAACACTCCACCCTAAACTGTGGACAAGCTTCACTCTAAACCCTAAACCCTGAACCCCAAACCCTAAATCCCAAACCCTAAGCCCCAAACCCCAAAACCCCAAAACCTTAAGCCCGCAGGAAGGCTCCCCTGCGCTTCGTGCGTCAAGGCCTTCGGGCTCTGTGGGCCTTGCGTATGCTGATTTTGAGTTGTCGGGTTTAGGGTTGAGGGTTGAGGGTTTTAGGGTTGAGGGTTTTAGGGTTTAGGGTTTTAGGGTTTAGGGTTTAGGGCTGGGGGTTGAGGGTTTAGTTTTCAGGGTGTCTGTTTGCGCAGTGGCTGGTAATCCATGCTAGGATGGCGCCACCTCACGCCAGGGTTTGTGGGTGGCGGCATATTGCGCGTCAAGCGACCTTCCTTGCATGTGTCATAGAACTCGGTGAAACCGGAAGCTCTCTTAAACCCGCCCGCTGTGATGATACCACAGACAACCACCCAAACCATTTCCTGTTAGGGTTTGGGGCTTACGCCCTCAATTCCCACACCGAGCAGACAGGGAGGGGCTACAGGACAGTATTGCAGGGTTTGGAAAGATTCAGGGCTCCATGTGACCATGTGGCATTAAAGGTTTACTGTGGAGCCAGCTAGTACGGGAGTTTCCTAGAGATCCAGCTCGGGAAGCTTCGGTATCTCACAAATGAGAGGGGTTTAGGGTTCCCACCTTGGAAATTTCAGTAGAAGCCCAAAAGTTGGAACCAATAGCCTCAATCCTTAAGAATAATTAATGGATATGGGATTCCAGCACTATTTGGCCTTAACCCGGTTTCCAACTGTATGGGATTTACTGTACCTTGTAGAAGGTGAAAAGTCGGATCATGGAAGGTAACTATCACGAAAGGCCGCCAGGGTCTGCGTGGAGACATGGGGTTTACTGTAGGGTTTTCTCCTTGGGAATTATTGCGTTTGGTGGGGCTGGGGAGTCTCGGCGGTGCAACGTTATGCGCTTCCAGCTCAATTCCGAAGGCGAAATCCAAAACTGGATACCTCCAAATCTTGTGGGGTTTATGGGTGTAGGAATCTAGGAGCTTTAAGGATTTAGGAGCTTTAAGGATTTAGGGTTTAGGGTTTAGGGGTTTGGAGTTTAGGGTGTAGGGTAACCTAAAGCTGACCCGGAATCCTATACACTCTGGACTGTATACACCTGTGCCGTATGGACTTCCAAAACCGGCGCCGAAGCCGTAAACCCGAGCTCCTGAACACTCATCTAGAAGCCTTAGGGGTCATCTAGAAGCCTTGGGGGTACTTAGAAGTATTCTTTATGTTTTGGTTATTTTAAGCCCTAAGAAACAGCTAAAAACATGGTTTTTGCCAGGGTTCTAAGTTCAGTATACCTTAATCTACCAAACCCTACTTTTTTGTAGGTTCTTATTATAAACCCTAATATGGAATTTATAGGGACCCTCCAAAAAAGTAGGTTTTGGTAGGTTAAGGTAGAAGCTTGAGTAGTTGCCAAAACTTCTCCTCGAGGCTCCAGAGTCGACAGTACTGTACCCAAAACCCTATTTGAAACAACAGGGCTCCATTTAAAACAAACTTTAAATTCAAAAACCCTACTCCAAAAAAACGGCCCCTACAGTGAATCACCGAAACGAGTGTCAGTTTTAATCTCGAGACCCTACACTCTAAGAGCACTGCCCTACAGTCGAACTCTTAGTCTTCGGCCCGGGGCTGAGCTCTGGCCCAAACTTAGGGGTACTTAGAAATATTTTTTTATTTTTTGTTATTATGGTTCTAAGTTCAGTATAGCAAAGCCCTAAAGCCAAAGCCCTAAACCCCAAGCCCTAAACTCTGAACGATGCAGCAGGCTTGAAGATCGGCTGTGGCTCCGGCTGCTCCTATCTCTCTATGGAAGGCCTCAACCCGAAAGCGTAAACCCTAAACCCTGTGTTGCAATCCTCGGATTTCGGCTCCAAGACGCTGAAGTCAGAACTGTCAGACCAAGCTCTGCCCTCCGCTTCAAATCTGTCCAATCTCCATCCCGACTCTACATCCCTAAACCCCTAAAACCCTAAACCCCTGAATCCTTTTCGACCAGGAAAACTCAACCTCCAACTCCCTGCCTTGATTTTTAAGGTGTAGGGCGTGGAGGGTTTAGGGGGTTCAGGGTTTAGGGTTTAGGGTTTAGGGTTTAGGGTGGAGGGTTCAGGGTTTAGGGTTTAGGATTCGGACGTCGACTACTCGGTTGCAAAGCGAAAAGCAGAGCCCAGACTCTCCAGGACTCGAACTTCCGCAAGCCCCCAAAATCAGGGACCCCAAAAAGCACATAAAGGGGGTTGATATGGGATATCCCTATACAGCATATACATTATAAGGGGGTTTATATGTGATATCCCTATACATTATAAGGGCGTTTATATGGGAGATCCCTATCCTAATTTATGCTTAGGGTCCTTTTTGGGGCCCCTAAGAAACAGAAGCAGCAGCCAGAGCTCTGGACCCTGACCCGGATCCCAAAGCAAAGACACGGCACGCGCTCCCCAAGACAAACCTTAAACTGGGGTGTAGGGTTTTAGGGGTTTGGGGTTTATAAAGGGTTTAGAACAAAACCCAAGTCAAAACGTGGCAAGGGTATCATATCGGTCTCCCTCGTGAGCTGCACATTCAGCAGGAGATTGCGCTGCCTGGCTGACTTAGCTTGAGGTGTCGAGACTCGCTACCCCTTACCGCAAGGCTCCTTTTGCAGAACCCCTAATATAATTACTACAGTACAAGTTGAGGTGCATGTACCACTTACGAGATATTGGAGTCACGGAGGATGAGATGAGGGTTTTCCGTACGGGGGATCCAGGGTACTGTATGCGCAGATGTTGGATTTCGAGCTCAGGGTATGGGATTTGGGTTTTGTGGTGCAGCGTTATCATGAGTTTAAGCGGCAGGTTTTTGTCCCACTGATTCTTGGAAGCTTAGGATCCTCACCGACAGCAAAAATCACATGGGCCAGGTACCCAAAACGAGAGTTAACTTGACGGAGTTTGCCCACTTAGTCTTGGAGTCTTGGTGTCGGTTGCGGCGTAAGATTCCTCGCCGAAAGGCGCTGGCTATGCGAGACCTAGCTTCAGCAGAAATCGCTCGGTGAGGGTGTCTGCCAAAACTCAGAAGTGACCATGTAGGTTTAAGGGTATTATGAGGACTCCTTTAAGATTACTAGAAAGGTTAACTATACGGGTTAAGGGTTTGTAGGGTTTAGGGTTTAGGGTTTGTGGAAGCAAAGCACACCCATCCTAAGGACCTATGCTCCTCAGCGGCGAAACCGAAACCCTAAACCCTAAACCCTAAACCCTAAACCCTGAGGGATGAAGGGTCTGATTTCGCGGGGACCTGTGTGCTGGTAAGGGCACTGGGTTGTCGCGTCTGGTTCGTAATGGCGAACCTCCCCTGGCCTCTGTGGCCTTCGGCGAGCAAGACGGATTGCTGGTGGAAAAAGGGGCTCAAAAAAAAAAACCCTAAACCCTAAACCCTAAACCCTGAATGCGAGCACAAGAAGCCCACCCCTGCTCATCTTCATCGTCTTGAGCCCAAAGTCGCTAAAGCTCCCACTCCCCACATGATGCGCTATAAGGGTACTCTAAGGGGCTCCTTTACAGGGCTCTATAAGGGTTTAGGGTTCCCGAAAGTTGGGGGTACTTTTATTTGAGGTCCTTATAAGAAAGATCCTACTATTTCGGATACAGGGTGCACAAGCTTGCAAACATCAGTACTCTTCCTTTACAGTGGCAGTTCCTTGCTATGACTATTTCCAAACCCGAAACCCCAAAACCCTGAAACCCTAAACCCTAAAACCCTAAAACCCCAAACCCCAAAACCCGTATGACTTACCTTTGGGAACTAGGGGATGGAGGAATGGGGCACAATTATAACTACTACTACTACTACTACTACTACTACCATTCTTCCATTCCCTACTAACCAAAGGTAAGATGACCCCGAAGTTCAGAGTCTTGAAGCTTCCAAAACGAAAAGGAGGGAACCTCAGGAGGGACCCCAAGGTATATACCCTTAATATACAGCTATTATATACCCATTATACAGCTATGATATAGCCCTTAATACAGCTATGATATAGCCCATTCTACAGCTATGATATACCCTTAATACAGCTATTATATACCCATTATGCAGCCATACTATACCCTTAATACAGCTATTATATACCCTTAACACAGCCATTATATACCCATGATACAGCTATTATATACCCTTAATGCAGCTATTATATACCTATTATATAGCCCGTTATAGGATAGGGGTCCTTATTACTTGGAGCGTCGGGGGACTTAGTATCTTAGGGACTTATCAGTACCAGGGTCCCTTTTAGGGTACTTATAAGTCTACTTACTACCTACTTACTAAGTCCCTGAACCCTAAACCCTAAATCCTATACTACCCTTATAGAGCCCTTTAAAGGAACCCTTAGAATCCCCTTTAAAGGAGGCCCTACTTACTAAGTCCCCCGACCCTCCAAGTAAGGGTCCTTCCTTTTACCCTTAAGAAGCTGAAAGGCTGACCGACGCCAATGACTTCACCATCCAGACTCCGGGCCCCTGTTGGTTTTAGGGTTTAGGGTTTTAGGGTTTAGGGTTTTAGGGGTTTAGGGGTTTAGGGGTTTAGGGTTTAGGGTTTTAGGGTTTAGGGTTTTAGGGTTTGGGTTTTAGGGTTAGAGTTGTGGGCTCAGGGTCCCCAGACAATCCCTTGGTCCCTTGTACTTTTGCACTAGAAGACAGGGTTTCCCATACTGGGAGCTGTGTGCAAGTATCGCCGGAAATGTATACTATTCTTCTGGGCCCAAAGTACCTATAGGGACTGCTTCAAGGCCAAAGTATATAGTACGGCTGAGGATATAGATCCTGCATTACCTTACGGACCCTAAACTATGGTAATTATGGTACATTCCTTATAAGGGGTAATCAACCCTGGGCTTAGGAGTACCATACTTTAACACTTTTTTGGGACCTGTTACTTTAAAGGGAACCCACTATGAAATAAAAGTCTATACTTTTCTCTCCGTGGTTACTTCAAAGCCCAGAACCGTATTTGGGCACATGGGCCCTTAGGGCTTCGGGAACCCTAAACCCTAGACCCTAAACCGTAGACCCTAAACCCCTAAACCCCTAAACCCTAAACCCTAAACCCTAAACCCTAAACCCTAAACCCTAAACCCTAAACCCTAAACCCTAAACCCTAAACCCTAAGCTGAGCATCCGCCAGCTTGGCAGTTCCGGCACGCGGCGGCCGAAAAGTTTGGCGTTGAAGCCCAAGGCAGTTAATTACTTTGATAGTGAACGGGGGAACTTTAAACTTTTTGGTTTTACATATTAGCTCTATCTTAGAAAGTTTGAACTTTTTGTGGGCCCGGTTGTTGAAAGAAGAGAGATTAGGCTGCTTTTTGAACGCATGGCTGCGACTCCGATAGATGCGAGGAATGGCCGTCTGTACACCGTGTCCTATTCCAGCGGCCAGATTCTCTGGTCACAGGCTCTGGTCATGGACGTGACACAACAGCCTATTCTCGCTCATCATGTCAGAGGGCTATGTCTCTGCTACTTCTGAACGAACCTGGTCTGGTGTGGTGGTAGTACTGCAACTGCGACGTCGGCTTCTACTGTTGCTGCTGCTGCTGCTGCTGCTGCTGCTGGTGCTGCTGCTGCTGCTGCTGTTGCTTCCACTGCCGCTGCCCCTGCATTGTCGGCTGATCCCTTCATCTGCTGTCACTATGGTTCCCTTATAAAGATCACCTCGCAGCTCGCCAGCCGAGCAGGTGTCTGTCTTCTCGTCGCTGACCATGCAGCTATTGTCCCGACGGACCCTCGATCTCGGCCGTGAACCGGCCTGGCGGCAGGAGAGACCCTGCACCCTAAACTCTCAATGCTTTAAAAGCAAACACTCTCAACCCTGAACCCTGACCGTGGTTGGGCGTATGTTCTTTTGCTGCTTAGGGTTGCACGGTTCAGGGCTCAGTGTGAGTTTGTATACCACGCTAGGCGCAAAAGGACGAAGGCCTCGTCGGGTAAGTTCAGAGCCCTAAACCCCAAACCCTAAAGGGCCCTAAAGTAAGCGAGCCGGATACGTGAGCGAAGTGCCAAGATTTGGGGCCAGCCACTCGACGCCTGCGCCCAGATCTTTTCCACTTCAATTACATATGGCTTGGCCCAATTTCAAGGGCTAGAGTGTGGCCCATACCCCGGAATCCCGTGCCCATCGTTTCCAATGCTTAGCTTCAAGAGCTCGAAGGATCAGTGTGATTGAATCATGGCATGCGAAACCTTCCTCCAAGACCTAACCCCCCCTCCCCGTCCCACCAGCAACTGCAGATAATGAAAAAGCAGCCGCACCGAACCAGACTCTTATAATCATTACCTATAGAATTTTGGGGTCCCTGATCAAAATTATAGCATAATGTAGCCCAAAACCCTTCACTAATTATCAAGGCCCCTATATTCTTCCACCCTCTACCAATTATGAGGGCCTCCTGGCTGGACTCTTGAACAAGACTTCAGGGTATCAGGGTATTAAGGTATTAGGGCGTTAGGGCATTAGGGTATTCGGGCAATATAGGGTATCAGGGCATTAGGGCATTCGGGTATTAGGGTATTCGGGCATTAGGGTTATTAGGGTATTAGGGAATTAAGGTATTAGGGTATTAAGACCTGAATTGCGCTTTAGGTTTGGGTACTGCCCCACTCAGTAACAGTTTAATGATCTTCATAAGATAGATATCTTAGGCCCTTCATAGTATCCTTGTTATAGACTGATACCGTATGGGGGCAGTACCCAAGCTTGGTGGCAAGAGTTTAGAATCTAGGTCCTGGTGGCTACAGAATTTCAGGTTGAAGGGATGTGGTTTCGGAATCAAGATCCCGAGTCTGCGAGCCTTGGCCCGAACCCTGCCCGGCTAGGGGGTCCCCTGACAAGTTGGGCAGCCACTTAGGCTTAGGGTTTAGAGTTTAGGGTTTAGGGTTTCACGGTTTGGGTTTTAGCCTGTCTAAACCCTACTCTCTGATGTACTTCTCGGCTCGCCGCAGGCACCGAGCCTGCTCCTTCACCACGGTCATCTGATCATTGCCAGTGCCTTTCAGCTTCACCTTGTGGCTTGGCATTGCTCCTAAAGTTTTTAGGGAGGGACTCAGTACGGAGATTGTGCTTTAAGCATTAATTACAAGCAGGTTCAAGAAGCCGGAATGTAGGAACCTGATTAAGAAACCCTGGCCCTATAACCCCCAAATAAGAGGACTCATTCCAGGAACCCTTATAGCCCTAATAAAGACCCAGGGTTTCTTAATCAGGTTCCTACAATATTCACCTACTTCCTTGGTCTCTGTCTCATCTTTCGAGCAATCTTAGGGTGTAGGGCTTCAGTGCAAGAGCGGTTGACGTTGGTGCTCCTTGCGTGTGCGGTGTACTCGTAGGATGTGTATGTCTGAATCAATAGTCTGACACTCTTGAGTTCAACAGTTTGCACTACAAGCAAGGTCAGTGCTGTGGCAGACTCCCTGGCACCGATCAAGGTGCAAACCCCTTGCAAGGATGTGGAGTTCGTTCGGGGCTTGAGAGCCATGCACGATTTTGGCCAACATGTCATACATCGACCAACTGCCAAGGAGGGGACGTTCGTCCCAGGTCTGTCTTGATTATACTTCGATTGCAGCTCTGACGAAGTTTTCCATCACTACAAAGCTGAGTCGCACACAAGAAGATGTGACAAGCGAATCGCTGCCATGCCGACAAGGGTATATAATATAGGGGCCTGAATAGTTACCTATACTTTTTTGGGGGTTCCTTATTATTCTAAATATAGTATAAATATAAGCGGGTTGACTTTCCGTAAGCTATCAACCCTACGCACTGGATCCTGAAACGTTGGGTTCTAAACCCCGCAGAACGGGCCCCCGCATATTGCTGTCGGTGGGCGGAGAGTCGGTGCAACAGCCTTTAACTTTTCTGAGGTATTACTATAACCCTTGTATTTCCCCTAGGATACTGGGCAACCACGGATTGAGGGGTCAGTCCCCGAAAAAGTATACAGTCGTTTCGCAGCCGCTCTCCTCTACCTCATTCGGTCAACATTTCGAGGGCTGCGACTCCGAATTGCTTCGACGATCTCCGTAAATGTTCCTCCATGTACGTCTCTTCCACTCTGGACTTTCCCATGAGAAGCCTGGTGGCCTTCGACCAAGCTTGGTTCCATGCAGTCGTCAGTGTTCGCCCGCAAGCGTTCGCAAGGACTCCTCTCATGAGCTCGTTTGTCGCATCGCAGGCTTCGCTTTTGGCACGTGTCAGTTCTTGCAGGCAAAACGGGGATATCGTGCAAGGCGTGCCAAAGCTTGCCTGTGGGCATCTGGAACGCAGCTACTGGTGGATGCGGACCAACACAGCTTGCACGAAATCGAAGCTGCCTTGAGCATTCTACTCTTTGACGGCCAGAAGGTCAGCACGACAGTGTTTGCAGAGCCTTCACGATGCACCAGTCGAAGATGGCGGACCTTCTTGAAGAAGCATAGCCTCAAGTTCCACGCTGTGAAACCCGTTGGGGGTTATTCTGATCCCACAGACCAGGTCATCAAAAGGGAGCTGCGCAAGTTGGCTGCGAAGCCTTCAGTGAGGAAGATTGCATTGATGGTGTCGGACACCGATTTCCTAGAGAATGTCCAGCTGGCTATAAACTCAGGGAGCGAGGTGGTTGTGTTGATGCCATCGGAATACCAAGGAAGCATTCACCAGTATGAGAGTGCAGGCGCCACGGTCTTGCGCTTGGAGAGGAAGGACCAGCTTGTCTACAAAGTTAAGGCTGTGTTGCATGCCGATGGCAGTGGCTCAGTGCGAAGATGCCTGCCCTTTGTTCCCAGATCCTTCGCTGAAGAAACCCCTGTGCTGGAGAGTTTCTTGAACAAGTGGAAGTACAGTGCAGGGGAGCGAGCCTACATGTCACCGTGCATAGCCAAGTTCTGGTTCACAAATAGCTTAGGGCCTCTCACAGTGTGGCCAAGCTCTGCTTGTATGGCTGAGATGCACAGCACGGTTTCGCAGGCCAGAATTCAGCAGTGGAAGCCTTATCGGCAAAAGCTCGCATTCTTTCTACCTTTGGGTGCCGGTGGACGACCATCCCAGAAGTTATGCCAACAGTTCGGAAGCAAAACCGCGTGGCTTGTGGCCCAAAGCCCGGGGCCGTTCTTGTTGAAGGACACTGCGAGACTAGTGGAAGAGGCCTTCAGGAAGCTTGGATACCTTGACCAGTCTTTGAACTCTGATCTACAAGAGGCTGTTCAGATCTTCGCAAACCTTAGCAAGAACAAGCGCTTTCTGCGGAAGATGGCAACGTTGCCCCAGGTTGGTGACAGCACTGCGAGTGTATGCAAAAGTATCAGATCTGCTTTCCTTTCCAGTCGGAGCAGCGGACAGTGGCAGTTGCCGCCTTCAGACAAACACGTGCGCAAACTGTTGCTCAAGGAGAATGTCTTGAAATCGACATCAAGCACACGGCAGCAAGTTATGGAGGCAATGCAACGATACTCGGCGCAAAAGAAACTGCCGAGAATGAAGACGTACAACGGCAACGTGTGGCAGCTGTTGTGCATGATCAACCAGAAGGACCCCCAGCGCAGGGACCGAATTTGGAATGACTAGTCATGCACCATGTGAGTGGTTGGCATGGCAAAAGAGGCAGGCGGCGGTGCTTGGAGTTGTGGTGTGGCTTTCGTAGATAGCCGCGTATGTGCGTATGTACGTGTGTAATTACGGTATATGCATGCACAGTACACATGCAGGCACGCTAACATGTAAGCTTGTCAATGCATTTACACATATACACACGTAGCAAGTCCGATGGAGGATATGATGTATTGGGATGGATGCATGGAGGGAGGGAGGGAGGGATGGATGGATGGATGGATGGATAGATCGGTCGATGGAAGGACCGATAGATAGATCGATAGACAGGCCCATACATGGTGAGCTAGTCAGGAAGCCGAACCAAATCCGAGGCCGAAAGCTAGCCACGAGAAAGGAGCCCAACCACGGCAGTGCCGTGAAGACTCCGGGGTATGCCCGTTTTAGGGTTCGACGGCTGGGGTTTCAATAACTCAGCAGATCCTCACCGAGCAGACCCTTAAGCTCTTATGGTGAAGAAATGAAAGCCAAGCAGGCAGCAAGACCTTCCTGGACACCAAGATCTATGTCCGTTCAAAGCCTTCTTTTCGAAACACTTGAGGCTTCAGCATCAGCGGTAAATGCAGAACCCCATACCCCAGGCTGCACCCCATACCCCAAAACCTGATCAACTGTATGATCCTGGCCCTAACTGAAATTTTAACAAGTTGTCCCTGGTTTGACCTGGCAGATGATTGGCTTCGCAGACGCGGAGCAGGTGGAGAGGTGCGGCCTTCTTCTTTGCTCCGATGTTTAGGGCCTTGGTTCTTGGGTTGTCGGATGTTGGCGGATCTTTTCTACTACTACTGCTGCTACTACTACTACTACTACTAGTACTACTGCTACTGCTACTACTACTACTACTACTACTACTACTACTACTACTACTACTACTACTACTACTACTAGTATGACAGTTTGTTTGGGGGGAGTGTTGGGTGAGAGTCGTTGACAGTTTAGAAGCGTCAGAGCCTCTGTCGACGATTGAAATGGAGACGTCGGTGCCAGGTAAACCCTTAGGAGGGTTCGAGGAGGGGTGTGGAGTTTTTGATTTAGGGTTCAGGGTGGAAGCAGCTTCCAATCCTGGGCACTGCACGAAAGGGATCAGTTGTTGGGCTTGAGGGGCTAGGGTCAATCGGGGTTGCGCTGAGGGTTAAGTTCGAGGTTCAGGTTTGAGGCCCAGTACAAGTACCCGTCCACTGCCAGGATACCTGAACTACTTGGCTGCAACAACGGTGTCGCGCTGGCAGCCTGGCATGTTGCAAGTGTCAGCGCAAGGGTTTTGATACTGTGTCCCCGGAAAGTCGAAGTCTGAACCCTCAAGCCTCAAAAGCTGAACCCGGCAGGCCTAACTTCTGAACCCCAGACCCTTGACCCATGTTTTCTTCGGAACTTTGGGTTCAGCAGTTTGTGCGTGTTGGCACGGCACTCTGCCCACCCCGAAAGGCATGGGACAGCCGGTAAGCCGGAACAGGTCACTGAACCACTGCCCAACCGCAGTCTAGACGTGGGAAACACTACAAGGATGTGCTGTAGAGCAAACTAAACCCCAAATTCAGGAAACCAATGGCAAATTCGGGAAGTCAGGGCCCTAGGCTGCACACCCTCCGCTAGCCTCGAAGCTAGATTCTCACAAGCCCGAAATCCTAAATCCAAAACCCTACTTAAAGGACCACGGGACTTAGTAACTAGGTTATAACTAGGGTAACTCTACTTATAGCTACTTATAACCCCAATTAAGGTACTTATGACCTTACTTACTAAGTCCCATGATCCTCCAAGTAAACCCACAGCCCCTCAAACCCCAAAGCCTGAGCCATGCACCCAACCCACTTGCAAACAAACATTTTGTCCATAACACAACATCCTCAAAATCTCAATGCCGCCGTGTTTGAGCTGTGACTTGGGGTTTAGGGTTTCAAATACACAGGAAGGGTTGAGGATTTTCGGTTTACACGGTTTAGGGTTCAGGGTTAACTTCCAAACTTCGCGACTCTGAAGCACACAATATATGGGCCCGAATGATTACCTGTTGGGTAGTTGTCAAAATTATGGTCCCTTTTGGGGTACCCTAATAAGTAATATTTGACAACCACCCTATTATCTTCTCCCGGAGTTACTAGGGTTCCACCTTCTTGGTAAGTATATCATTGCCCTAAGAAACCTCTGCGCAAAACGTTCAAGCCCTTGTATTTCCCACTTCGCTTGTGGGGTTTGCCGTTTAGGGTTGCGTCCTAAACTCCGAACCGCAAATGGGTGGTTGTCAAAATTATGGCCCCTTTTTGGGTACCCTAAATATTGGGTGCCGTATTATAATAAATAATAAGGACCGAAAAAGGGACGCTAACATTCACAACCACCAAAATAGTTGAGGTTTAAAAATCCGCAACTTTCAGATTTCCGCGTCCGTTCTAATTGTTCAGGCCCCTATATTGTAGTGCCCTTATAGTAACCCCTATAATAGCCCTTGAAGGACCCCTTTAAAGGAACCCTAGTCTAACTTCTCTCGCAAGCCATACACGACCCCTGGCTCCGGCTCAGCCCTCCAGGGTTTCGGGTGTCTAGGATTTAGGGTTTAGGGTTTAGGGTTTAGGGTTTAGGGTTTAGGGT
>CAJNDT010006224.1:976616-996616 GCA_905221615.1 Symbiodinium sp. CCMP2592
GGGTTTAGAGCTTAGGGTCTAGGGTTTAGGGTTCAGGGTAGAGTTCGCAGTTCCAGCTCGTTAGTGGTTTGGGGTTCAGCATCTGGTGGTTTCGGGGTTAAGGATGTCGTGTTCATGTCCTACTTGGAAGGACAGGGGACTTAGTAAATAGAGTTATAAGTACCCTAAATGGAGTTACCCCAACTTATGAACGACTTACTAAGTCCCCTGCCCCTCCAAGTAGGACCTATAGGTACGACACGGAAGATGGCCTGGCAAACAACCTCTTGGGCTTGGGGGGTTGCAGGGTTTCAGTGGTTTGGGGGTTTAGGAGGTTTGCGGTTTTGGGCTTTGGTAGGGTTCCTTTAAAAGGGGTCTATATGGGCGACCGTAAGTGCTATTTTAAGGGTTTAGTGTAGGAACCTCAACACTTACCTATACTTTTCTGGGAGGTTTCCTAACATAACTCCAGTATGATCTATTCCAAAACCCTACTAATTATTCCAATTGTCAATGCACCTACAGTAAACTCTGAACGATGAACCTCTACACCGTATGCTCTAGCCCTTAAGCCCTGAACCCATAAATCCCTAAGCCCCAACACTAAACCCGGAAACCTAAACCCTAAACTCAAAACCCTCGAACCCAGAGCCGCTAAACCCTGAGCCCCTAAACCCTCAACCCCTGAACCCTAAGCCCCTTAAGGAGCCTCCTCGTCCTGAATCGCGAAACCCGAAGCCCTTGAAGGGAACCCAGTCCTGAGCCCTTTACACCTAGTAGTAGAGTAGGTAGCCTTTAACCTTTTTTGGGTAGTATAGTCCCTTTTTGACCCCTATAGAACCCTAAACCCTAAACCCTATATAACCAAAAAGGTTAACCTTTAGTTCCGCATGATACCCGACCAGTCGGTAAAGGAACCCTAAACCTTGGGTACGGCCCCCACTCAGTAATAGTTGGAGAATAGTCATAAAACAGATATAGTAGGACTTTAATAGTAGCCCTATTATGGACTCTTACTGTATGGGGGCCGTACCTAACCTAAACCCCCTCAAGAGGAAGCCCAAGGGACCCCTTAAGAGAGCTCTGAAGCGCGAAGGTCCTGTGCGACGCCCCGCGAGCCGTTCCTCAGAGTCGAGGAGTAGGGCTTTAAGGATTTCCAGGGTCCAAAGGACCCAATACCTAGGGCTCCTTTAAAGGGTTCTGTAAGGTTCGTTTACAAGGGGTATTTTAAGGGTTCTATTATATTGGCCTTACTAATCAGGTACTCGGTTTTAGGATAGTAGTTATGTAGGTTAGGATTTTGGAGAGTACTCGGTTTTCGGATAGTAATTATATATATATATATATATATTAGGATTTTGGAGAGTATATATATATATATATATATATATGTATGATTATCCAGGTACTTGAACCCTTGGGGTTTAAGGCTTTCGGGATCTTAGGTCGTTAAGGGTGTGCTTTAGCGGGCTTCATAGGGTTTCAGGGCTTTTAGGTATTTAGGGTCTTTGGGGGTTTTAGGGCTTTAGGGTTTTTATGGCTTTAGGGCTTTAGTCCTTTAGGGCTTCAGTGTTTGAGGGTTTGAAGCTCTTAGGGGTTTAGGGCTTCACGGATTTTAGGGTTTCAGGGCTTCAGGGTTTGAGGGTTTTTAGGGGTTTTGGGGCTTTGGGGCTTTAAGGTGTGAGGGTTTTAGGGTTTATGCTTCAGGGCTGTAGGGCGTTAAGGTTTGAGCTCTAAGAGCCATGTCCTGTATCCACGAGCCGTAAACCACCTGGACCCGAAACCCCAAAACCCGGAACCCTCAACTCCGAAGCTCAGAAGCCCCTGAACCCTAACGCCCTAAACCCGAAAGCCCTACACCCCTATCCATTTGTGCATGCTCTCCTCGCGTTCGCGCAGGCTCGGCTAGCTGCCCTCCTTCATGTAAGTGCAACCTCCCCTACTTAAACCTATAAAAGAAACAAAAACGTATCCATAACCCTCAAGAACCTGAAACCCAAACTTCCCTAAAGGCTTTTAGCCCTAAGTCCAAAAACCTCGCAACCTAAATCCCGATAGCTTCCATCTACGAACGCCTCAAACCCTAAGCAAAACAACCCTCCGAACCCTAAGCCCCAAGCCCTAAACCCGATACCCCCGAAAAGGTGCCCTTCAAAAAAGAAGTGTACCCTAAACCCTAAGCCCTATACCCTATACCCTCGAAAAGGGGCCCTTAAACAACAAATAAAACACACACACATACACACACATACATACACACACACACACACACACACACACACACACACACACACACACACACACACACACACACACACACACACACACACACACACACACACACACACACACACACACACACACACACACACACACACACACACACACACACACCCACCCACACACACACACACACACACACACACACACACACACACACACACACACACACACACACACACACACACACACACACACACACACACACACACACACACACACACACACACACACACACACCCCACACACACACACACACACACACACACACACACACACACACACACACACACACACACACACACACACACACACACACACACACACACACACACACACACACACACACACACACACACACACACACACACACCTATACCCTAGACTCTAGACCCTGAGCCCTAAACCCTGTCTGCTGGAGTTCATGCTCCAAGCCCCGAGCCTCAGTGTCATGGTTCAAATTTATGTTTGCTTTACAGTAACATTTCGTATGGCATTAGTGACTATAGGGATTATATTAGGGCCCTATTATATTCCTATTATACCACTATTACAGGGTGGGGGGCCTCTTCTAAGGCATTGTATACCCTTATTAGCCGTTCATCATGTAACTATGCTTGAGATTATGACGATGATCATGGTATTTTCATACATACCCAGCCCACTTCTTGCATTTTTGGAACTTGGCTGGCATTGGGATGTTGGCTGCAGGCCTTCTTTGGTTTTGGGGGACAATTCATTGCTTGTTTCCAGTTGGGGTGTTAAGGGACATTTCGGGATTTGAGTTTTTTGAAGGTTTCAGGGTTCAGGGCTTGGCGTTTAGGGGTGTTGGTGACATTTAGGGATGGTGCCTGTTGAGGCTTTTTGTGTTCGAGGGGCAGCATGCGTCCTAAGTACTCATCCATACAGTGAAATGTAGGTTTCTATATCAGGAATTGCTATCATGATTTCGGGAAGTATCCCCCACAACTGTACCTGGGACCCTTTGGGTTCGAAGGATGCCGCGTCCCTGCTGCCGACGTTGGAGGACGGCCAGTTTGCAGCCACCCTCACAGAGTTGGGGGCCCTGAGTGGTTTAGGGGTTGACAGGGTTTAGGGATTTAGGCATCTATACTTTAGAGTGAGGGTTTAGGGATTGTGGCATTTAATGCTTTGAAGTGAGGGTTCAGGGATTTAGGCATTTATGCTTGAGAGCGAGGGTTTAGGGATTCGACATTTTTGCTTTAGAGATTCTTGTCGTCTAGTCTTTCTTTTTCATTTTCATGGCAAGGTGTGTGTGTGTGTGTGCCTGTGATTGCCAGTCCCTCCCTCAGCAGCTCATTTTGTCGTCAGCTACAGTAGAAGCCAGAAAGTCGGAATATCATTATCGTAACCCCTTTGAGGTAAATTATAAGGTATCCTACCCTGAAACCATATTCCAACTTTCTGGAGTTCCCTTTATGCTCCTGGTTCCCAGCACAGAAGCACACCGGGCTCTCGGAGCCGATTTGGAGCATTTATTGGTTTCTGGCGGCTTTCTCGCACCTTGCTGGCAGGGGATCATGTTGGTGAGGCAGAGCCCTTTGCTTGCCGTTTCCTATGACAGCCTCACTCCGTCTAAGTATACAGTCATGTGTGTGCCATATGGGTCGGAATAACGAGTGCCAGTGTCCGCCTTATAGTCCCGAAGTATTTTTGTGTGCTATATAGCCTCCACCCTCCTCCCCCAAGATAAAAGGAACAACAAGAAGACCTACGGCTGATGATATAAATCCTGCATTATCCATAATAAGGAATATACCATAATTCCCATAGTTTAGGGTCCTTAAGGTAATGCAGAATTTATATCGTCAACCGTATTCTGGCCATGCAGGTTTCTTTTTTGGGCCCTTGTAGCCCGAGGCTGCGCCACGCCGGCGCACCGGAGAGTGTGTGGGCGCTGGCTGTCGTGGAAGCAGGGGCCCTGGATGCCACGGTTTGGGGCTTTCGGGCTTCGGGGTTCAGGGTTCAGGGGTTTAGGGGTTTAGGTTTTCGGGCTTAGAGGTTCAGGGGTTTAGGGTTTAGCGCTCTAAACCGTAAGCCTTAAACCCTAAACTTCAGGAGTTGGGGTTTAGGTTCGGGGTTTAGGGTGTTGTCGTGATGTTCTGTAGGGTTTAGCGTCCAGGTTTTTCTGGGAGCGTTCGCTTTATGTACAAAATAAGGAGGAGTCTCGGCATATTTTTTCGAAAAGAGCAAAACCACATCAAACTAACAAAATGAATCGACCAGCAGAGAGATAAACAAACAACTGAACAGCTGGCTGAATGAACTGACTCTGACTGACTTACTGACTCACTGACTCACAGGCTGCCAGGCTGGCTGGCTGGCTGGCTGCCTGCATGCATGTATGAATGAATCAGTCCATGAAAGAACGAACGAATGAACTCGAATGAACCAATGAATGAATAAGTGAATGACTGGCTAGATGTGTAAACAAGCAAGCAAGTCAACAAACAAACATGCAAGTAACAGTAGATACACACACCAAATACGCAGAGACTGTAGAGATACACACCTGCACACGGACGTTTAGTTGTACGTGTCCTGCCGCACGTAGCTTGGACGTGGACTGTTGAACTGCTGCTCAGACCGCATCCAACGCAACAATCGCGGTGCATCTGCCTCCCTGCTTCTTGCTGCTGTGCAGTCATATGGGAGTTTCCGAAAATAGGGGACCCTAATATAGTACCCTAAATAGTAGGATCCTTATTATAAGGACCCCACAATAAGGTACTCCCTAATTTTCGGAAACTCCCATATGTGGCTTCAGGCGGTGTTTAGTTTGCCACATCGAAGCAGGTTGTGCAGATCTGCCTCTCCAGTTTGCGCTACTGTTTTGTCGTGCGGTTTCAATTCAACAACTACACCCTAAACAGTCTATGCCTCCTAAGCCATGCCGTCAGAGAATGGTCAAAGGGAGTGCAGTCGGCACTACTACCAGTACCACCTCGCAGGGACAAGCCGCAAAAGTCACAAGTGCAACAGTCAATACGGCTGATGATATAATTCCTGCATTACCCAGAATAAGGAATATACCATAATTCCCATAGTTTATGGTGACGTACTTTTCCGCGTGGCAAATGCGCCGCTTGCCCAGAGAGCCCAATACCCCTTAATTAAGGAACATGGCTTAAACTCTATCGGGCTTCATATCATGATTTACCCAAGGGCTCCATAGTAGTAGAATCCTATAAGGTAATCCCAAAAAGGAACTACTATGGAGCCTATGGGTAAGCTATATTCCTTAACTAAGGGGTATTGGGCTCTCTGGGTACATGCGATTAGGAGGCCAGGCACTGGCGGCTCGAGCCCTCATTCTCGGATCAAAGCCTGCGCAAAGCGAAATGGGAGTTTCCGAAAATTGGGGATCCTAATATGGTACCCTAACTAGTAGGATCCTTCTTTTAAGGACCCCAAAGTAAGGTGGTACCCCTAATTTTCGGAAAGCCCGAAATATGCAAGTTTTGTTCTGCACCATGGGTACTTACGGGTACTGACACATGTTTGTTAGTTTTTTGTTCCTAATTCAATCCCTAAGAAACAGCCAAAAGCATAATCGCTGCTAGGGGTCTAAGTTCAGTACATGTTATAGGTTACGTAATCGGTGGTATATACCTATATGTTCCAGCATCACATGGTCCAGCTTTGAGCTACTGCGGGGTAGGTAAAAAGGGGCGTTCATAGTTACGTATACTACTTTAGAGGGTCTCCCCTCAAACCCTAAACCCTAAACCCCAAACCCTAAACCCTAAACCCTAAACCCTAAAACCTAAAACCTAAACCCTAAAACCTAAGCCCTAGACCCTAAAACCCTCAAACCCTAAACCCTAAAACCTAATTCCTAAACCCCAAACCCTAAACCCCAAACCCGAAAACCTAAACCCTAAACCCCAAACCCCTAAAACCCTCAGACCCTAAAACCCTCAAACCCTGAACTCGAAAGCCAGAACCCGAAGCCGACGCCCTTCAACCTCCAAGTTTTAAACCCTGATCGTGAATCCCGCGAGCTCTAAACTCTCGATCCTACACCCTCTACCCTCAGCCGGAGCCCCTGAATTATCAACATCTTGACGGCTGTTGATTTAAATCCTGCATTACCTTAAAAACCCCGAACCACGGGAATAATGGTATGTTCCTTATTCTGGGTAATGCAGGATTTATATCATCAACATCTCAGGTATCCCGGCGAGCAGAAAATTTGAGTTTCGAGGACGCCACAGATGCAGCGCGGGCGCCGGGCGCTCGGGTGCGAGCAACTCTGATTGCTAGCTCTGGCTCGCAGCATTTCAGGGTTTACGGTGTGGGGTTTCGGGGTTTTGGGTTAGGCTTAAGGGCTGAAGGTCTTCAGGGTTGAGGGTTTAGGGTTTAGGGTTTAGGGTTTAGGATTTCAGTAATATTGGGTTTACGACTCTGGCTATTTGGGGCTGAGGGTTGTCAGTGATGGACTGAGTGTTTGGAAAGCCGAGGCCGATGTTTTTCTCAGGTGCGCTCGTCTTGAAGACATGGTAGAAAACAGACCAGTATCCAGGGTGATGGCGTTTAGGGTCTTGAACGTTTCGGGGCTAAGGCGCAGGGGGGGTCTCGGCTAGTGTCCGAGTTGATAGGAAGGATTCCCAGAATGCGTCCTGCGGCTGAGGGTTCAGGGTTTTGAGGGCCCGAGCACCGATGAGCTTCAATCCCTGAAGGCGGCATGTGGGTAGTTGTCAAAGTTAAGGTCCTTTTTTGGGTACCCTAAAGATTAGGTGCCGTACTAGATTAGGGACCCAACAAGGGACCCTAATTTTGACAACCACCCATGTGGTGAAGACCCTAAGCCTAAGCCATGAACCTGTGACTGCTTCTGGAGGCAGCTGAGCTCATCTGTCCAAAAGGCTCTGGCACCCGAACCGCACATAAGGTCTAAACCCTAAGCCCTAAACCCTAAACACTGAATCCTAAACTCTAAACCCTAAACCCTTAACCCTAAATTCTAAACCCTGAAATCTAACCCTAAGCCCGAAGCCCTAAACCCTAAACTCCGAACCCTAAAGCCCAATACCCCAGGCCATCAATGCCGAACCCCAGGCCTGGGAGAAGTCCAACATTCCGACTGCTACACCAAGACACCCTAACTTGGGTGGTTGTCAAAATTAGGGTTTAGGGTTTAGGGTTTAGGGTTTAGGGTACCCGAAACAATAGGTGCCGTACTATAATAGGGGCCCGAAAAGGGACCATAATTTTGACAACCACCCACTTGGCTTTCTTCCGGTCGGCTCTTGGGACTTTAACTTTCTGGGTTCCTCTATGATCTAGAATACGGAGGCTAGAAGTACCTTTTTGGGTTCCTACATTAACTAGTAACTAGAATAAGGAGGCTAAAAGTTTGACTTTTAGGAGGGGTTCAGAAGTCAGCCAAGCTAAATTCAGGGCTCAGTGTGTAGGGGAAACCTCGACGCTCCAACCTGCAGCTTACCTGCGAAGACCCAAACCTGAAGCCAACACACTAGATCTGAAACGCAAATCCCTAAACCCTACCCCCCACACCCTTCTTTGCACCCTGAACCCCAATCTCTGAGACAAGTGCTGCATCCCACATTATAGACCCTTAAACCCTCAACCCTGAACCCATAAGACTTAAACACTTAATCCCTAACCCCTCAATCCTAAAGCCTAATCCCGTAAGCCCTAAACCCTAATCCCCTCAATCCTAAACCCTAAATCCATAAGCCTTAAACCCTTAAACCCTAAACAGTCAAACCACAGGCTCCTCCTAGTACAGGAGTTCTAGCTGTATCTGCAGGTGGAAAAGAGCCAATAAAAAAAACTTCAAACCCTAAGCAACTCAAAGCCGATCCCCCTCAGGATGGCTTTCGGCCCGTCAGGCTTGCCTCGCTGTTTCCTCGCAGCGATTCAGGGTTATCCTATATTCTCCTTAGGATTTTGTAATTTAAGAGAATATAAAACACATTATTATCATTGCTCTTACTATGATTATTATGGTTCTAAGGGCAGATGTTGTATTAGAGGGTTTTGGAGGTTGATCCCGGAGCTTCGCGGCATTGGGCTGGCGGTCTGAGGATGTAGGCATTTAACATCGGTTTAGAGATGAGTGGGTAGATGAGTTCAAAAGGAGCTTCATCACAGGGATCCCTGGCGAGTATGCATGATCAAGTGCGACTAGGTGTGTACATGTATTCATCGTGTTACACGTGTGTGTGTGCACATAGTCACTATGTCTGTCTGAACCTTGAACCTAACGTACTTGCGAAGCAAGCATTTAGCTTGCCTCGACAACTTCCCCGCAAGCAGTATGTGCCCAAGCGCACATGCTGCCGCACATACCTTACACGCATGCGCGCATACATGTGTATGTAAACATATATATATATATATGCATACACATATACATATACATACACACACACACACACGTATCCCATCATGCACTTCTTTGTTTGGCGAGTCACTTCTTGATTGATTGGGTAAGTTGTTCAAAAGTTCACATTCACATCCATCCATCCCTCCATCCATGCATCCATCCATCCATCCATCCATTCATCCATCTAGCCATCGGTACATCCTCCCGCCTCTGCATACAAGCATCCATCTACGTCCACACATACATACTACATACCTATGTATACTGACATGTGATACACGCATACGCCCACATGCCTGTCTATCTGTCTGTCTATCCCTGTCTAGCTATCTACCTAACCATTTACCTATCTATCTAGCTAGCGAGCTGGCTAGTCAGCTATCTATCGAACCATCTCTCTATCCATCCATTTTTCTACCCATCTACCTATCTACCTGTCTATCTATATATCAGTCTACCTATACATCGATCTACCTCCCTAGCTATCTAGCTGGCTATCTATCTATCCATCTATCTCTCTGGAGTTCAGGTCGTCTGCAACAGCTACTATCCCCTTCCCCCCTAGACGCCTCCGGCCCGAAAGACCAAGTTCGTAAGCCCTTAAGAAGCTCTTAACTGCCTGAGCAAAAGCCTGAAGCCTAAACCTTAAACCCTAAACCTTAATCCCTAAACCCTAAACCCCAAAAAAACACCTTAATCCCTAAATCCGAAACCCTAAACCTTAAACCTCAAACCCTAAACCCTGGCAACACCTCAAAGCCTGCCTTCTGCGCCTTCTGCCAGCTCCTCCACATCCCTCTGAAGATCCTTGGCCGAAGCTGCAGAGGGCGCTGGCCCGAGGAATGTCGGAGGCCCTTTCCGGTTTTTGGGTTTAGGATCTAGGAGTTTGGGGTTTAGGGTTTTTAGCTTTTGGGATTTGGGGTTAGGGGATTTTGGGCTTTAGGGATTTGGGTCTGTTCCGCGTCGATATGATATGGCGTTGTAGGGTTTAGGGTTTCGGACTTCGTTGTTTACTTAAGGTTAGGGGTTTGGATTGGTTTCAGGGATGAGAATGTAGGGTCCAGGGTTTCTGGGTTTCGTGAATTTCCGGGTTTGAGGTTTAGGAGCTTCGGGAGTCAGATGGTAGAAGCGGCTGAGGCGTGCGAATGTCTCGGGATTCAATCATGCAGCTGCTCCGGATTTTGGCGTGAGGGTCTTGGGGTTTAGTGTCGGGGTTCCTAAACCTTCAAGCCTAAACTTCCCTAAACCCTAAACCCCTAAACTCTAAACCCCCGAACCCCCAAACCCTAAACCCCCAAAAAACCCGCAAAAACCCCTAAGCCCCCGAGGGGCCCCTGGTCCATGCCTAGCATGGGATCTCAGGAAGGGGATCTAAGAGCTCCAGGAAGCATAGCTAGGACGCCCAGTAGTACCCTTATTCCCTTTTTCTAGTCCTAGGTTCCTCGTAAAGTTACCCAATACCAAAAAGAGAGGCCTTGTTCTTCTTAGGTTACTGGGTATCCTAGATAGTGTATTCTTTTGCCGGCGACACAGAGAGAGAATGAGAATGGGGGGGGGTGGTTAGGGTTTAGGGTTCTGAACACATAAAACGCCACAAGAGCTTGATAGTCCCTGCGGGTCCGGCAGAATCATTGGGTTTAGAGTTGAAAACGGTAGCTGTTCAGGCTGGAGAATGGCAGGAAAACGCGCGAGAACACGGATTGTCTAGACGCGTAAGCCCCGATTGCAAGACCTGAATGGGTTTGTGCTCAGGGAAAGCCTAAACCCCAAACCCTAAACCCCAAACCGTCAAGCCCGATGTTCCCGTTCCAAAATCCTGAGTTCCTACCCCGCCTGGAGCAGGAAGAGCAGGGTTCAGGGTTTAAGAGTTTTAAGAAGTGGGTGGTTGTCAAAATTAGGGTACCTTTTTGGGCGCCTTGAATATTAGGTGCCGTATTATCAAAAAGGGGCCCTAATTTTGACAACCACCCAAGTGGGGCTTAAGGGCTTTAGGGCCTCAGCCCTCAAACCGAAACCCTGCATTTAGAAGGTTTCAAGTTTGTAGGTATTAAATTTGGACCTTCGACCTTGTGTGTGAGCCTGTGAGTGTACCGCAAGCACTGTTGGCTCTGACCGATTTGTCAGAGACCGAAACGTGCCGAAGACCGGCTCCTTATCTGCACTGGCTTTGCCGTTTGGGGTCTAGCCTCTGGTGACTGTGATATGGGGGCCGAAATGATTACCCATACTATGTTGGTGGCTCCTTACTACAATTACAGTACAACGGGGCCCCCCAAGCCCTAGTCTAATTATTAAGTCATAAGTCTATGGTGACTGTAGGGCTTGTGCAGTGTGGCGTCGGGTCCTCGAGCTTTTGTGAATTCAAGCTTCATGGCTTGCATCCTGTGGGCATGCGTTTTTTTTTTTTTTTTTTGCAGCGGGGGGGGGGCGATCGAAGGCTTGCGAGATGTGGGAGTTCAAGCGTTGAGTTCCACCGTACTTCAACATGGTTCATAGACGTGGGCGGCTTTTTAGAGCAGGGTCTCTTTTCTGATTCAGGTTCCCGACATAGCACGCCACCTTTTTCGACAGGACCCCAAAAGAGACCCTAACTTAGAGAGCTACCCGCATGCAATGTGTGTCAGGACTGGGCTGGTATTTGCAGACCATGTTGCGACGGGCTTCTAGTTAGTTGTTGTACCAATGGTTCCACAAGACAACACGACTACAGGGTTTTGGCAGCTGTCTGGCAGTACTCGTCCCTAGGCTTCCTACTATAAGTTTACTCTAGGGTTTGGGGTACCAACACCCGATCGAATCATTAAGTCCCTTATGTTAAGTCCCCATCCCCCATTGCCGAACCTTTTCCAGGTGCGCTCACCTACACCTGCACCCGAACACCAAATCCACCAGTCTTCTCCTCAGCTTGTGTTTTTGTGTCTTCGGGGGTTCGTTCTTCGGATTCCGTCCAGGCGACGTGCATCGTCGCAATGGTTCATAGCAAGGACCACAGAAGAGACCGTGCACAAACCCTACTTGCTTCTGGGATTTGGGGCCTTTTAGCCTTGGTACCGGGTCCTAAGCCTCAGTGGCTGGAAGCTAGACCCTAAATCCCACAATTCATTTCGGGGCATGGTCTGACCCTGCGAATTTTGGAGGCAGTCGCGGACGTGAAAGCAACGGGTATGAGAAGAGGGCTAAGTGGAAGGAGCCTTATTGCAAGGAGTTTAGCCTAGGACCACATATGCATGTACGTACGTATGCATGTGTGCATTTGTGCATGCACGCAGGCATGGATGTATGTATTTTATGTATAGGCCTAATGTAGGTGAGTATGTCTGTATGTATGAGAAGAAAGCAGAAGACAGCACCTTCCGGTGTTTCTGGGCCGTGGCGGTGTTCTTGCTTGCACTTGTTGTTACTGCCTGCTCTTGCGGCGGTGTAGAGATTTCGGGGTATATACAACGCTTGCGCGTCGGGGAGTGGCGGTCAGAAGCCCTAAACCCTAGGCAGTGAAGGCAGTGGCTTTCTCGGACCCTTTGCAGCAGCTTGGGGTGGACACGCCTCGTCGAAGTAGAGCTCAGGGTATACCTCTGCTACCCTCGAAGCCGAAGCGCTTACCAAAACCCTCCTCGACAACCTTAACCGCAAGCCCTAAGCCCTAAACCTACCCTAAACCTCAAACCCTAAAATCGCGACCCTAAATCTTAACACCCACACTACAAACCCTAAACTGTACCCTCAATCTGAAACCCTAGGCTCGAAACTCTGAACTATACCCCAAACCTTCAACTCTAAACCCGAAGCCCTAAACCCTAAACTCGAAGCCCCGAAGCCTTGACCCTGAGTTTGGCAGGAACACGAAGTGTAGTCCTCTTTGGCTTCCTTGAGTTTAGAGTTGAGAGTTTAGGGTTTAGGGTTTAGAGCTTAGGGCTTGGGGTTTAGGATCCTAACCATAAAGTAAGTCATCCAGTAAAAAGGTACACCTTCTCCTTCCCAACCTTCCACTTCCGCAACTCGGCAAGGGACAAAGCAAGCTTAGGATCTGGGGCCTATATCATCACCTATACTATTTTGGGGGCTCCTTACTATAAAAATAGTATAATCGGCCAAAACCAAATTCTAATTTTTCTTGTCATTTTTCATGATGAGTATTTACATGTAAGAACTATTCACTTACCAGTGTTATGGATCCCCAAAATATGTAGAATCATAGCCTTTTGCAGCTGTCGAGTCACTATGTTACCTTCCTGCCTAGGGTTTAGGTGGATCCTTAGGTTGCTTGGTGTTTTTGTTGTCGTCAAGTCCGGGTGTAGGGTTTACGGTTTAGGCTAGGGTGTCTACTTTGAGAGTTAAGGAAACGTCACTCAGTTTTGGCAATTGGCGGCGTGTGTTCAAGTTGCAGCCTCAACTCTATGTGAGTAGTTCTCTAAATCAGGGCACCTTTGTAGATCCCCAAAATAGCACGGCACCCTTATCACGAGGACCCTACAACGGACAACGGGCCCCGTGTCGGAACGGGACAACACAAGGCAGGGTCCTTCGACTCTACACCCTCAGCCACACGTGGAACAGACTCCACAGCCTCAGCGTTCTGGGACCAAGATCCTGAAGCCTTCACTCAAAAACTGGGCTCTTGCTCAGGGATGTATTTTTCAGGTACCATTTTAAAGAAGGCATATTATGGTAAACTTAAAATAGGTTCTTTAACAGGAGCCCAGAAAAGCCAAGCCATCAACTCCCATCAACAATCTTTAAGCCGAAATCCCACGCCCTCAGCCTCAAACAGTAGACCCCAGAGCCATGGGATGGGATAAGCGAGCCCCGGCCACAAGCTTGTTCACCTGATGCCGAAGATTTCAAAAGAAGGGTTTAGGGTTCAGGGTTTAGGCCAGAAAACCTATCATGATGCAGACGTTCTAGGATCCGAAACCTCTGAAGTTTACAAGCATTACATTGCTGAATTTTCGGAGCACCCACATGACCTGAGTCCATGGAAATCTTCTTCTACGTGACATCAAATCCTCAAATCCTGAACCACATTTTGTGGGATCCCCTAAACTCTCAATCCTAAACACTAACCCTATGCCCTAGACCCAAAACCCTAAACCCTACACCTTAAACCCTAAACCCTACTCATTCCGACTGCCCGCAGCGACTGGAGGTAGTTTCTATCAGCTATGGCGCTCCAGGCGCCCGCGAACTCGATGGTTAGATCTTGGGAGGGCTTTACCATGGTTTAGGGTTGAGGGTTTAGGATTCATAAGGGTTTAGGGTTTCGGGGGGATGGTTGGATCTGGGCAGGGCTTGACCCTAAACCCCTATGCTCCAACCCCACTCGAAAGCCCCACAACCCCAACCTCACAAACTCTTGGTATTTTGAAGCCTCTGCTTTTTTCGTGTACGTGTGCGTGTGTGTGTATATTTATGCATACATATGTATAGATACACACGTATGCACTACTTGAGTTGCCTGTGGAACGGCTTGGGCCGTGAGCTTGCATGTGGAATTGTTGGGTGGTTTGGCTTAGGCCTTCTTCCAATGGTTGTGCATGTGATCATACGTCCTGCCGCGGTGTGGAACGTCTTGCGCGTTTCCTTTAGGGTTTGGCAGCTATGGTTTAGGGTGCGAAGCCACGCTATCGACCAACCATGGTCTTAAACCGAGATAATGAAGGTCTGGCAAAGGCAACAACCATGATTCTTCGAGATGGCAGCTCAACACAGCGCAACGGACAAGGTCGGCCTGAACTTGACACGCCATGCAATATCTGCAGTGTGCGGTCATCTGGAACGACAATAGAACACCACCTGCAGTCAACTCTAAATGCGGTGAGAGGCTGACATCCACACAAGGTTTCACGTGCAAGAGGTTTAGGACCTTAGTACACATCATGGCGTATGTCGTATAATGTTGTAAAGCGACAGTGGCAAGAGCATGGAAGACTGGAGACAGACGGCAGGTGAGGTGAGGGAGAAGGTTCACACGCATGAACACTTCTGCTGGCCAGAGTAGGGGTCATCGGGCTAGCCGGATTCGTAACATTGGAAACACGTAGCGAATTCGTTCGAACGTTATGGGCCCACCGGCCATGCCATACCCCACCCAGAAGGGGGAAGCGTTCAAGACACAAAGTGCCTTCGATTCTTTCGGTTGCAGAAAGTTCGCCGCAGGAGAGACATCGATGGATGGCCGCGAATGTGGCCTCTGCTTTTGGTATGTCGGACAGGCAGCCTCAGCCTCGTCTTAGTGGGGATTGCAGGGCTGCAAGGAGGAGACCCTTCATGAGAATAATCCATTACTAGGATGCCCAGTAGTACCCTTATTCCCTTTTTCTAGTCCTAGGTTCCTTATAAAGTTACCCTATACCAAAAAGAGCGGCCTTTTTATTCTTAGGGTACTGGGTATCCTAGATTAAGGTACCTGTAATCTCGCTCAGAACTGTTTCGAACCGTCAAGTAGGGGTCGAAGGCACTGTCACTCATGTTCCTCCGGGGAGATTCGACCGTACACAGTGAAACCCCAAACTCCTGAGGCCGTACGGTTGATGATATAAACCCCGCAATACCCATAATAAGGAATGTACCATAATTCCCATTGTCTACAGTAAACCCCATAAAGTTGGAAACCGGATGAAGGCCAAATAGTGCTGGGATTCCCTATACACTAGTCTTAAGGATTGAGGCTATAGGGTTTCCAACTTTTGGGCTTCTACTGTAGGTTCCTTAAGGTAATGCAGGATGTATATCATCAACAGTTGGAGTCAAATCTCGAACTGATCTGCACAGACCCTAAACCCTAAAACCCTAAGCCCTAAACCCTCTACCCTAAAACCTTTCCGAGATCCTCCGAGTTTCCCGGCTTGATATAGGGGCCTGAATAATTACCAATACTATCTTGGGGGGGTCCTTCTACCCAGAGTGCAATACAGTAGAAGCCAGAAAGTTGGAATATCATTATCATAATCCCTTTAAGGTAAATTATAGGGGATCCTGCAATTATTCCATATTCCAACTTTCTGGAGTTCCTTTTACCCCTTAATTAAGGAATCTAGCTTAAACCAAGGTATGAGTCCCGATATAATTTGAGCCACATTCCTGAATTAAGGGGTATTGGGCTCTCTGGGCACCTATACCGTTTTGGGGGTTCCTTATTATAACTATAGTATAATGGGCCCCCAAAGCCTTATTCTAATTATTAAGGCCCCTATAGTAGCTGTTTATCAAGACCTACTAGTGCTCCTTTCTTCGGCGCCGAAGCCTCCGAAGCCCGACATTCTGCTTGGCCAGGGTTCATCTCGTGGAGCAAACGCTGGGGGAATACAACAACCTCAAGAAGCTCAACGACTTCTTAGAAGGCGCGAGGGTTTAGGACCTTTTGGGTTGAGGGTTTAGGGTTCAGGGTTTGCCGTGGAGTAGCGCGCAGGCGATGTGTATCTTGCGACAAGGTTGTGTCGAGTGCATCGCACTGTGGCGATGAGCCGCGAAAGCCTGTCCACAGCAGGCTTTTTCCTTCTTCCTTTCTCACCCCACGTTTAGGCCTGAACTTATGCCATCGCGCTTTTCTTGAGAACAGGCAGGGCAGGGCAGGCGGCAGGGCAGGGGGCAGGGCGGCAAGGGCGGGGCAGGGGCGGGCACGGTCAGGGCAGGGGCATGGGGAAGGGGCAGGGGGCAGGGGCAGGGGCTTGGGGTTTGGGTGTTGACTGTATTCAGGGACCAGTGTTGGTCCCGAGCGGTGCCGGGTGCGACGTGGGTGCTTGTGGAGAGGCGGGCGAGCGTATTGGGTCACCCTGCGCCATCGATGTCGAGGGCCTTAATGGCCGCCCACGCATGCAGGTGGGCGGCCTAGGCATTGAGTTTAGGCTTTTAGGGGGAAGCTCGACTTCTTAAACGGCTCGAGGGTTACTACAGGGGCCTTAATAATTACCGATAGGGTTTTGGGGGCTCCTTATCATAATTATTGATAGTAGACCCAACGACTTCCTAGAAGGCGCGGGAAGGCGCGGGGTTCATTTCGCTGCAGCAAACCGTCCGGCTATAGTGATTTAGGGTGTTCAGGGTTCAGGGCTCGAGGGTGTGGGAGGGCGCCCGGTTTAGTTTTCACCGGAAGGCGTAAACCGCAAACGTTGAGGCCGAAGCAAACATGCAAAGATGCATCAGTTAGGGCTTGCAGACACAAGCCCCAAAACCAACATGTGCTGCTTCTAGTCGCGCCGAATGCACGATGCTGAAGCAAACGTGTGGACGAGTCTATTGGCTTATCGTGTTTCTTCGAGGAGTCTTCGGTTGCTGGGCCCAGCGGTCAGAGATGATGTAGTAATGTAGCTTCCCGAGTTCTCCCTAAACCCCAATTACGCCCTAAATCCTAAGCCCTACACCCTGAGCTTAGGGGTACTTATGAATAATTGGTATTTTTTGGTTCTTTTAATCCCTAAGAAACAGGTAAAATTGATTTTTTTGCTAGGGGTCTAAGTTGAGCATAGTGAGTTATTCTAAACCCTCAAGACTACTTTGTGGGTTTAGGGTGCCGAAGTGGGGGCGATCCTTAGGAGTCCTTGTGGGTTTAGGGTTTAGTCATTTCGGGTTTAGGGCTTAGGGTTTAGATATTAGAATGCTGTTGAGACATTTGGATTATGCCCGCACCCTATGCCTGCTGCTCTCCAGGTAAAAGCAAGCACAGGCATGTTTTCATCTACTATCAACGACCAGATGTTCCCAACGATCAGGGGGAGCTTGTCGATGCCAAAGGCAGGGGTATGGTCGGGAGTTTCTTAGAGGCTTTATGGCGTGTTCTTCGGGTTTTCTTGAGTTTTGTGTAAGGGATGCTTCGAGCATGTCTAAACATCGCTGCCAAGCAGCAAGGCAACAACGGTAGTTAGCACTGGTGCTGATAAGGGTGGTTTAGGGTTTAGGGTTTAGGGCACTACAACGCAAGTACCCGAATCACTGACACTGGTACGAACGGTGTTACTACACACGGTAGCTATAGCAGAAGCAGCGAAGCAGCACAGAGCTCCTGGCACCAGATCCTGACTGCTAATTAAGCCAGACATTCCTTAGGTACTGCCCCCTGACAGTAAGAGTCTATAATCGGGCTACTACTAACGTCCTAATAAAACTATATGGGTGGTTGTCAAAATTATGGTCCCTTTTTGGGTACCCTAAATAATAGGTGCCGTATTATAATAAGGACCCAAAAAGGGACCCTAATTTTGACAACCACCCATATCATGAATACTATTCAACTATTACCGAGTGGGGGCCGTACCCAAGACATTCCACGAGTTACTGCAACAACTCCTGGGAGCGAGGAGCCCCAAAAAGCAATCAGCGTCCTGGTTTCCTGCTTCGGGCTTTGGGGTTGAACCCTTTAGGGTTTAGGGTTTAGGGTTTCGGGTTTAGGGTTTAGGGTTTAGGGGATTGAGTGTCTGCAAGCAGCACTTCGAAGGGCTCACGCAACAGCATGCAAGAAAGGACGGCTAGTGCAGAATGTCGCATTCCTACTGCTCTTGGTCGTTGGTACCGCAAGCCTCGAACTCACAACCCTAACAACCAAGCCCGGAAACCTTGTTCCTGTGAACCTATTAGGGTTTAGGGTTTAGGGCCTATCCTGCTTCCTAACAGGTCCTAGCATGTTCCTCAGGGTTTCATATCAGTGCTGTTTAAGGCCCCTTCCTACGGTTGATGATATGAACCCTGCTTTACTTAATGAACCTGGACTATGGGAATTATGGTATGTTCGTGATCATGGGTGATGCAGGTCTTATATCGCCACCAGTATTATGAGAGGAGATGCAAAGCTTCTGATCACCACGGGGGAGCACGAAGATGTCCGAATAAAGAGCCGCGCAGCCACCTGGATCGGTTAGGCTTTGAGTTTGGGGATTAGGGTTTAGGGTTTATGCGGGCAGTCTTGGGACGATCCAGAAGCGAATCACACGGGTTTAGGGATTTAGGGCTTCGGATCTAGGGATAAAGCTTTCTTCAGCAACTGTTCCATTGTTTTAGCTTCGACTTTTTGTACATCTGCATGTTTTCCCTTGGGGATTGCAGTTCTGGCTTTCGGAGAGTTCTGACCCCCCTGATAAGTTTGGGGAGTCTCGAGCCCCAGACTCGAAACTCGCCATCACGCAGTCAACCCCGCACCATCCTAAACCCTAAACCCTAAACCATGGAAGACAGGATTCAGAGAAGGTCGGGCTCGGGGTTCAGGGTTTAAGGTTTCGGACTTACTGTTCAGGGTTTGGGGTTTAGGGCTACAAGCAGGGCCTTCGAACACATGCATACCCTTCAACACCTTCGCTTCGAGTATAGCTTCTGATAGTGAGAGTGCTACAAGCGATGACCTCATATTAAACAGGATCGAATGTTCTGAGTCCAAACCCCGAGCGGTTTAGGGTTTAGGGGTTGGGATTAGGGTTTAGGGAATGGGCAACGCCGAGGTGTACTTTCTCCGGAATGTCGCTGAGAATAAGCCGGTGAAGGCCCGCAGACTTTTGCGAGTGTGGGGTTCTTTCCAGACGTTGGAGCCGTTTTGGGGTTTAGGACGTCTTGTCCAAAGCACAGCCAACAAGTTCACAAGCACTGGATACATCATTAAGCCCTAAAGCGCTTGTATGACATACAGAACATGAAAACACCCTTGCAGAGCCTTACAAAGCTCCATAAAGTTGCATACAACATAGCCTCTTCTAATCATTCGGCTCGAAGGCCTGAGAGTAGCCCAGAGAGCCCAATACCCCTTAATTAAGGAATATGCCTAGGGAATTATAGATGGCTTCATATTATGATTTAAGCTATATTCCTGAATTTAGGGGTACTGGGCTCTCTGGGAATATCGGGGCTTGAACAATTCGTGAATGGATCTCCTGACAGCCACTGTTTCGTTCCACTGCACAATGTCGTAATACTGCCCAATACCTGCTACATATTCTAGATATGCTAGCACTTGTATTGGTTACAGGAGTCGGCACAACACCAATCCACCCGACAATGTCCTGGAATTCAACTCTAAACCCCTAAACCCCTTAACCCTAAAGCCTAAACCCTTCAGGGTTTACAGTTGCCCCCGATTCGGTTTTATGGTCAAGGGGTTAGGCACCTGAGGTTGCACCTGCCGTTTGAGTTGTCGGCTTCGGGGTTAGACCCTGAAGCCTAAGTTCCCCTAAACTCCACACCTTATAAACCCTAAACCTTATATACCCTAAACCCTAAGTTCCCCTAAACTCTAGCCCTTACAAACCCCAAAACCTCATGAACCCGAATTCCGATGAACCCTAAACCCTCATAAATCCCAGTGTCCCACTCAACTCTGAAGCCTATAAACTGGGCTTTGGAGTACCATACTTTAATACTTTTTTTCTTAAAGGAACCCTTATGAAATAAA
>CAJNDT010006224.1:1001616-1069116 GCA_905221615.1 Symbiodinium sp. CCMP2592
CTAAGGGTCCAAGTGCCTAATAATCATATACTCTCCGAAGTCCTAACCTACATAACTACTGTCCTAGAACCCAGTACCTGATTATTATTGGGTCCTTTGGACCATTGGGGTAGGTTTCGGGTTTACAAAACCCATCCATCTTACATGCCGAAACGCTTAAACCTCAGACCCCACAGCTGTAAGACCAAGCTGCGGTGCACCAGGACTTTTGGACGTCTTCAAACCTTTGGTGAGCCAGGTGGGAGTGTCAGAAAGGAGCTTTCGCCAATAAATAGTATTATCCTGTAAGCAAACCATAAGTCATGGTATTCTTTAAGATACGCCCAAGGCCCAAAACCTTGTTTCCGATTGAAAACCCTGGTGTTAAGAATCCCCTTAATGATAAGGACCCTTTAATGCCTATAATAAGGATTTAATAAGGCCTAGTTAAGGAAGTATAGTCCCCTACCCCCCTCCACCTTACCCCCCTAAGGGTCCCTAACAAGGCTACGAAGCCCCAAGGCCAGCTTCCGAGCTTCCACGTGCGGAGACGAGCTCAGTTTTAGGGTGTGTATAAGGTTTGTTCTGCCTTAATATAGGGGCATTATAATTACAGCTATTTTGGGGGTTCCTCAGTATAATCATAGTATAATGGTCCCCAAGCCCTATGTAAGGCCCGTACATTATGTATGTTGGAACGGTGGAGCAACCGCCGTGTGCTGGGTGCCTCCTGGCAAGGTGGACAAGCTGCAAGCCTAACCCCCAAGCGCCCCTTTCTCGGAGCAGTTGGGCCCTTATTTTGAAGTACTGGCCGAGGAAAAGGACGCCGACAATGCACCCAACACCGTAGGCCACAGGCCAAGCCTATGCCCCCATTCGGGTTTCAGAGAAGGTCAGAGAAAGGTTCCGAGCTAAGGGCTCGGCTTGGCATTTATAGGCTCAGGGGCTAGTTAGGGGGGATGCCACCGCTCCTCATCTACCCGAGCCCTAAACCGAACCCTGCACCCTACACCCCAAAACCCCAAACCCTAAACAAGCGAATCCAAGTTCCACAAACAAGGCTTGTTGCTACAGCTCTGGACCGAACCCCAACCCCTAAACGCTAAACCCTAAACCTTACAGTGAAGAAGAACCTACATTAAACTTGAAGGATCCTGACATTAAACCCTAAACCGAACCCTGCAGTAAACCCAAAGGATCCCTAATGCCTGTGCTGTTTCGGTTCTTCGGCTTTTCTAAGCCACATGCCCGCAGTCCTGGACGGCAAATCAAGACGTCTCCATGGCCTCCGAACCCTAAACCTAAACCCCTAAACCCTAAACCCCTAAACCCTAAATCCCTTAAACCTGAACCCCTAAACCCCTAAACCCCTAAACCCCTATATAAACCCCTAAACCCCCCCTAGTCTCGGAACCTACAGTAGTCGTGACGGCAGGGATCCACGGACTGGGCTTCCTGCGAGTATGAGCAGTCTAGCGAGCTTTTTGGCAGCGGCTTCGAGATGGGACTTTTTGGGTTCGATTGGCTTGTTTTCACGGGCCGTGTTCATTTTTTCAAGACCAGTGTTGTTTTTTTCTAGGGTTATAGATTTTTTCTATCGTTTTTCTTTTTACAAGGGTTCTGTTGGGCTTCGATACGGGGTCGTACAAAAGGAAGATGGCTTTGAGGCAGCTCTCAGAAGGGATGTATACTGCGGCAGGGATGTACACGGGTTCTATACGGTTGCTGAGGGTTGTATCAGTTTTTTAATGAGGGTTAAATTTCGTTCGAGAAGGATTTGGGGCTGCAGGCGGTTGGGGTTTGGGTACGGCGTTATGAAGGAATGGTCTTACTGTTTAGGCCGATATCTTGGGCACTGCCGCCTCTCTCAGTAACAGTTGGATAGTTCCATATTCATAATATAGATACACTCGAACCTTAATAGTTGCCCTACTATAGACTGTTACTGTATGGGGGGGGTCAGTACCCAACCTATATCCTGCCTTCATGTTTTTTTCGACCTTGCCGCGCTCAGATTCAAGACCACCTTTGAGAAGTTCACCATGGAGCTGTCGCAGGTTGCTCATCTGGGAGTTTCCGACAATTCGGGGTTCCTTATTTTGGGATCCGGATAATAAGGATCCTACTATTTAGGGTGCTATATTAGGTTCCCCCCATTTTCGGAATACCCCCAACCTCTAGACTTTAAGCTCTCAACTTCTTCTTCACTTCCAGCTGGGGTCTGTGGGTCCATGGGTAGTTCTCTGAATTAGGGTCCCCTTTTCGGTCCCCCAAACTACTACGGCACCCTTTTTCCGGGACCCGAAAACTGGACCCTAAAACTGACCCTAACTTAGAGACTACCCAAACTAAACCCTAAACCCTAAACCTAAACCCTAAGCCCTAAAAGGGACCCGAAGTTAGAGAAGTACCAAAACTAAACCCTAAACCTAAACCCAAACCCTAAAAGGGACCCGAATTGGGAGAACTACCCAAACTAAACCGTAAACCTTAACCCAAACCCTGTGAGGGACCCGAATCTGGAGAACTGCCCCATACTGGGAGGATGATGGGACTTAGTAACTAGGGTTATAAGTAGGGTAACTCTACTTTATAACTCCTTATAACCCCAATTAGGGTACTTATAACTTATAACCTTACTACGTCCCATTCCAAGTATGGAGAACTGCCCCATATGGGACCCTAATATAGTACCCTAAACAGTAGGATCCTTATGACAAGGACCCCGAAATAAGGTACCACTAATTGTCGGGAACTCCCAGATGAGCCGCCCCTAAACCCTATAGATCCCTTTAAGGAACCCTATAGATCCCTTTAAGGAACCCTATAGATCCCTTTAACCAAGTATGAGCCGCAGGGCATCCAGTCCCTCTCCGGTGGCATCGACCTGCCGAGCCCAGAGCCAACCGAGGTCCCGGGCTTTCGCGATGCAGTTTTGTCATTATAGAGAGCCCAATACCCCTTAATTCAGGAATGTGGCTCAAATTATATCGGGCCTCATACCTTGGTTTAAGCTAGATTCCTTAATTAAGGGGTAAAAGGAACTCCAGAAAGTTGGAATATGGAATAATGGAAGGATCCCCTATAATTTACCTTAAAGGGAGTATGATAATGATATTCCAACTTTCTGGCTTCCACTGAAACATTGGAATCCTAAACTAGGATGCCCAGTAGTACCCTTATTCCCTTTTTCTAGTCCTAGGTTCCTTATAAAGTTGCCCAATACCAAAAAGAGATGCCTTTTTATTCTTAGGTTACTGGGTATCCTTGTCATTACTTGGCTACTACCCCCACTCTGTAACAGCTTCACAATATACACATATGTTTATATGTATATATAATATTGATATCGTTGTGAATGTATGTCTCTCTCTCTCTCTATCTCTCTCTCTCTCTATATATATATATGTATATACATATACACGCATACGTATGTAAATAAAAAGAGTTTAGAAAGCGCTGTATAAGACCCCGAATGTAGATCGTTACAGGGTGGGGGGGGGGGGCGGTACTACTACTCCTGGCTTTATGGGTGTTCTTTGGGAGTTGTAGAGGTTGAGACTGTGGAGTGGCTTTGGATTCGAGGTTTGCAAGTACACTTACATTCACTTTGGGGACATATTCTGGGTTCTTTTTAAGGGGTTTAGTTGAAGTTACCATAATATGGAGACCATATTAGTTAATTACTATAGACCCCACTTATATGGTAGCATAAATTAAATTCCTTAATAAGAACCCCGTATTACTGCGAAGTGTTCTTTGAAGTAGTCCCGGCCTTGCTGCCTTACATTAGATTGCTGAGTTGCAAATAGGGCTCCCCAGGACTACACATGAGTGCGTACTTGAGGTGTGCTGTTCCGGGACCAGCAGAATCAGAAGCCTTGCTCCAGCCCAGTTTTAAACCCTAAACCCTAACCCCAAAATCCGAAACCCCAAACCCTAAGGCCCTCGCATCCAAAAACAAACCTAAATCCTAAACCCTGAACCGCGATCCCCGAGCCTCTAGGCTTGTCATGTCACATTTGGGGCCTCTAGCCTTGAAGCGGACGAGGTCGATCGCAATATGCCCCTCAACGACATCGCAAAGGCGGGTATGGCTTTCCTAGGTAGCAAGAGGTAGCAAGAGCGGGACCCCTTAAAGGGGACCCTTCTTAACCCTACAGATATTCTGGCTCTCTTACCAGGGACATTATTATTGATATCCCAAGGGTCCCCCAAATAACTCCTACTCTGGCTCTCTTAACTGAGAGGGTCTGTATCCCAAGGGTCCCCTTAATCCTAACTTTCAGGCTTCTCGTGCTTGTGGGCTGGGAGGGGTCAGGACTTTTGCTATCTCTCTCGTAGTAGTAGAGTAGGTACCCTTAAACCTTTTTTTGGGTAGTATAGTCCCTATATAATCCCTATAAAACCAACAAGGTTAGCCTTTAGTTCCGCATGATACCCGACAAGTAGGCTCTGGCTCGGTCAAAGTGACCCGGAATTTCACGGTAAACGCCGAACCCTTAGCCACGTGCCGTCCTAAACCCAGACCCCCCAGACACATATGAGATATAGTGTAATGAGTGTAATGTTGAGAGTCACAACATTATTAGATTTTTCAGTGGCCTTAGAACCATTACCAACATTATACAATAGCTGATACTGCTAGTGATTTTGTCAATCAAAATGAAATGTTCCTCATGGTCATGCTGTACTGTTAGCACCAGTACCAACAACACTAGCGAAACGAGTGATCGTAATAGAAGCGGTCAACATAGTACTGATATTGATCGTAATATGCAGTCAGGAATGGGGTACAACTATAACTGCTATTACTACCATTCTTCCATTCCCTACTACCCAGAACCTTAAACCCTAAACCTTAAAACCTTAAAACCTAAACCCTAAACCTTAAAACCTAAACCCTAAACCCTAAACCTTAAACTCTAAACCCCAAACCCATCAGGTCCCAAACTCCAACCCCGAAGCTTCACACCCTGATCTCCAAACCCTGGCACCGCATGCGATGGCCCCAAGCACTACAAGTCCTAAACGCGGCAAGCCTAACCCGAAGCTCTACATTCTGAACCCTAAGCCTTAAATCCTAAACCCTGATCCCTGAACTCTAAACCCTACGTGCTAAAACCAAAAGCTTCATACTCTAAGGCCCTGAAGCCCTAAACCTAAACCCGAAAGCCTAAGCCCTACTGATTGTTCTCCTCGCCTAGAGCCCTTCGTGGATGATTTGATTTCCGAACTGGTTGGCAGACATCAACCCTAACCCCTAAACCCCTAAACCCCTAAACCCCGAAACCCCTAAACCCCGAAACCCTAAACCCCTAAACCCCTAAACCCTAAACCCCTAAACCCCTAAACCCCTGAACCCCTAAACCGTAAAGACCTAAACCCATAAACCCCTAAACCCCTAAACCCTAAACCCCTAAACCCCTAAAAGCTAAAACAGCTGCTACATCGAGGATCATCCTCAGCTCGTCACCAAGTACGAACAGCTCTTAGAGGCCGGCCTGGGGCTCTTAGCCGTGCGTTTTTATAGGGCAGCGCCCTTAATGGGTTCCTGAAAGGGTTTCTGAAAGGATTCTATAAGGGGTCTTTACACTGGGCTTTGGAGTACCATACTCTGATTCGTTTTTGGGGGACCTGTTACTTAAAGGGAGCCATTATGAAATAAAAGTCTATGCTGTTGTCTCCCTTCCCTGGTCACTTCAAAGCCCAGTATGCGGTTTCTAGGTTTCTGAGTAGCACCCTTAATGGGTTCCTGAAAGGGCTCCTGAAAGGGTTCTATAAAGGATCTATGGCAGTTTAAGGTTTACTAGGTTGCTGAGAAGCACGCTAGTATTTTCGGGGTCCCTTATTAAAACCGTAGGAAAAAGGGTACCCTTATCATATTGGGGCTACTCAGGAACCTAGGCGTTACATGCCGTTTTAATAGGGGGTTTAAGGTTTTATTCGGAGGGGTTTTAACGGAAGGTTTAGGGTTTCGGGTTTAGGTTTTAGGGCTTCCGGCGTGGGGTGTAGGCCTAGTGTCTAGACGGTTTGAGGTCAGGGCTTTGGGGTGTGGGTTTGGGGTTGAGGGGCAAGGGTTTGGGGTTTTTGGGGTTGCTTGGATTGTTTAGGACACAGCAGTTCAAGCACGGCCCCACCTGCCCAAAAAAATCTATAGAACAAATGCTGATACGACTAGTAAGTTTTTATCCATCTGGGCCGTCGTAACCGTAAACCCTTACACCCTAAACCCTAAACTCTTACCGTAAGAAACCCCCAGCCCGATCCTCATTTCAACAGTAGGATTTTGTGATCTGGGAACCCTACGTAATGGAACCGTTGGTTGATGTTGTTCAGGACCTCTGAAGGGGACCTAAGCCGTAAACCCTGCGCCTCTAAGCCGCGATCCCCTCAACCTCTTCGCGCTTGACAAACCCTCCAGCGTCAACCCTGAGCCTTCATTCAACTTTTTCCCTAAAGCATCAACCCTAAGCCTTAATCAACTTCGAACCCTAAACCCTCAACCCTAAACCTTAACACCCCAAAAGCTTTGACCCTAAACCTTCCAGCTTACATGGAACCCTGTCCGGACACGAGGTGTGGTGCCGGCTTATAGAGCAGTACCTCGAGCAGACGCTGGAGGGCCAGCAGAAGGCCGGGTCACTAATACTTTGTCACAGTTGGGTAACATTTTATATTTTTATGGGTACTTAAATCCAAGAAGGAATAAACATGTAAATTTTTAATCCTATCCCATCCATGATCCATGAACTAGAATACGCCAGGGACCTGCTTCAGCTGAGTTTCGGCATGTGGATCAACCAGAAGTAGTGGTACTTCCTCTCTTTCAACCCAAACCCCCGGAAACCCCAAGAACCGCAAGCTCAAATCCTTAAAACCCATGCGCCCCCAAAACCCTGAGAAAGAAAGCCTTCAACCCTACAGGCTCCAAGCCGCACAACCCTAATACCTCAAGAATTCAATCCAAGAAACCCGGAACCCCCAAACCTTTGTTTGACTGTTTAGCCTGAGGAAAGCGGGTCTTAGCAAAACAAACCTAGACAAAGCTTATTTATAGATCCCTTAAAGGAACCCCTACAGATAGATCCCTAAACGGAGCCCTTATAGATCCCTTAAAGGAACTAGACAAAGCTAAGACAAAAAGTCGGTGCCCTCGAGCAGGACTCGGGTGACGCGGGCCCCCGGACCGAGCTGGACTTCTGGCGTAGCAGGCCCTTGGGTTGCCCTTGGGGTTCGGGGTTTAGGGTTTGAGGTTTTGGGGTTTATTATGGAGGCCTTTTTTTAATTACCCATACTGTTTTGGGGCATTCCTTATTAATGGTTGCCCTTGGGGTTTAGGGTTTGCGTTTCGGAATTTGGGGTTGCGGAAGGGCTTCAGGGTTTGGGGTTTAGGGTTTGAGGTTTTGGATTTGGGGTTTTGGGGGCTTAGAGTTTGAATCCTAGGCTTTTTGAACCATAACTACACCCTAAACCTTCACGCCTTTACGGCCTTGACGCACTGCACCCAAGCCCTTTGCCGGCCTCGAATGCTCAGCTATTTGGTTCGACTGAGCTGTGATCCTGTAGATGCCTACTTGGAGGATCATGGGACTTAGTAAGTAAGGTCATAAGAACCGTAATTGGGGTTATAGGTAGTTATAAGTAGAGTTACCCTAATTAAAACCTTAGTTACTACGTCGCATGATCCTTTAAGTCGATACCCGAAGCCTTCTAGCCTAAGGCCAAATGTAGAAGCTTAGTTAATTAGCCGTAGTTTTCTTATCGCCACTATGGAAGTTGTCCAATATTCTTGTTTTGATCATAAAGGCCCTATATAAATTCCTGCAGTCAACAATTCGTTGCTAGGGCCCGAACCCTAGAGTCAGCTACACCCTGACCACAGAGAACGAACCTAGCTCGAGATGTAGGTGGTTGATACTTACAGGGCTCCATGTTTTCCGAGCAGCTACTTTCTTGAGTTGTGTAGTTCGAAATTCAGTGTTCAGGGTTGAATTCAGCCGTGCTGGATACCTGCTGGACGTACACCACAGGACTTCGTCAGGCCATCTAGGAGATTCTGCAACCTTACAACCTTCAACCCATGACCCTAGAACCTAAACTCTTTGCAAACGGAAAAAGGCGCTCCACAAAAAGAGAGCCGAGAACCGTAAACTCCTTAAGCACCCTGCCGGGGAGAGTCCGATTCCTACCCGATGGAGGCTTCAGAAGATCACGTCCATCACGGAGCAGCTGAGGAGTTTTGGTATTAAGCTGTGCGTTTGGGGTTTAGTTTTTAGGGGTGGGTTTGGGGCCACTGCTCTCCATTTAGGGTTTTGTGAACCCTTGCGGCGTCTCTCAAAGCCGAAAGGTGTCCCGAGCGAGGGTGTTCGAAGATGTTACTTGAAACTGCAATTTTAATGCTTGCGCGGTGGACAGACTGAAAGGTGGCAAAGGTCTCCAGACTAAGCCATATTTAGGCTGCAGGGCAACTTGTGTCTGAGGTCGCTGGGCCATCGGGCTCTTGTGGGGGTGTGGCAGCCCTCTGCAATTTTGTAGTGTTAAGAATGATTATATGGTTTTGGAGAGATATGAAAGTATACGGTTTTATGGACGATAGGGGGGAGGTGGTACGATTGATGATATAAATTCTGCATTACCATATTGACCCTAGACTATAGGAATTATGGTATATTCCTTATTATGGGTAATGCAGGATTTATATCCCTAAACCCTAAAACCCTACAGATCCCTTAAAGGAGCCCCTTAAAGGTACCCTTTATCCTTGTAAAGGAACCCCAGGATTTAGATCATCAGCCGTAGTTCCGAGCCCTGTACTCTCCGCGCAGGAGCAAAGAGCGGAAGATGCCCTAAACCCTAAACTCTAAACCCTAAACTCTAAACCCTGAACTCTAAACTCTAAACCCTAAACTCTAAACTCTAAACCCTAAACCCTAAACTCTAAACCCCTGCGCAGGACCAAAGAGCGGAAGATGGTCTTCGGACTACTCCAAAGCATCACAAAAGTGAGCCAGGAGGCAAGGCTTGGTCTCTTACTTGGAGGATCATGGGGCTTAGTAAGTTATGTTATAAGTACCTTAATTGGGGTAATAAGTAGCTATAAGTAGAGTTACCATAATTATGACCGAGCCAGGAGGCAAGGCTTGCTCTGTTAATGTAGGGGCCTAGATAATTACCAATACTATTTTGGGGGTTCCTTCTTAACATAATCGCTTGTTCTCTTAGCCTTTGCCTTTTCGCTTTGTTGAGAACTGGTTACTGAAGCCAGAGACACTCTGAACTCTAAACCTCGGTTGGCTCATAGACTTTCACACTGAGTCCCGCGATCCTACAGCCTACATCCAAATGCCAGAGAGCCCAATACCCCTTAATTAAGGAATATAGCTTAAATCATACTATGAAGCCCTAATAAATTAAGCCGTATTCCTTAATCAAGGGGTATTGGGCTCTCTGGGTTCGGTTTTAGTGTGCGAGCTCAGTCCCTTGACCAGGTAGCGCCGAAGAATCGCCAATCGGCACCTCTGACCGCACGTGTTCTAAGCGAGGAGTTCGGAGTTCAGGGGCTCGGATTTGTTTTCGGGGCTGGAACCTAAACCCTAAACCGTTTGAAGCTTGGGGAAGGTAATTCGATGTTATTCGAAAGGGTTGCCATGCAGATTTAGAGCACAACCCCGAACAGAAAGGACTCAGTCTAACTGTTAAGCCTGTATGTCAACGGATTTGGCCCAAGTTTGCTGTTTGTGCGTTGAAGGCCTGAACATTTCGGGTTTAGGGTTTAAGGTTTGGGTTTGGGGAATGGCATACACCCTCTACTCCAAACTCTCCTCTCCATGCGATAAGCCAGTGTTCATCTGCTTTGGATGGGAAGGGATGAAGCAGGGTTTAGGGTTCAGGTTTCAGGGTATCGGTTCGAAGCATGCCAATACAAGTCAGCCACATTGACCTAGTGCCAACGCCCAAGCTCCTGCATCATGGCCGAATCGCAAACAGCCGCAGAGCATACGGTCAGGTCTTCAACACGCTCCGCCGATGGAAGCAGATTGAGATTGCCATCACTGAAGCTTTTAACGAGGCCAAGGACAATGCTTCCCGATCGCAAAGGTCTCTAGGTTTTGGTGGAAGGGGTTGGGCGACAGATATCAATAAGTCGGTTAGTGTCGGGTTTATACAGCCGAAGACTAAGCATGATCCCGATATCCGAAGACCCCAGACCCCAAACAGCAAATATTAACTCCGAATCCAAAGCCGACCATACATCCAATCACCCGAATCCTGCACCCATACAGCCGCAAACCGTAGACCCTGACAACCTGCACACGGTGCAGCATGAAAAAGACACAGCGATGAAGAGCCGCGGCACGGGCGCTCGGGTTTAGAGCTTGGATAATTTTCACTACTGTTTTGGGGGTCCCTTACTATCATTACAATAGTATAATGGGCCCCAAAACCCTATTCTAATTAGTAAGGCCCCCCTGCTAGAGTTTGGGGCTTGCGAGGTCTGGGTTTGCTACACTGACGAGTCTTCTTGGCGGTATTTAGCAATGATCTTTAGTTTTTGGTTCCTATAATCCTTAAGAAACAGATAACACTAATTAGCATTTTTGCTAGGGGTCTAAGTTCAGAATAGTCTTGAGTTCGTGGGTACAGGAGGGTTTAGGGTCTAGGATTTCAGGTTTAGAAATTCTGGTCTTTTCCTCTCATGGTTTTGGGTCGTAGGGTTGGTGCGTTGCGTGCTTGGTCAGTGGCAACAAGATGTCTCTTGACTTCCGGGCAAGTTGTGCCTTGCATAGTGGCCTTGCCGAAACCCAAACCCTGGAACAGACGGCCCTAAACCCTAAACCCTAAACCCTAAACCCTAAACCCTAAACCCCAAACCCTAAACTGGAGCGAGCCGCGGGCGCTGCCTTGGCCAGCGGCGAGCGATACCGCGTGGCGACAGGCCCGCGGACGAGCCCGAGCGAGCAGGCGTGAGCCTTGCGAGGGCGAGGGGCCGGAGCGCGCGGTGAGCGCGGCCCACGCATGGAAGGTCGAACCCGCGTGCCAGCGACAGGCTGGCCCTAAAGAGAATAACCCCAAACCCTCGGTTTTTAGCACTTGGGTCTATGCGTCCCGTTTAGGGTTCCATTTTGGGTTCCGTTTAGGATTTCCTGCGTTTAGGGTTCCTTTTAGGATTCTCGTTTAGGGTTCCGTTTAGGGTTCCGTTTAGGGTTCCTTTAGGATTCTCGTTTAGGGTTCCGTTTAGGGTTCCTTCTAGGATTCTCGTTTAGGGTTCCGTTTAGGGTTCCGTTTAGGGTTCCGTTTAGGGTTCCTTTAGGATTCTCGTTTAGGGTTCCGTTTAAGGTTCCTTTTAGGATTCTCGTTTAGGGTTCCGTTTAGGGTTCCGTTTAGGGTTCCGTTTAGGGTTCCGTTTAGGGTTCCGTTTAGGATTCTCGTTTAGGGTTCCGTTTAGGGTTCCGCTTAAGGTTCTTTTAGGATTCTCGTTTAGGGTTCCGTTTAGGGTTCCGTTTAGGGTTCCGTTTAGGATTCTCGTTTCGGGTTCCGTTTAGGATTCTCGTTTAGGGTTCTCGTTTAGGGTTCTTTTTAGGATTTGGGTGGGTGTTTTGGGTGATAAATTCTGTGCATAAAAAAGCACTTTTAATTAGGCCGGTGGCCGAAGTCGGGTTCCCCCCCATTCTCGTTTAGGGTTTCTTTAGGATTCTCGTTTAGGGTTCCGTTTAGGGTTCCGTTTAGGGTTCCGTTTAGGGTTCCGTTTAGGATTCTCGTTTAGGGTTCCGTTTAGGGTACCTTTTAGGATTCTCGTTTAAGGTTCCGTTTAGGGATGTGGGTGGGTATTTTGGGTCATAAATTCTGTTCATAAAAAGGCACTTTTAATTAGGCCGGTGGCCGAAGTCGGGGTCCCCCCCATTCTGGGCAGCCAGAAGCCAGAGAACGAACCATCAACCCGAAGCCGGAGAACAAACCATAAACCCGTAGCTCTTCTAATTGATTAGGAATTGAGCACCAGAAGCCAGAGAACGAACCATCAACCCGAAGCCGGAGAACAAACCATAAACCCGTAGCGCTTCTAATTAATTAGCAATTGAGCACTTTTGGGCCGATCTTGGTCTCTAGGAACCCATTTTGAAGCTTGAAAGTCTTTCGGCGGCGAGCTGCACACAACACAATTTGAAAACCCTAAACCCGTCAAGGTTGAGATGTGGGCGGGTGGGTTGGGCAGAGCGGTGAACCCCGGCGCACACCACGACACACGTCCCGCGTGGTGGTGTGCGCGGAACGTAGGAAACCCTAAACCCTAAACCCTAGACCCTAAACCCTAGACCCTAAACCCTAAACCCTAAACCCTAAACCCTAAACCCTAAACCCTAAACCCTAAACCCTAAACCCTAGACCCTAGACCCTAAACCCTAAACCCTAAACCCTAAACCCTAAACCCTAAACCCTAAACCCTAAACCCCTAAACCCTAAACTCCTTAAACGCCTGACTCTTGAAGCCCTACCACAGCTGAAGCCCTGAACCTGAGACCCCTTTGTCTTCAACTCCAGAACCCCAAACCCCAAACCATCCCACACCCCATCAGTCTTAGGGGTACTTTGAAATAATTTCTATTTTTTTGGGTTGTTATAATCCCTAAGAGACAGCTAAACTTACATTTTTCTGCTAGGGTTCTAAGTTCAGTATAGCAATGAGGTCAAGTATTTGACAACTTTGGAGAAGTTCATTGAGCCCTTGTACAACGGCACCCCTGCAACCATCATCGAGCCATGGGCTGCAAAAGCTTGGTGAATTGAGGTTTAGGGTTTCGGGAGTAGCGTTGAGGGTTTAGGATGTAGGGTTTAGGGATGCGGGTTTAGGGTTCAGGATATGCGGTGTAGGAATGTGGGATTAGGATTTAGAGAATACAGGTCTGCTGTTTGGGGTTGTTGTGCGCAATCTGTAATTAAGGTTTGGGGCTTAGGCGATTTAGATGTTTAAGGTTTGAAGTTGGTGGCGCATGCGCTGAGTTGTCAGCCGAGAGATGCGGCACATGTTGAAAGCATCACCTGCGTGGGACTGTAATATCTCTTTCAGGCCCCACGTGACCTTGGCACGCCCCTTCTGTGTCTTGAGCTTGGGGTCGAGCTCCACGCAGCAGGGCCTGAGAATCTTGGTGGCCGAGTGTGCGCGAAACTCAGGACACATTGCCGGCATTGATGTGACCTGGACGCAGCAGTGCGATACCCCAAACCCTAAAACCCCCAATCTCCGAAATCCACATGACTCAGGAGGTCCTCCAGCCAATCCTAAGTCCTCAACTTTCGAGAACCCTGAAGCCTGGCTCCTCTTGTAGTGTGTGGAAACCCTGCCCACAAAGCTTAGGGGTGCTTAGAAATAATTTTTTGGTTATTATAATCCCTAAGAAACAGCTAAAATAATGTTTTTGCTGGGGTTCTAAGTTCAGTATAGGAAGAAACTACCTTACTTCCAGCTCGAAGCCAAGAGCTTCAGCCCTAAGTTCCATAAGCCGGAGGAGCCCCACGCCCTCGTCGGTTCTCATAACCCTACAGCCTCAGTGAAGTTTCGTTTCCGTTTAGGGTGTAGGATTTCGGGGTAGTCGTCGCTCCTGCATTATTTTGTTTTGGTGGTTTTTTGGATACATTCCTTGAAGATAGCTGGAGGTGTTCCTCGTGCTGCTCTCCCTTTGCTAGAGCCGCTCCCAATGCTATTGCTGCTTGCTGCTACCGCTGCTCCTGGTGCTGCTAAGTCGAGACGACGTGTACGACGACGATGACTTCCACCATCACTGCCAAAGCTACCAGCACGAAAGCCGCTACTACTACTCCTACTCGACTCCTGGGAACGCACCTCTCAAGATCACAAGCTAAGGGCACACATGGACTTCATGTACTGATGCAAGCCCTAAACCGCCGTGACATCTTAAGATTGCAGCGCCGCATGCACCAATTGTCTTAGCAAGCCCAAGCCCTGAATACTGCCAGAAGGTTACGGAGGACCCAAATTCCCTGAAATCATGGGCTTCCACAAAACAGGGGTGTTTGGCCGGCTTGATCCTCAAGCAAGCGCAATATAGGAATGCTAGACGAGCGACCCCCAACAGCTCACCCCGACCTAGACTCCCGCACATCGCCTTGAGTGCGCTTGCAATATCACCAACAAAGCATCCCAGCCCTACCTTGAGAGGAATGCTGTAAAGATGATCCACACCATTGCACGCTACTACAACACCACGGAGCCTTGGGTGAGATAACCTGGAGGAGAGCTCAAAAACGTGACTTCAGGTTCAAGGTTTGAGTCGGTTTGAGGTTTAATTGGGATTTGGGATTGAGGTGGACCGGAGGGCATGGGCAGAATTAAACCAGCATGTAGAGTCAGGGAGTGATGAAGCGAGGGTATGTATGGTACGGGCGGGTGTCATCTACTCATAGAACATGCTCTCAGGAACGCATGACCAACCTCTTTGCCAAGATCACAAACCAGATGATTACCAACTGCAAGGACTTCTCCATGGCCCTCTGCCTCTGCGGCATAATACTGATTCAGTGTCATATAGCGTAATGTAGTATAGCATGTCGCACAATAATTAGAGTATGATATAGTATATCATCGCAGAGTAAGTACGATATAGTACGATACAGCGAAATATTGTATATCACTATACAACACTGAATAAATTTTTGTATAATAATATGGCAAAATATACCTCTGAAGCTCTTCCTCCAGCTCGGCGATCGGCGCTCTGTTACGTTCTACTCGCAGGGGTGAGCTCCTGAAAAGCACAGACTTGCAGCATGTTCTCCGGAACTAAACCCTGGAGGGTTTAGGGTTTCGCGTTCCGAAACCCTCAACCCCAAAGCCGTAAACTCTAAACCTAATAAACCCTCAACCTAAACCCTACACCCTGAAGGCCCTAAACCCTGAACCCTATATCCCCCTAGTCACACCGAGATGCTTCAAGCCACAGGATCTAAACCTTCCAAGCCCCTTCCCAACCCCCCCTCCCCGAAGTACCCCAAGAAATCTCTCGAGATCGAAATCCAAAATGCTTTACAGAACCCGGAACCCTTGTGGAGCCTGACGCCCCTGAATCCCACAAGCCTTTCTTGGAGGAGTGCGTCCTTGAAGGGGACGAGCCCGAGTCCATGTGGCGAAAGGATCCCCTCGTCCTTATCAAGCCCCTCGATGGTCTAGGGTTCAGGGTTTAGGGGCTCAGGGATACATACGAGCTTCACAGGTACATGCACGGCAACATGCAGTAGTTCGTCAATTGGCACCCAGACGGGCAGGCAGATGGATAGGCAGCCACGCGGCAGACAGTGAGTGACCGAGCCTTCCTCGCCGAGGAACCTTTATTCTTGCATCCACCTCAACCAGCACTATCAGGCAGGGCCTAAATCCTAAAATCAGGCAGGGCCTACTTGCAGGATCATGGGACATAGTAAGTAAGGTTATAAGTACCTCAATTGGGGTTATAAGTAGTTTTAAGTAGAGTTACCCTAATTATAACCCTAGTTACTAAGTCCCATGATCCTTTAAGTACATCCTAAAGCATTGGCCGCGAAGTCTTCTGTCGAGTTCCAAACTTCGTGAAAAACCAAGACGCTGTTCCATAGCTCCGACGATGACCAGCGAGTGTGAAGGTTCGGTTTTGGAGAGGGAAGCTGTTAACCCCAAGCCCTAAACCTCAAACCTTAAAACCCTAAACCCCAAACCCCAAACCCTCAACCCTCGACCCCAAACCCTAAACCCTAAACCTTAAACTCCAAACCCCAAACCCTAAAACCCTAAACCTTAAACTCCAAACCCCAAACCCTAAACCCAAGGGCTTGGGTCAAGGGTTCGGATCAGGGTTGAGTATTAGGGCCGGCAGTAGTGTACTGTTGATGATATGAATCCCTAGGGTTCCTTTAAAGGGAGCTATAAGGGTAGCTTTAAGGGGCTCCTTTAAGGGATCTATAGGGTTTTAGGGTTTGGGTTGATGATATACATCCTGCAGTACCTTAAGGAACCTAAACCTTGGGGACTATGGTATATTCCTTATGATGGGTCATGCAGGAATTATATCATCAACCGTACTTCTCCCTGGTGCTTAGTTGGGAATGGGGGAATGGATCCCTATAGTAGTCCCCATATAAACCCTAACTTTCTCCATAATCCATTCCCCCATTCCCTACTAAGAACCAGACAGCCTACTAAGAACCCTAAACCCTATAGTATAGCCCTTATAGTAGCCCTTATGGTAACCGTTAAAAGGAACCCTTAAAGGAACCCGGGGTTTAATATTTGAAAGGCAGTAGTGTAGGAGTTCTTGAGGCCGTGGGCGCCAGATAGGCCCTAAACCCCTTTTTTCAGCCCCGAGCCCGGCTTAAGCCCCAAGATTAGGGTTAAGGGTTTTCCCGAAAGCATCGCGAAGGGTTCTTCCGTGTGGAACGCCGCAGCTGAGTACATAGATGACAGACATAGAATCAACTTACTTGACTCCATACTTTACTCTACACTTGATACTTGACTCTACACTTGATACTTACTTACTTACTTGACCTCTATGACTGACTCTCTACACTTGACACTTGACTCTATGATACTTGACTCTACACTTGATACTTGACTCTATGTTATGCTTACGACTTACTTACTTACTTACTTACTTCAATCTACTTACTAACTTACTTGACACTTGACACTGGACTCTATGTTATGCTATCTCTATACTTACTTATACTTACTTATACTTACTTATACTTACTTATACTTACTTACTTACTTACTTACTTACTTACTTACTTACTTACTTACTTACTTACTTACTTACTTACTTGACTCTATGCCTCTATGACTTACTCTCTACATCTCGGTATCTAATTCTCTCTTTTAAAGCCAGGGGGTGGCACCGTTGTCGTCCATCGGGAATGCAACCCTTCCCAGGGATTCGCCTCCTCGGGCGTTCAAACGCGAGGTAAAGTTACACATTTTAGGGCCCGGCGCAACCCTTCACAGGGATTCGCTGCCTCGGGCGTTCAAACGCGAGGTAAAGTTACACATTTTAGGCGCCCGGGTGAACCCTTCACAGGGATTGGCATGGGCGAGGGCCCAAACGCTAGGTAAAGTTACACATTTTTTAACTTAATGCGGTGCCCGTGCAACCCTTCACAGGGATTCGCTGCCTCGGGCGTTCAAACGCGAGGTAAAGTTACACATTTTTCGGGCGCCGTGAACCCTTCACAGGGATTCGCTGCCTCGGGCGTTCAAACGCGAGGTAAAGTTACACATTTTAGGCGCCCGGGTGAACCCTTCACAGGGATTCGCTGCCTCGGGCGTTCAAACGCGAGGTAAAGTTACACATTTTAGGCGCCCGGGTGACCCCTTCACAGGGATTGGCATGGGCGAGGGCCCAAACGCTAGGTAAAGTTACACATTTTTTAACTTAATGCGGTGCCCGTGCAACCCTTCACAGGGATTCGCTGCCTCGGGCGTTCAAACGCGAGGTAAAGTTACACATTTTTCGGCGCCGTGAACCCTTCACAGGGATTCGCCTCCTCGGGTGTTCAAACGCGAGGTAAAGTTACACATTTTGCGGGCGCCGCGCAACCCTTCACAGGGTTTGGGTGCAGTTCATTTTTTTTTGCAACCCTTCACAGGGATTGGCATTTTGCAACCCTTCACAGGGATTGGCGTGGTCGGGTGTTCGAACGCGAGGTAAAGTTGCATTTTTTGACGAGCATTGAGATGGATTATTTTATGTGCATTGAGTTGAGTTTTGCAACCCTTCACAGGGATTGGCGTGGTGGAGTGTTCGAACGCGAGGTAAAGTTGCAATTTTTGATGAGCATTGAGCTGAATTTTGCAACCCTTCCCCGAACCAGTTGTATGGGTGTGTGTGTGTGTGCTACAGAGACAACGCATTGCACGAAGCGTGCATTTATGAAGCAAGCGTGGACATGTTGCAGTTGCCGTTGCAACATCGAGTGGATGTGAACATCAAGACTATGGATGCGTCAACAAATCCAGCCCAACATCAAGCAGATGTGAACATCAAGACTATGGATGCGTCAACAGATCCAGCCGATGTGCAGAATTCCACCATGAAGTCGTGAGGTACCGTGGACATCTCAGGCCGATTGACAACCGAAGGCTGCCGAGCGAGAACTATGATGGGCGAACCATCAACGGCAACTTCAAGTGCTCGCATTGGTACATTGGTGCGGCGGAAGCGTAGTGATTCCCAATGCCTCGGTTCATCTCCTGGCCGCGACATCCTGTGAGCAGATAAAGGTTCATCGAGACGCAGGAGCTCCTCGATTGCTTGGCGGGTTAAATACTTCGCGGCATCTGGCGGGTTTCCTAGTGAAGTGGGGTGTTTCACTTCGGAACGGTGTCTTCCCAAATCCCTAATGGCTGCACTGCCTTCCGCTGCTGGACTCCCGGCGGCACGAGTCGCGCAGCGGCTCAGCGAGGTGGACCCGTTTGTGGTATAGGATAGATCTTAAATCCCCAATCATCCTTTGAGAGACCCGTGTTGTGACTGCCGCTTGGGAATGTTTGCCAGATGCCGCCGGGTTTCTTCTTCTGAGATAGTATACCAAGGGTTGATACACAGGGTGTCACCGAAGCCTGGAGCTCTCGATGAATGTCTGCAGCTAGAATCAATCTTTCTAGAGGAGGCTCCGGACCACCGTGATCCCTGCATTAGTCCTACTAGGCCCTCGTGGATTATCCGGTGTGGATAGACACGAAATAAGGACCCCTAAGCCCGTGGCGTTCCCCTGGAGTCTGTTGGGTCGGCTAAGAAACATACGCTGGCCTCTTGTGGTTTGAGATGAAGAGCGAAACCCTAATTCCCTGCTACTTTCAGAGACCAGTGTTGCGACTTCCGTTTGGGGATGTTCGTCAGCTGCCGCTATGTTTCTTCTTCCATGATACTATACCTTGGGTTGGTATAATGCGTGCTATGGAGGCTCGGGGCTTTTGATGAACCTTTGCAACTACAATCAGCAGTTTTCATGAGGCTCCGGACCGCCGTAATCCCTGGGATGACCTCTCCCGGCACCTCCTCAGGCCGCGCGGCCCTTGACTCCACGGTGAGCCGTGCGGGCCGCGAATTCTTCGCTCTGGCTAGGTTGCACCGTTGCTTGCTTGCTTCGACGCTGTCTTGCGAAAGAGCGAGCAAGCAACGTGGCGGCCTACTCTCACTGTAACTCTATGACTTTATGACTTATGACTCATGGACTCCATGACTCTTGACTGTATGTGCCTCTCGAGGTCCAGGTCGGGCTATGAGCCCTCACGCTATGGGGATCTCGATTAAGCGTTCCCACACATAGAGCATAGAGTGAACTACATCGAGTCAAGTGCATGGTACATAGATGACTCCATGACTCTGCGACTTGATCTCACTATGACTCTATGACGCTATCTCACTGTACTCTATGACTTTATGACTCATGACTCATGGACTCCATGACTCTTGACTGTATGTGCCTCTCGAGGTCCAGGTCGGGCTATGAGCCCTCACGCTATGGGGATCTCGATTAAGCGTTCCCACACATAGAGCATAGAGTGAACTACATCGAGTCAAGTGCATGGTACATAGATGACTCCATGACTCTGCGACTTGATCTCACTATGACTCTATGACGCTATCTCACTGTAACTCTATGACTTTATGACTCATGACTCATAGACTCCATGACTCTTGACTGTATCTGCATCTCGAGGTCCCGGTCGGGCTATGAGCCACCACGCTACGGGGATCTCGATTAAGCGTTCCCACACATAGAGCATAGAGTGAACTACATCGAGTCAAGTGCATGGTACATAGATGACTCCATGACTCGTGACTTGATCTCACTATGACTCTATGACGCTATCTCACTGTAACTCTATGACTTTATGACTCATGACTCATGGACTCCATGACTCTTGACTGTATCTGCATCTCGAGGTCCCGGTCGGGCTATGAGCCACCACGCTACGGGGATCTCGATTAAGCGTTCCCACACATAGAGCATAGAGTGAACTACATCGAGTCAAGTGCATGCTACATAGATGACTCCATGACCCTGCGACTTGATCCCACTATGACTCTATGACGCTATCTCACTGTAACTCTATGACTTTATGACTCATGACTCATGGACTCCATGACTCTTGACTGTATCTGCATACGATCCTACACACTGGATCTATCACATAGCCCCACACTCTTCGCTGATGATGCTTTCGGGCCAATTGTCTTCTAGTTTTTTAGGGTTTAGGGTTTATTAGGGTTTAGGGTTTCGGGTATTGAGTTTAGGAATTCCCTCTCTCAATAATGGTTTCTGTTGTAAAGGATCAACTGGTGAGGCCCTTCAGTGCGAGCGGTTAAAGCAACCAGGGTTTAGGGTTTAGGGTTTAGGGTCCTGAGTTTACCAAAGGACTCCATATTGCACCTGCACCCTCAATCCTCAAATCCGTGACCTCTGGTGCCTAAGCCACCCAAGTTTACGGTTACATCTTTGGGTCTAGGGTGCACAGGGTAGTTCTTTCAAGCCTCAAACACGATCAGGACTACTACCGGCAGACGAAGGAGACACTACTGACGTTGCCCAAGGGCACCTTTACCTTTGGGGCCCTAATAATTAGAGTAGGGCTTAGGGGCCCAATATACTATAGTTATCAGAAGGAACACCCAAAATAGTCTAGGAAATTATTTAGGTCCCCTATGTTAGTGAGTTCTATTCAGTGTTGGGATTGAGGTCTGGAGCTCCCTGGAAACCCTAAACGCTAATGTAGGGGCCTTAGTACTCAGAATGAGGTTTTGGGGTTCCTGATGATAATTGTAGTATAGTATACCTCCGAACCCTATTCCAATCATTAAGGCCTCTGCATTAAGGACTAAACCGATAGAAAAGTGTCTTGAGGGGTTTAGGGTTTCAGGGGCTGAAGGGTCTAGGGATCGGGCGAGGAGGGCTGAGCTGCAGCCTCTTGGGCACAGGGCTTGGGGTTAGGTGCTAGGATGCCCAGTAGTACCCTTATTCCCTTTTTCTAGTCCTAGGTTCCTTATAAAGTTACCCAATACCAAAAAGATAGGCCTTTTTATTCTTAGGTTACTGGGTATCCTAGCAGCCTCTTGGGCACAGGGCTTGGGGTTAGATGGTAAATGCTCTGGTAAATGCTTGAGTGTTTGATGCCTTCTATTTAATTTTGTACCACGATCCGAGTATATGCCCATGTATATACGCCCCAGGGTGATTTTCGACATGGCCGCTACTCAAGGAGCATCATCTGGTTCTTGTTAGGGGTCGTAGTTTAAGCTGATTATTTCAAGCCTGCTACTGTAACTCCCTAAGAAGCACCCAGTCTAATCATCTCCGAAATCCACCCTAAACCCTAAGCTGTAAATCTCTAAGACCAAAACCCTACACCTCTAAACATCATGTTTCTATACGTCGCTGGCTTCAACGACCGCCTCACAGGCCCAGTCGCTTCGAGATGTGTTAGCACTCATAGGTTGGATACTGCTCCCACTCTGCCAAGGCGTGGTTCTAATAAAAAAGCCTTTTTATGTGACTCTTACAGGTGATTCCGGATCGGTGTGCAGATGTTTCTAGACCTAGACTTTAGATTTTGGGCGGCGGGCTTTTGTTTTCCGGTCATTAATGTGGGTTTGTAGACCTTGCACCTTCTGTTCTTAGGCAAGCAGTTCGACTTCAGCGAGACACTGATCTTCGGGCGATTCGACCTTTTCTGCCGACGCGTCACGAAGCTGATCGACATGTTCCAAACGGTGCACCAGTTCACGTGTCTGGGCCAGGAAAGGAAGGACGGGCAGAACGGGTTGAAGGTACGTTTACGCCAGATGAAACAACCTCAAGACTTTGTGGTGTATCGTACTGACGAGTTTCCCGGAGGAGAGTGTGGCAACAACGGAAAGATTTGATCTGACTTTAGGAGGCGCGGGAGTGTCCGGTTATGAAATCTGTGGAGTTGTTCTCGTGGATTGTGTGTTAGGTGATACTGTTGAGCTCACAATCTTGACAGTATGCTCATGGATCCGTGATGTATCAAACATAGAGCAGTCGTTAGCCCCTTCAGGGCGCCGACCGCGTACACTTCATGACTGTATGGGGCAGAGCAGTAAGCCTCAGCCCTGAAATGGGCACCCTAAAGATTGCCCATTTACTTGAAGAGGCAGTTGATTTGTAAGTTGACTGAGTATGAGAACTGCCGTTCTCAGCCGATGATACCCATGTGATAACCCTGTGCCCCGTGCCTGTTGGACCAATGAACTTCTAAGGGAACCTTACTCTGAAAATTCAGCCCCTATATCAGCCCGCCGAGGTCGCTATCGCAGCACCGTTTCGATGGCATGGAGCCATTGGTGAAGACCTTCAAGACCATGCTGGAGGAGCACTAAATCCTAGACCCTGAATACTAGACCCCAAATCTTGTAAATCCCTTGACCCTACAAGCCCTATATAAGCGAACCCCCAGACCCTGACCCCTAAATTCTAAACCCTAAAACCCCAATCCCTGAACTCTAAACTCTAAACCCTAAAATCCCAAACCCTGAACCCCTAAACCCCAAAACACCCAGATTCCGCGGACTTCCCGTTTCGGCTTTGCGCGAGCTTGGGAGAGTCTGGGGCTCTTCAAATCTCGGAGCTGTCGGGGTCTACAGTAGAAGCCCAAAAGTCGGAAACCCCATAGCCTCGATCCTTAAGAGCAATGTATAGGGAATCCCAGCACTACTTGGCCTTCAACCGGTTTCCAACTTTATGGGGTTTACTGTAAGTATCGGCTTGTTTTGGGGTTTAGGGTTAAGGGCCGTCAGGGCCTTTGGGTTATTTTTGGTTTAGGGAAAAGGGTTTAGGGTTGATCGGCTTGTTTTGCCTGGAGGTTTTTTGGGGTTATAAGTGGGGCTATCAGTCCCTTAATATGGGTTGTAGCCATAGTTATCCTACTTACAACCTTGGGATCTCGATTCCGCAATCTGTATCATCGATCAGTACTCTGTCAAAACAGCAACAACGAAAGCATTCCTCCAATGCACTGAGCATATATAGGAAATTGGAAGATCGAGCCCTGGCGATTCTCGCACATGCGACATGGGTTTCGAGAATTCATTGAAAATCGGCATCGAGCCCAGCGGGCAGTGACTGCCACGAGGCGAGACTCACGTCCCAAGTCGAAACGAGGAAGTGGTTCGCCTGAGGCACACGCATAAACATCCAGCAGCCCTTTCACGGGATTTAGCGGGCGCTGCTTATGTAGCCGGTGGAGCGGTCTGGTTCGCAGGCGTTAGTGCACAGAACAAGAGAAAATCCAGAGCTTTCGCGTTAGCGTTGGCTTATGCTTGGAGCTGCTTTAGGCCCTTTACCCTAAGGGTCCATGTACCCAAATAGTATATACTTTGGGCCCAATGCACCTACATAGAGGGTACTGTAAGGCCCAAGTATATACTATTTCAGTACATGGACGCTTAGGGTTAGGGTTTAGGGTCCAGGGTTTCTTAAGGCCTTTGGGATTGGGAGCCTTCAGGTTCTAGGGTCGAGGGTCTTTAGGGTGTTTTGGATTCCAGGTCACCGGAGCCCTGCAAAAACTTTAGACAAACTCAGGGTTTGGGGTTTAGGGTTTAGGGTTTAGGGTTTGGGGTTTAGGGGCCGAGTAGTAGAGCAGGCAACCTTTAACCTTTTTTTGGGTAGTATTGTCCCTATATCATCTTTATATAGCCAAAAAGGTTTACCTTTAGTTCCCCCTGATACCCGACAAGTAGGGGGGTAACTTACGGCAAAGAAGACATGCGACTGGTTCGAAGTATGCTCAGGGTTCCCAGGGTCGTGTTGGTTCATGTGAAGGGGTCAAACTTTGAGCTTGAGGCCCTTGGGTTCAGGGTGTTCTGAAACCCTAAGCCCTTAACCATAGAACTCAACACAACAGAACCCCAAACCTGGCATTGCTTTGGTTTTTTTCAGGTTCAGTGTGTGGGGTTTAGTGTTTTGCAGCTTGGGTTTGGATTTTGGGGGCGTGGTGCTTATAAGCTAAGGTTGGAGCTGGTGACGAGTGCTAAGGGTTTAAGCTCTCTAGGCTGTAGCGGCATGTGTGGGTTGGCCGATGGCCGAGATCAGATGCTCGATGAGCAGATGCATTTTAGCCCGTGGGCGATTTCCAGTCGAGAACATGAGGAAGAAGAGAAGGGTGGGCCGGGGGGGGGGGGGAAGAAAACCCCAACTATTTCACATGAATGCTTTGTTTGTTTGGCCCACCACACGCCTCCTCGATCTGTACGTGTGGTGTCCGCCCGGACCCAGATCTCATCGGAGGGCGAAGCCACGTTGGAAGGGTACAGAAGAAACGAGAAGCAGAGGAAGGGACGATACATCTGCACGAGATTGATTTCAAGCTGTTTTCACCGAGCTTCCGACAGTGGGGTCCTGCATGTATTTTCGCGCGCCACTGTGTCTAAATCTAAGCGCCAGACATTGCCTTCATGAGCATTACACACGCCTTCTCACCCCGTCTTCGGTCTATTTAGCAGTGGTGAGGCTCCGCACTGGCCCGACACACCAGCACAAGAAGATAGTTCATGCAGCCACCGTGTTTCTTGAATCCGCAGCAACCTGAAAAGTTGCACAACGTCATAACGAAACTGTGCGGTGCAAGAAAGGACACATGCAGCATTGCAGCATGGAGCAGGCAAACTGCAGCGACATGTAACATACCAGAGTGCGCAACCATCACAACTTGAAAAGCAGCATGAACAAACCCTTTTAAAGCACATTCCATACAGCGTGCGGTCACTACTGTCGCAGGCACAAATGACCAATGGGAACACATATCGAAGGAGAGTTGAAACTTCTGTTCAACACCGCATCCTCCAACGGCTGTGTCAAAAGTAGAATCTGTTCATGTAGATGGCACTGGGTGCCAAAATTTCGGTCGCACCAATGCTTCAGCTGCTTGTTTATCCATGCTTTGGGGTAGCCCCCTTGTATCTCCAGCAGTTTGCAAAACCCACTGAGCGAGTGCATCATACCCCGCTGGTCGCTCGCAAGGTGGCGACAGCGTGCAAAGCCTCCCTTGGCAATAGCCTCAAACACCTGCGGGGGCCCGTAGGAGCACCATGGGACCACAGCCTGTTGGCATCTTTTGCCATAGAGCAGCGTCTCTCCCAGAGTTTTGTTGTGCGCATGCCAGTGTAGCTGCCCCTCACGTACATGGACGTCCATTCCCACTGTAGGGTTGACACTGTCGTCTTTGAGCTTCAAATGGTTCGGGTATGTGAGGTTGAGGATGAAATCGGAAACAGCACGTGCCCACACTTCACCTTTGGTGAGAGGAAATACCAACAGCACGCGCACATCATCAACGAATCTGGCAACACGGAATGCGATGTCCGGGAATCGTTGTAAGAGCTGTGACCGGTAAGATGAGAGCATCATCTTGATCTCATGGGCCACCAGAACCATCCGAAAGATAGATCCTCCCGCTCCGATTCCCATCATAACGCCTGCTTGCTGCCAACCTTTAGCTTGACCAAAGACAAACTGCATGTTGTCAAACAAGAAGACCAACATAGGAGCAACCTCTTCAATGGATACGACAACCCACGATTTGCCTGATTGTTTGGACCACGAGGCGAACTTGTTGGGTCCAAGAATACCCGAAGTGACACAAGGGTTAACCCATGCCTTTGTAAAGCCCATTTCGCGTAAGAAACCCATGACGAAATGCCATGCTGAAAGGGCTTCGGGATGACGGATTCGCATGAAGCCGTTGTCGACGTCTTTCGAAACAATCAAGATACCATAATTCTGAAGGCATGCGAGCGGTACCTCAGTCCCCAACGGATTCTCGTTGATGTCCTTGAAAGTTTCAATCATGGCACTGTGTGTAGAGCGGTCAAAGTGCAGATGGCACGGGAGGCTAGCCAAACAAAGGTCCAGGAATCTAGCCAAAATACGGCACATGATCGCAGTAGGGTTACAAGATTGATCTCCCAAAGGTCTGCCAGCCAAGACGTTCTTGTTTTTGGGGACCACGCGTACACGACCCCATGATGGTTCACGTCCTGCCAGCATGGTTCTCCAGAGTCTGTGGAACCGCTGGTTTAAGCAATGTGGTTGCAGTTCCTCGCGCAAGTTTGGAACAGCGATTGTTGCAATGTCTAACCACACACGATCCAGCACATTGAAAGCAAAGTGTTCGCCTTCCTCGCGAGTCAGGGAGCCCATAAGCTGTTGTGTTGTACATGTGAACCCATCAAAGACTGCACAATCACCGTCAACCCGCAGCAAGTGTACAAGAGTACCCTTGTTGACAATGCACATTGTTCCATCACGGAAAACTCGCAAGTCCGAAGTTGTTTTGTAGCCAACTCCTTCGTACGGCACCACAGCTGGAAACTGGAAGGTAGTCGAAGCTAGAATGTAGTACAGTCGCGGGCACATTACCACAAACTCCGAGCTGTTCTTGTCAAGGGACTCCACAAACAGGTCACGGCAGACTTTTCGAATGACAGTCACGGGAAGCAGCGTCAAGTAACCATGAAAGAATGTACTGTCATGCGTCGATGGCACCTCCCACATATCCAAGAACTTTCGCGCATAGGTCTGGCTCAGGATTTTTATGGTTTTTGCATTAGTCTCCTTCGCAAAAGGGTTTCGTAGAGATTTTGCAAAGCGCCCGAGTTCATCAGCGGCTGTTTGAAGAATATCCGACTTGTGTGGAAGAACGCGTGATTGATCGGGAAGCGTCTGCAGAAGTGCATTATGCATCGGCCAAACGATCTCAGATTGCTTAGCGCAAACATGCATGTTGCCATCCGCCGCTCGTATACATGGCAAGCCCAACCTTTGTGCGCGGGCACAGGTGCACTGGCAAGCATGCGCATCATGTAACAACTTGTTGAAATGCGGAGCAGTTCGGATGCAGCTCAACACAGTTCGCGAAGGCTTCCACATGATCTGGCACTTGAGTGACCCGTTGGTATACACTGAGGGCTGGAACACATCCGCTAGGAACAAAGCCCCTGCAAATTCTTGAATAACCTCCTTGGTTAGGGAGACTTTGTGAGTGCTCATGCACCACGGCAACCTGATCATGACCCGTGGGAGTGGTAGCTGCAACCTCAGTTGGCGAGCACGCTTTCTTACATGTTTCAGGGCTGCACTCTTCGTGGCACGAGGTGCCCATCTTTGTACCACATGAAATATGTGACACAAGCTTGCGCGACTCCTGAGAACATAGAGCAGTCGAAGACCCTGTTTAGCGGCTTTGTCCCTCCTATCAAACAACAGCGCATCCAGGATCTTACCTACCGTTGTGCGAGTGCAAGGCTTCGTTGGCAGTCGAAGTGGTATGCCCTGCTGTTTTCTGCCATGGGACCTACTCTGGGTAATGCGTGCCACCGGTCTGCACTGCCGGTTGGATTTTGAGGCTTCAGTGCCAGGCATGGCCAATTGGCATCGGGGGCCTACGAACGGAAGTCTCCGGCAAAGGTCGGGGCGGATTGCTTGGAGTGCTTCATGACTGAGCAGCTGAAAAACATGTGGTGTGTTTAACTTGAAACAAAAGTTGCCCAAAAAGACACGCTCGGCTGCAATGGCTTCTTGCACCTCCCCTGCAACAGCAACTACAGGCAACATGAAGAATGATGCGGACGCGTGGATCCTGCCTTGAGCAGATTCCCTGAGCAAAAAGTATCCTGGGATTTGCCCCTGAGCTGTGGGACAATGGATTCGATGGCAATGGTCAGTGTGCCTGCGTTCAAAGTTAACGGTGCGGCCTCCGTAGATGCGGTCATGCAAGGGGGACCACAACACATACAGAAGGTTGTTTGACTGTGGCTGCAATTCCGGCCAGAGGCTACCGGGAAAAGTCTGTACATAGCTGACCAACGAAATGTCATGCTTGAAACACGATAGGCTCAAGAATTCGACCACCACTGGGGTGGCAGCGACTCTCATAGCGAACATTGCTGAAAAACTAGTGTTACCTGGCATCCCCAGTGAAGTGGCAAAACCGTTCATGTAAACAACACTGCCCGTAAGAACTGTCTCCACTGGGCTCTCCTCCTCGTGGGCATACGCTGTGCACTCCTTATGTGCTCCTGGGTGGTTCGACATGCTAGTCATTCCTCAGGCGCAGCGTGCTTTAAGGCCAAGGCACGAGCTACCCACCGCCGCAACTCATGGGTATCCCGTTTGTTGCACTGCAACCCGAGATTCTGAACAGCAAGCTTGAAAGCATCGAAAACATCATCCCTCATTTGACCGCTCACCCCCAACCTTTCCAATGCTGTGTCAAACTGCACCGCTACAGCTTGTGTGGATGCAGTAGACTCAAAAGGCTGGAACTTGACAGCTTGCTTAACGGATAACAAAGTCTGTTGAGGCAAAGTGCGCTTGAAAGACGCGGCTTCTTGTCGAAACCTGTCCAATGTGAAGCTGGTGAAATCAAACGAAGCAGGTTTCGGTGCTTTCTTCGTGGGCTCTGCATCAGCATCCACGTTCGGCGTGGTTGCTTGCTCAAACTTCCGCTTGTTGGAGTCAACAGCTCGATCACGACGAAACTTGTCAGGTAGGTTACTGCCAATCCACTGCACACACTCCTGGAGAGTAGCCTTAGTAACCGTCATGCTGATGCGCGGAACAACCTGAAAAAAGAAGTCGCGCTCATTGGATGTAGTGGCAATGGGCCGTGTGCCCTCTCGCAACCAAAACTTCTTAGTTTCGGATGTTTGCAAATCAATGATCCGCTTTACCATAAGCTTGTTTAGAGCCTGGTGCTTGGCAATCTTCGCAGGGTGTCCCTGTTCAAGCTTTGCAATGACGTCGGGTTGCAAGTCAGAGGGGGCTTTCCACAACAGTGAGTTCACAGGTTCACATGCGAGCACGCCGTCAGCAATCAAACTTGGATCAACCAAGCCATCTTCGATGCAATGGCTCATGGCATGCAAAATGAAATGATGCAGGCAAGCAGGCGCGCACATCTTACTCAACGCTTCCACAATTGAAGCTGCAACTACTCGCATGTCGTTTTCATCCATGCTGTTGGCGTTAACAATGCCATCAAGCAGCAACTTGAAAGACCTGTCAAAATCCCCTGGCGCGGGATGCGAAGGGCCCTGTTGCCATATCTCTGCCTGTCTTGCCTCAGGAAGAGCCTGGATGCAGGACAAAATGCACTGCACCTGTTGCGCTTCTGAAAAATCGGGCATCGGGTTTACAGCGGCCGGTCCTGGAGGGGAAGCTGCTGCGTGTGCATCTGAGGGTTGTGCAGGCACAGGGGCTGGGCAAGAATTAGGTGTGTTCAGGTAGGCCTGTGGCTGACAGGAGCCCATCTGAGGCCATACGCTCGATTGCGCTTCGTATTGCATGGCATGAGGCCAACTCGCACTTGGATTCAACGTGTTATGCACTGTTCCAAAGGCTGGCTGCTGCCAGGAGGTGCCCGTACCAGCTCCATACTGTTGCGCCCACTGCATCACTTGTGGGAACCCGAACATGTTGCCAAGCTCAAACGCGGGGAAAGGCGGGAGCAAAGCTACAGTACTGAGACAACAAACGCTGCTGCATTCACTGGGTTGGATTCGCACTCAGAGCTCTGAATGGTTGGAAGTTCGCTGCAAGGTCTTACAGACAAACACAGCAATGAACAGTACGCGGTACAAGAAGTATACCCTACACACGTTGCATCACGATGTTACTTACTTGTGCCGATGGCAGTGTCAGGTTTCCATGGAACAGTCTAGTCCCTCGATGAGGGTGCTTTGTGACACGGCATCGGCCAAAGCCGGAACACGTGCCCATGACATGTGTGGGTTGGCCGATGGCCGAGATCAGATGCTCGATGAGCAGATGCATTTTAGCCCGTGGGCGATTTCCAGTCGAGAACATGAGGAAGAAGAGAAGGGTGGGCCGGGGGGGGGGGGAAGAAAACCCCAACTATTTCACATGAATGCTTTGTTTGTTTGGCCCACCACACACCTCCTCGATCTGTACGTGTGGTGTCCGCCCGGACCCAGATCTCATCGGAGGGCGAAGCCACGTTGGAAGGGTACAGAAGAAACGAGAAGCAGAGGAAGGGACGATACATCTGCACGAGATTGATTTCAAGCTGTTTTCACCGAGCTTCCGACAGTGGGGTCCTGCATGTATTTTCGCGCGCCACTGTGTCTAAATCTAAGCGCCAGACATTGCCTTCATGAGCATTACACACGCCTTCTCACCCCGTCTTCGGTCTATTTAGCAGTGGTGAGGCTCCGCACTGGCCCGACACACCAGCACAAGAAGATAGTTCATGCAGCCACCGTGTTTCTTGAATCCGCAGCAACCTGAAAAGGGCTCATTAGCAATGCTTTTCCACAGAGCAATTAAAGACGACGGCTACTAAGACTGCTACTACTACTACTACTACTACTGCTGCTACTAGTACTAGTATTAGTACTAGTACTACTACTACTACTACTATTACTACTACTACTGCTGCTACTAGTACTAGTACTAGTACTAGTACTAGTACTACTACTACTACTACTGCTACTACTACTACTACTACTGCTACTACTGCTACTACTGCTACTACTGCTACTACTGCTACTACTGCTACTACTGCTACTACTGCTACTACTGCTACTACTGCTACTACTGATACTACTGCTACTACTGCTACTACTGCTACTACTGCTACTACTGCTACTACTGCTACTACTGCTACTACTGCTACTACTACTACTACTACTACTACTACTACTACTTCTACGACAAATAATAATAAGAAGAAAAAGAATTATAATGATACGACGACTGCGACAAGGACTACTACCAGTACTAGTGTTACTACTAGCAAGAAGTATAGACCGTCAGGATGTCCGCAAGCTTCAATCCCCTCCGAACCAAAAGCCACAGGCTCTAAGGCCGACTTGTCAGCCAAGCTTGGACACCTTTCTTGCGCCTGTTGCCAGGAGTTCCAGATCAAACGCCATGACCTCCTGGAGCCATTGCTGAAGCAAGTTCTTTTGCGGCTTGGGGGTGGGGCTTAATGTAGGAACCTGATTAAGAAACCCCGGGCCTATAACCCCAAAATAGTAGGATTCATATGTAAGGAATCCTAATAAAGGCCCAGGGTTTCTGAATCAGGTTCCTACATTAGGGGGAATGAATGAGCCATCACGTCCCTCGAATATCGAACCCTAGGGGTCCATGTAGCTAAATAGTATATACATAGGCCTTTAAAGAATTCCCTATATGGCTACATTGGGGGCAAAGTATATACTATTTGGGTACATGGACCCTTATACCCTAAGGCCCTAGGTCCTTCTGGATCCCTTATAGACCCCTTTTGAAGGAACCCTTGTGGAGGAACCCTATTTCGGTACATGGACCCGGCAGTGAGTCTGGTAAGGACGAAGGGACGGGATCCGGAATATGCGGAAAGGGTCCAGAAGCAGCTTACATGATGGGTTTGGACATTTGCCAAAGTTGGGGTCGTGTTTTTGGAGTGTTGAGTTTGAAGATCGGGCCGGATTTACTTAAGGGATCATGGGAACAAGTAACAAGGGTGAGAATCAGGGTAACTCTACTTATAACTACTTACAACCCTAATTCAGGTACCTAGTACCTTACTTACTGCGTCCCATGATGCTCTAAGTAGACCCTAAACCCTAAACCCTATAGATCCCTTTCAGGAACCCTATAGATCCCTTTAAGGAGCCCTTTTAAGGAACCCTTACTAAGTCCCATAGTCCTTTAACTGCGATCTCGGGATCAGGAGGCCCCCGAAGGATGGACTCCCTAATCCGAAGCCGTCACATCACTGCCACTTGCTTGAGACTCGATGTTGTCCGGAAGATCCCTAAACCCCAATACCCTAAACCCTAATAAACCCAAATAAACCCTAAGCCCTAATACCCTAAACCCTAAAAAAACCCTAATGAACCCTGAACCCTAGTGCCCTAAACCCTAATATATGCCCCAAGCCCTAACGCCCTTAGAATGGACGACTTCAAGGCCCACCGCCAACAAAGCGATGATGCTGTGCATCGCGTTGCGGTTGCTTTCTACTGCTGCTGCTGCTGCTGGCATTATGTTGAAAGTGGTGGTGCTGCTGACGATGATGTTGATCATGATGGTGGTGATAGCTTTGATGCGATGATGCTGATGATCATGCTTTTGCTGATGCAATAAAAGCCGCCACACCATAAATCCTGGCAGTTGCCAGGACTTCCACCACAACCGCTTCGACCGGGACTACGTGGAGTTTAACGTGCGCATTTCTGCACCTTTCCTGTTCTTTTAAGGTTTAGGGCTTAGGGCTTAGCGTTTAGGGATTTGGCTGTGGTTGCTGAAACCTACACTCTAAACCCCCTTCTGGTTTGGTCAAGGCTTAATCTCCAAACCCTAAATGTTCGCTTCAGTCGCGAATTGTTCGCTTCAGTCGCGAAGGTCCGTCAGCAGGCTATATAGCAGATTCCGAGGTTTAGGATTTAGGGCTTAGGCAGGATTTAAGGATGGTGCCAGACTGAACAACGATGAACACAGGGTTCGGTGTTGAGGGTTAGGGTTAAAGAGTTGGGGTCAAGCATTAATAGGCTAGGACGGCTAGGATACTATATCCCAACACCCCTGCTTAGTTATTACACATTAGGGCCCTCACATCCAGAAGCCCTCGTAGATTCCTTATACAACGCGTACTTTATACCGTACGAGAAAAAGCATTCTAGTTCTTGAGGCCCCTGCGTACTTGGAGGTTCATGGGTAGTTACAAGTAGGGTTATAAGTAGGATATCTATGGTTATCAATTAGAGGACTTATAACCCCACTCAGAACTACCCATGAACCTCCAAGTAGGTTCGAGGCCTGGATTTGTTTGCCACAGAACCGCATCCATCTGAGCCACAGAAAAAAGAGAAACATGTCCGTCCCGAAGCCACCAAACAGCGGGATGTTGTAGGGTTAAGGGTTCGCGTTTGGGCTTCAGGGGTTCAGGGTTTACGGTTTGCATGTTCGGGGTTTCGGGTTTAGCAATACATGGGGGTTTCCGAAAATAGGGGACCCTAATATAGCACCTGAAATAGTAGGATCCTTATTATGAGGACCCCCAAATAAGGTACCCCGAATATTCGGAAACTCCCACATGGATCAACCTCGTCGGAGTCTGTTTCTTACTTATCCGTACCTCAAGGATCGTTGGTCCAGGACAGTAGGGTATGGCTGCAAACTGTTGCATGAAGTGAGGGGTACGCAGTTCATAGCCTTTTGACGAAAAACCCAATCTCCGAGTTTTCCAAGTTTTAACCCCAAACCCTGAATAACTCTGAACCCTGAACCCTAAACCCTGAACCCTAAACCCTAGACCCTAAACTACGAGTCAGCACCAACACACCAAAAAGACGTAAACCCTTTGCCCCCAGCCCCAATCCCCATACTGACGCCAAGGCTCCTGTACAGCCTCAAGAAATCAAGTCTTTAGACTTAGAACCTCTAGTAGGTATATTGGGGTTTAGGGTCTAGGGGTTTGGGGCGGGCTTAGGGGTTTGGGGTTTAGGGTTTAGGGTTGCGTTGAAGTGTCTGGGTGCCTATGTATATGTATATATACAAACACATACTTTATATACATACACACACACACGCAGACACACGTTGTATGCAAGTGAATCTGAAGCGGCAAATAAACAGATGTATAGATTTATATGCCTGTACATCTACAATGCTTGTTGTTTTACTGCCGAGGTTTTGCAAAGGCAATGGACTCCTCAGCCTGTGCTTATGTTGATGATATAAATCCTGCATTACCTTAAATGCCCTAAACTATGGGAATTATGATACATTCCTTATTATGGGTAATGCAGGATTTATATCATCAACCTAAACCCTAAAAACCCTACAGATCCCTTAAAGGAGCCCCTTAAAGGTACCCTTGTAGATCCCTTTATTTAATGCAGGATTTCTACCATGAACCGTTCGATCCTTGACTCGGATGCCCAGTAGTACCCTTATTCCATTTTTCTAGTCCTAGGTTCCTTATAAAGTTACCCAATACCAAAAAGAGAGGCCTTTTTATTCTTAGGTTACTGGGTATCCTTATTATGGGTAATGCAGAATTTGTACCATGAACCGTTCGATCCTTGAGCAACCGAGGATCTGGAGAGCAGCCTTCGTCAGTTCATCAACCACTCCTTTGAGGCCTCTTTGTATATACGGTTCCCTTAGAGTTTAGGATTGAGGCCTCTTTTTATATACGGTTCCGTCTGAGTTTAGGATGTAGGGGTCTTTTTTCGGTTCCGTTAGAGTTTAGGATTTAGGGGTCTTTCTTCGGTTCCGTTAGAGTTTTGGACTTAGGGGTCTTTTTTCGGTTCCGTTAGAGTTTTGGATTTAGGGGTTTGGGGGTTTAGGGTTTTGGATTTAGGGGTTAGGCGTTAAGGCGTTTAATGGCCTCGAGCTCGATCATCGCTGTCATTTAGGAGGGAGCATTGCAAAATGCTCAGGAGGGGGTCTACGAGGTCGACGCAGGGTCCCGGCTTCTTTGGATTCTTGTCGTGGCAGTGGCCTGCATCTTCTGATGTAGGTTGACCTAAATGTGAGAGTTGGGGGGGTGGGGGGAATGGCCCGCATCCCGGGACCCCTCCCAACAAAAGGTACACAAAAAAGCCTGGTGGCGTCTCAAGAACTAAAAACCTCAACCCCCCAATCCTAAAACGGATGCAGAAACCTGAAGCCTAAATCCAAACTCCTAAACCTTACACCCTAAACCGAAATCCTATGCGACCGAACCTGAAACGGTTCCTGTACACCCATGTCATCAGGCCGATTATATGGGAGTTTCCGAGAATAGGGGTCCCATATTTTGTAGTCCTTATAACAAGGACCCTACTGTTTAGGGTACCATATTAGGGTCCCCTATTTTCGGAAACTCCCATATGGCTGGTTTGAACAGCTCCGCTCCGATAGCCGGCAGCCCCAAAACCCCAAGCTCTTAAGCCCAAGGCGATCGCGAGCATCGACTCGTCCTTGAAATTGCTGACAAAATTCCAGGCTATCCTTCAACGAGACAGAGCCTTTCCGGCAAGTGTGTGGGTTTTCGGACGGGTTTGGCACCCGAAGCCCTTATGAACGCATACCCTTCGAGCCCACAGCAGAATCCCCAAACTCCTGGGAAGCCTGTTCCCAGAATGCCCCCAACAAAACCATAAGCCTGATAGCCCGGACTAAACCCTGAATTTCAAAGTAACAAGTATCAAATTTCAAGGGTACAGGCTGAAAACTTTTAAATCCTACGGGTTACGGGTAGTGTTTTTATTTCCCGAGGATTTAGGGTTAACAGTAGTAAATCCCAAGAGTGTAGGGCGAACGTTTGAACCCTAAGGGTTTAGGGCAGCAGTTTTGGAATCGTCAGGGTCTGGAGCAAAAACCAAATCCTACGAGTTCAGGGTACTGGGATGAAAGTTTAGGGGCTTTAAGAAGTTCAGGATTTATAGGGGCATACTGAAGCTATGCGCCAAGCATGAATGCCGTCGGAGCTGTAGAATGACTGGCCGAGAGCCTTTGAGAGCGAAGCATGGAAGCGCCTCCGATGTTGTGGTTTAGGGCTCCTTTAGAGGGTTCTATAAGGGTTCCTTTAAAGGGATCTATAATGGTTCTGTAAACGGGTTTTAGGTTTCAGGGGTTTAGGGGCTTAGGGGTTTAGGGTTCGGGGGTTAGGGTGTAAGGTTAGGGTTCAGGGTGCGTTTAGGGTTTTAGGGCGTAAGGTGTGGAGTTTAGGGTTTGAGTCGACGGGCTAGGGCTCAAGCAGTCCAGATTAGGGTGTAATATCGGGGCCTTAATAACGGGTTTGGGTGTATATTCTGCTTTAATTATGGGAAGGAACCCCCAAAACCCCGCTGTAATTATTCAGGTCCCTACATTAGGATTCTCGGTATGGTCCCTTCAAAGGGGATATTAGGCTCTCTGCATGCGTATTGCGACTTGGAGAATGGGGACTGTTGTTGGAGCTTGTAAAATCCCACGCCTTAGGGTAAACTCTACGAGCTCCGAACCCGAAGCTCTAAATCAAATCCTAACAGTCCTTAAACTGAACTCTGAGCCCTAAACGGTTACACCTTGAGCTGAGAGGGTTCAGGGTTTGCAGCCCCCTGCGCCAACCCTAATTAGAAATTAATTTTGCAAGGTCTGCGGCAGGATTTGGAAAACAAGTTCGCGGTGATTTTCCACAACTACGGGCTCGAGCTGACACACGTGCAGGACCAGTACGAGAAGTACAAGACAGGCGAGAACGCTTGAGTGGAGACATTCCACGGCTGAATCCTCGAGTTTGGGTTGACTCTCTAGGTTTGTAAACCCTAAACCCTCATCTTAGTCGTTGAGTGGATACACTTTACAGCTGGGTAAATATTTCCGACTATAAAATTAAAAGTGTATATACACTTTTTGGGGCTTATAAACTCAGCAACTAAGCCATTAAACCAATGATGAATGCCAACCTGGCAAAGGGCTTGGGGTGCTTAAAAGGCTTCGGCTTAGGCAGATCCCTGAAGAAAGCAGGCCTCTAAATTCTGAGCGACTTTCGGGTGGCTAAACAGATTTGGGTTTCCGTCATGTACGAGGTTCCTGAGAAGTACCCTTTTGCCCTTTTTGTTTCAGGGCCCCCCTTGCTAAAGCCGAATAGTTTGAAAAAGGGTACCCTTTATTATAAAGAGGAACCTTGTGTAGCTCTTGGGAGATTCTTAGGGGATAGGGTTTCGCCGCTGTAACGGTAGTTGCTCAGTGGGTTCTGACCCTGAAGTGAACCCGAAAAATGCAACCTTAACCTTATTGTTGATTCCAGATGATTCTAGATTGGGAACAACCCTCCGTGGGGAGAAGCCGCTGTTGCTCCCACACTCGATTGGGAGTGTCTAGTGTTCAAGCTTTCGAATGCTATTTAAAGCACTTGCCCAAGGAATGAAACAATGTTTGTCACAAGTGCGGCAGCAATCAACAGTGATGCCATGTTGTTTGCAACAGTTGTTGCATGAAACCAGGAAATGTAGCAATGCTTGTCCCTGATGCTGTAGGTTTGTTGGCAGTGGGGGTTCGAAGCATATATGAGGCACTGAGATGTTCAGGGATCTCACTCGTTTCGAGTTGAGGGTAACACGCCGTTTTCATGTCTGCGTGAAGATCCCCCTGGATCTGGAAACAGCAGGCCACTACCTCAGAAATATTTTAGCCACTATCTCTTGAAGAGGTCCCTTCAGGCTGTAAGGGTTAAGGCCCTTCTAGGAAACTGAAAGTAGCTATTATAGTAGGTCTCATTACACAAGCCCTTGTTGCTAGAAGCCCGTGGCTCACTGCCCACAGGTCCGCCCCTGGTCCGAAACCTGCCGCCCGTGGCTGGGCACATCACCTGGTCCCGGCACCTCTACAGGCTCCGGGCTTTTAGGGGTTACATGCTTTTTGTTGGTGGTTTTAGGGGTTAAGGGATTTTGGGTTTAGGGTTCTGGTCCGAGTTTTGATCGTTTTAGCGATTTTAGCGTATTGGATAGGGGTCGAGAAACCCCTAGACGCTAAACCCTAAAGGACTATGGATGTGCTGTAAGGGATAAGGCGTTTCGGTGCACGATTGGAGTTATTGTTGGCTTCAAGTCAGACTTGTTTTGCAGGTTTTTGTTTCGCAATATCTAGAACACAGTACCCAGCGATTCGCATCTCAAGCTCTAAACCCTAAACCCCTGAGGCTTGACTTACTTAAAGGATCATGGGACTTAGCAACTAGGGTTATAATTAGGGTAACTCTACTTATCACTACTTACAACTCCAATTCATCAATGTACTTATAACCTTACTTACTACGTCCCCTGATCCTCCAAGCACTGAATCACTTTGCAAGTGAGCATCCTTGTGAGGCGGATCGAAGGGCCCATGCAGAAGTTCAACACGAACCCCGCCATTTTGGCACCACGGCTCAGGGTTTAGGGCCTGGGGCTTATTTTGGCACCACGGCTCGCGGTTTCGGGCTTTAGGCTTTGAATTCGGGATAGATTTAGGGATTAGAGGATGAGGCTGTAGGGTTGCATTGTTCTGGCTTCTCCAGTACTGTATTCTCTATACATTCTATGCATATATACGTACACACATAGACATCTGTGTTTGCGTATACACATATATATATATATATGTATGTATATGTATATGTATATGTATATGTATATGTATATGTATATGTATATGTATATGTATATGTATATGTATATGTATATGTATATGTATATGTATATGTATATGTATATGTATATGTATATGTATATATATGTATATGTATATGTATATGTATATGTATATGTATATGTATATGTATATGTATATGTATATGTATATGTATATGTATATGTATGTATGTATGTATGTATGTATGTATGTATTCACGGCGAAGAGGACGCCGCTCGCCAATCGCGTCAGCGAGCTGCTGAGCGAGTGCTTACCTTACAACTACATAACCCCCATAACGCATGTTATCAAAATTCATTTGCACTTGCTTTCACATGGGCGCTTGCTGCCAGCCCCTTATGTGAGGCTGATGGGGAGCTCAATGTCGAAGCCGTAGGTTCGCTTTCGGAGCTGTTTACTTCCATCCTCACCATGGATCACGGCAGCCTTGAGGATCTACGCGTGTGGCGGAGCATCATGAGAGGTTGGCAACAGCCTCACATGCAACATGACATCAGTGAGTTTGCGGAGCATGCCCTCCGGCGGTTGAGACCTGAGACTCTGCAAGGATCTTGGTCTGCACGCCGTGAGGACCCTGTCATACGTGTGCTTGATTGCGGAGACCTGTGGTCACCTATAACCCTAGCAATTCCACCCAGGGCGACTGATCTGCAGGAGTGTATCCAGAACTGGCATGGCCAGTCAACGATCCATGCACTAGAAGGTGAAGCGCCTGTCGTCATGTTCCAGTTAGGCCGTTTCCATGACACTGCCAGTACAGTGATCACCAAGAACTGTCAGTCATTGAAGCTGCTACCACAGGCCCTACTGCCTGTGTTCAGTGGAGGCCTAAGGACCAGATGGCACGCGTACACCCTCTCAGCCTGTATTTTCCACATTGGTCAGTCGCCCCACTCAGGTCACTACAGGGCCGTTCTGATGGGGTATGCTGTTCCGGGGATAAGCGACGGCATGACGGATGCTGGCACTGGTGATGCTGGTGGCACCACTCACCAATATGTGACAGACGATGATTGTAGTGCTATCGAAGTCACTCCTGAACTGCAGACGCTCTGCGAACAGAACTCGTATCTGCTGTTTTATGTTAGAAGTGCCGAGTGATCCGGGCTGTTCTGGGGTCTTTGCTGCAGAGGCGGGAGATGTAGGTGTTCCACTCCCCGCGCTCTTGAATCCATTTTTGATCGCGTTGTGAGCGTAGGCATTGCATCGCCTACAGATTTGGATCTTTTGGGTAACGTTCCCTCCACCTGCTTGGCAGTTCGCTGCGGGGTGGAAGCCGCCTATGAGTGGCCGGGCCAATTGTGCCTGTGTATCTAGTCGCTAGCCGTCAACGATGGTGCGTCCGCAAAGTGCAAAAGTGTATGTATTCACGCACGTGCATACGCATGTATGTACATTATGTATGTATATGTGTATGTCTATGTCTATGTATACGTACAGGTCTAGGTGTAGGTTTAGGTGTATGTGTATGTGTATGATGTCTATGTGTTTGTGCATGTGTGTGCGCGCGTTGATATGTGTAGGTGTATGTGTGTGTGTGTGTGTGTGTATATATATATATATGTGTGTGTGTGTGTGATGCGAGCATACAACATATTCCGCTATTTTACCTTGATAATAACTAGTTTCCTGCTTGCCCACCTGCCTGCCTGCTGTCCGCTCTGCCTATTTCTATCTATGTTCACAGCCCCCTGGCATTTGTTTTGTTTTCGATTACGGCCTCCCTCTCCCTTGTCCTGACTCCAAAAGCACAGCTGGCATGAGCTCTCCTCACCCATCGGGCGCCTCGGGCCAGGCCGAATCTCCGGGACCCCTGCGAACCTTCAGCTTTATCCTATGCTTTAGAAGCTGCCCCCACCCTGTAATGGTGGTATAATAGGAATATAATAGGGCCCTAATATAATCCTATATCATCCTTATAGTCACTATTACAGGGTGGGGGCAGCTTCCAACCTATGCTCCAAAGCCCTCAGCTCCTAATCCTAACCTCCTAAACCCAAAACCCCAAAACGCTAAAGCCCTGACTCCCAGACCCTATCCCAAATCCAGAGCTCCTCAAGCCTCCCATGGACAACTAGCTCGAAGAAAAAGTTCCAAAGTTCGGAATCCTGGAGCCACAAGCGCTGTCTAGATCAGAACCCTTAAATAGCCCTGCGTAAGGGCGAAAAGGAAGAGGGAACTTTGCAACCTCAACAAAGCCCTACTTATGAAGCCACCTATGACCCTTAGAAGGTACAACAAGCACCATTTCGGACCCTTAACCCGAAGACCCCAAGCCCTAAGCCCGAAGCCGTACCCAAAACCCCATGACACTAAAGAAAGGGCAGAGCTGCGCAACTGCGCAGTCCCAAACAGGCCGTCAAAACAAAAAAGACTGTGCCCCTCGGAGAGTCTCAGGCTGGACGGGACTCGAGGAAACTTATCCGCATGTACAACAAGATGGCGAAGACTCTGGTGGAGTTTGAGACTCTGTGGTACCAGGCCCATACGCCTTAGCCCTAAACCCTAAACCCTAAACCCTGGGTAACTTGAGGTATAAGGGATTCTGGTCCAAAACCCTCCGAAGGGTTTAGGATTGAACCCCAAACACTAAACCCAGAACCCGAAAAGAACCCCAAGAAAGTTCAGGGTTCTTCCCTAAACTCTTGTTCCGGGCGTGGTGAGAAGCTCGCGGTCGGCGGTTTTGGGTTTTGTGTTGGGGATTCTGGGCTTCGCGCCGATTGCTGAGGCCGGAACAAACTGCTACCTTTGTCTTTCTTGGCAGAATTTCGGAGAGCATACCCCGAGCCAAAGAAGGACTACATCCCCCAACCAGCTGGAAGCTGGCAGAAGGACTCACAGTCCCTCTACCGTCTCGATTGTAGTTCCTTTATTGGGTTACCTTTTAGGATCCTAAAAATACATTGGGTCGAAACCAAAGAAAGAGGAACTACAATGGAGACTATAGTCTATAGGTAGTCTCCTTGTGGAGCCCGTTCGAGAGAAGTCTACAAAGTTATGGCCGCTACTGTAATCTCTACATCCCTGCCACCTGTGAGCCTCGACTAGACCTCGAAAGTGGCGCCTTCGTTAGGCCAACCGGGATTGGCAGCATAGGGTTTTCGAGGCAGTCTTGATGATAATGATATTGCTGGTGGTGATGCTGATGCTGCTGATGATAACAATTATATTTATCATGCTGATGATGGCGATGTCCGCTAGTGATCCTGATGTGCCACTGTTGATGTGACTTGTGGCCCTTTCTTCCTCGTCGGTGCTGTTATCGTAATGTCAAGTTAGTACCACGATGACTGCGAGATTGTAGTTGCTCGTCGGGGAGCAGTCAGGTTCAGTGGGCAAATCACTGTGAATCAGGGCCGCTCTCAAAGTCATACTGGCCACTTGTGCAGTGCATGCTCCGATCCAGCACGCCGCTCATGTGGTTCGAGCCGGCATGTTTGTGCTTTGGTGGCATTTCTGCGTTCGATATTGCGTCCTGCACTGCTTGGTAGGTTTCCAGAGCTTGGCAAGCAAGACAGGCGACCAGTAGACGGTTGACGGTTTTCAGCGAAGATCACTCCGATACAGCATGGAAGCGCAAACTTCGTCGGCCTTGCAGCTCACCGCTGTGACTGGAGGCAGTGGGTACTTGGGGCAAGCGGCGACGCGCCGGCTCCTTGAGCTCGGTGTGCCTACTCGCATCATCGACACCAAGGTCCCTCCGTCGGACCTGGAAGCTGCGACCTTCGTCCGCTGCGACATCCGGGAGCCTGCGAGTGTAGCCGCTGCGCTGCAGGGCGTGCAGACGGTGATACACTTGGCAGGTTGGGAGTTAGGATTCGGGGATAAAGACCCTCTCAAAAAGGTCCCTTTTAAGAGAGCCAGAAGTAGGGTTCGGAAGGGGTATACCCTTTAAGGGGTCTCCCTCATCATGCTACCCACAGGTCTCATTGACATTCGTCGGTGCTTCCACCCGACGGCCAGCCAGGAGGTCAACGTACAGGGCACATCCAATGTCCTCCGGGCCTCAAGAGGTGCCGGAGTGAAGCGCATGGTTTATGTCTCAACCTCAAACGTCCTCATGGAGGAGACTTAGCAGCTGAGTCAATACGCTTTACACTTGTTGTTATAATATAGCCCCTCATGGAACTGAAAGTGTACACTTTTGGGACTGATGAACTCAGCAACTAGGGAGAAGGCACCTGAAGGTCTCCTATAGTAGTCCCAATAACCCATTCCCCTATTCCCTACCAAGAGCCAGACAGTCTATTAAGAACCCTAAACCCCTATAGTAGAACCCTTCTCGTAACCCTTATAGTAACCCTTAAGTAACCCTTAAAGGAACCCTTAAAGGAACCCTCAAAGGAACCCTTACAGGAACCCTTAAAGGAACCCGTAAAGGAACCCTTAAAGGAACCCCAAGGAGAAGGAATGCCTGGATATCGACGAGGAGACAGTCCCGCCGCGGCCGTGCACCGAGTACAGCCGGACGAAACTGGAGGCCGAGGCGCTGGTGCTCGAAGCTGGGCTCTTGTTGAGGAATTTCAAATTTAACTTAAGTAACTTAAGTTAACATAATATATAGGGATCTATAGTAATTCTGTTTTAAATTCAAAACAACGCTGGGCTCTTGTTAAGGAGTTTAAGTTACCATAATAGGGTTCTATAGTGATTAAAGTGGTTTCTGTATTATGGCAACTTAAATTACCTCCCTTAATCTAAGTTACCATAAAGACAAAAACCCTATTAATTACTATAGATCCCCATTATGATAACTTCAACCCCTTAACCCTAAACCCTAAACCCTAAACCCTTAACAAGAACCCAGGGAGAGGTAACTCGGGAAGATGGGCTGTTGGTTACCGTGCTGCGCCCCCCGTGGATCTGGGGCCCAGGGGAGGGTAACTAGGTTGGATTTTGGGACATTTTTATTTGGGTTTATAAGGGACCCTATATATATACATATATATATATACATATATATATATATATATAAGTATATTTCAGGGTGTCTAAAGGCCAACCCAGGTAACTTCTGGGTGGCAGACAACCCGCTGCCTCTGGCCGTCCGCACAGGATACTGCAATGGCATCTACGTCCGCAACGCCGCAAACGTGCTGGTGCACGCGGCCTCGCAACTGAAAGATCGCAACTCTCCATCCCATGGGCAGGCGCTTTTTATCAAAGACCCGACGAGCAAGTCCAGCAATGGCTTGCTGCACTGCCAGCTGCTATACCGGTGCAAGGTGGCTGGCCGCTCGGTACCCACGAACTTTGACATCCCCTTTGCAGTCTTGCTGTGGGCCGCTTGGCTGACGGATCTTTTTTGCAGCATCGTTTGGTTGGTATTCAGGGTGCACCTTCAACGGGGTGACGGCTTCACGCAGTACGCGATCTGGGCGGGCTTCGGGCACCACACCTTCTGCGACCGCAGGGCTCGTGATTTGTTGGGCCAGTGGCCGGAGGCCGGTGCAAAGCCTAAAGTTGATTCGGGGTCGTGTTCTGTTCTTTGTGAAATCATTTCAGAACATAAGGGGCGGCGGGGTCCTAATTTAGAGAATCTAGAGCTGAATATCAGTAGGATCCTTATCACAAGGAGCCCCAATTTGGGATCGCTATCTTGAGAAGCCTCTTGTTCTTTCCTGGTCAGGTCTCCATGGACCAAGCGATTCAGGAAACCAGAGCCCACTACGGACTGGACGAGCCGAAACCGTCCTGACTTCTGAACGCTGCTTTCTGCTTGGGGGTTTAGGGTTTAGGGTATAAGATTCAGGGTCCAGGGCCAAACTGAGTCTAGGGCTTAGTAGTTTAATGTTGAGGGATCAGGTTATATAGACTCCAGGGTCTAGGGTTTAGTAACTTGGGGTTATGAGTTTGGCCTTAGGGGGTTTGGTTTCCGCGGGATCTAGGTTGTAAGTGCAGGCATCTTGTCAAAGCCAAATGAGAGGAAAGGTAGGATTGAGCTGTTATGGTGTATTGTTTAGGGGCCCGAAGCGCAAGCAACACCAAACGCTCAAACATCTAAATCCTAAGCCAGAAACCTTAGACCCTAAACGCAAAATCCATTCATACAAACCCCTAAACTAAACCCTAAACCCTACTCCGTGATAGGAGCCCTGTAGAAGCCCTTATAGATCCGTGTAGGGAGCCCCAACAAGGACCCTTAATCCCGAACCCAAAAGACCCCAAACCGACATTCGCAACACCAAAGCACTAAGCCCTGAAACCGCTTCATTCTGGTGTCCTCATGCTGCTCTATGCAGCACCCCCTAAACCCTCTGAGCCATGTTATCCCAGGATAGATCAGCCCTCGTTTAAAGAACTCAGGGGTCAGGGTTAAGGGTTTAGGGTTACCCATACAAAGCTACTATACTTGGAGGGGCAGGGGACTTAGTAAGTCGTTCATAAGTAGGGAAATAATTGGGTAACTCCATTTAGGTTACTTATAACTCTACTTATAACCTACTTACTAAGTCCACTGCCCTTCCAAGTAAACCCCTTAAAAATCCCTAAACCCCCAAAAGCCCGAAAACTAACTCCAATCGTCCAGGATGCTGGACAAAGCTACCATATCCTTTATCCCCCTTTTGGGTCGTGACAGGCCTGGGTCTCCAGCATTGAGACGGTGAAGAGTGGCCTGCAGGCGACGCTGATCATCAAGTCGCCTGCCCGTTTGTTGGTCTCCGGGGTGTAGGGCTCTTTAGGGTGTAGGGTTTAAGGTTTAGGGTCTTACGGTTTGGGGTCCTAGGTTTAGGGGCTGTTTTGTCCGTTTGGCTCCGGGGTTTAGGTACTGTCGGCTTGAGGATTCAGGGTTGAGGGTCTTTAAGCTTAGGGACTTGAGGCTTTAACCTTTAGGATTCAGGAGCATATATATAAATATATATATATATATATATATATATATATATGCTACCCCCCCCCGCTAAGACCCGCAAGAACTAGTAAAAGATCCTGATAATTCACTCCAGCATTCCTACATGTGCTATCCACGCGTGTGCAAAACACGGTGTAGACAAGATAGTCTAGTGAAGTATTGCTGTTATCTGCCTCATAACTAGATTTATAAATATTCTTACAAATATTTGAACAATTTGATACAGCATTACTGCAAATAATGTTCGGAAATTACGCAAAACACAATATAAGCAAGATAATCTAGTGAAGTATTGTTTGGTTGTCTGCCCTGGAGCAAGAAATGTAAATATTCTTATAAAATTTTAGACAATTTGATACAGTACTAGTACAATTGCTATTAGGAACTACGCAGAACACAATATATCGAAGATAATCTAGCGAAGTATTAACACGGCATCATACATGTATTTGTTTGATATAATTCTGCTCATAGCAGGTGGGAGCCCACCTTCCCAACTTTCCCAATTTCTTCACTTATATCATATTTTGAGCCACCCTAAAATTAAACATTGTTTTCCGTGCTGGCCAATATTTCAGACTAAGAGCCACTATATTCAATTTCCCCTTCCTCACTGCCATATTATAAGAACTGATTGCTTCGTTGGAAGTGGAAGTTCCGCAAAACGTATTTCCGCAATTATTGTTTGTATGAGCCAGCCAAACAGGAACAGATAATCAAACAAACTCCGGAGAAAACATCGTCCAGGAACAAGGAGTGTTTCTAATTGGCACACAGACAGACAAATTTCAAATTCCATCGTAAGCCCTAAGCCCTAAAGACCCTAGACCCTAAACCCTGAACCCTAAGCCCTAAGCCCTAGTCCCGAAGCCGTGGGTGTAGGTTCCAGGTCCCCTTGAACGAACCTAGCTGTTGATTAACTGACTCATTGCACAATCTGACATGATTTGGATGAGAAGCCTGCTGTCTTCTAGAACCATTGACAAGCTAATTTCCCTACATCGGCTTAATCCTTTCCCGTTGTAGGAGTCACCCCTGAGAATTGAAATTAGTATTGGGCCCGGCGTGCAGAACATTAAGCGGGATTTGGGTTCGGCCTGTTTTGCAGCCCACGAACCCTGAAATTCTACATGTCTGTGGCCTGCGGCCTGCAAGTCACCGCAGCACTACATTCTCGAAACCAAGGCTGCCCGTAATCCTCTAGCTCCTAGCATTACCTGCTCCCACATTATTACGAGTATTGGCGTCAGATATTACCATCGTTGCCAACGCTCAGAGCATTTCGTTTAGCTTGAGTGGTGGTATGAGTACTAGTAATCCGTAGTAGATTTCTCTGCTGGCCACTGATATCATCAGTCCCTCGTCCTGGCTCGTAGTATTCAATGTATCCGTGATAATACTCGCAAAGTCGCTGGCGTGCTACATGGGTTAGTTCAAGCAGGGGCCAAACAACTCGTTCAGTTTACTGTCATAACTTCCATCATAAACTAAATTAAGAAAGCACGGATATACCACTAACAAATATTGCCAGTAAGTTGATTAGGTGACTGGTTAAATCAACGTTTTTGTGTATACATAATACTGTGACATACACTGTGTAAGCACCTGGAATTAGCTAATTCTCTACATTACCATGGTCTGGTCATGTTTCAATCACGGGACAAGTGCATCCATTCACAAACCCATATGTTTTCAATTGCTTGCCTCTGGCATAGGGCTGTCAGAATGCAAAAGGTGAAAAACAATTACTCGGCTTGGCAGCAAGTAGACTAAATGTGTGCTTAAACCGCTTGAAATGGCTAGCTCCTTATCTTGATATAAGCAGAAAATTTAACAGACATGCATTTAGATACGCCCGCATGCAGATTAGAGGCTTCATTTTGGCAATGATAGTGGGTTCCTACACATGAGTTGGACTGATGAATGGCCAAAAGACAACTAGTCTGGCACATGACAAATGAAAATGAAGATCTAAGCACAACACTATAGAATGGGATGTTTACTTAGTGTTTCAAGTATGTAACCTGATTAACCACCGGCATGAAGAAGCCACAAAAAGCTTTCGCATAGGTTAACTTTTTGAATGATGCCGTTATTTGGATTTATGTTGAAAAGAAGCAAACAGGGTCTTTACACACACACCGGAACAACAAATTTTCTTGCCTTGGCACTACCAGATTCCTTTATGCGCACATGTATCAGCCTCTGTGCTTGAGACAGAAACGAAATCTGGATGTCATGATGTTTCACAGGATGGCACAAAGTCGCAGGTTTTCAGATTCGCGAATTCGCAGATTCGCAGATTCGCAGATTTGCAGATTCGCAGATTTGCAGAGTCTTAGATTCGCAGATTCGCACATTGTATAGCCTTTGCGATTTGGCAATCTGCGAATCTGCGAATCTGCGAATCTGCGAATCTGCGAATCTGCGAATCCGCGAATCTGCGAATCTGCGAATCTGGGAATCTGCGAATCCGCGAATCCGCGAATCTGCGAATCTGCGAATCCGCAAATCCGCTGAAGTATCCGTCACAGCGAGGCCCTTTGAGCATCAGATACTTACACGTCGCGTCGCGAATCCCTCAAATTGAGAAGCCCTGAAAGACCCTGAACGTTATTGCAGCTGCATCCATGCCCCGATGAAGTTGGGCAAGTCGAGACAACCTGACAGCAAAGCGTGGGTTTTTTGGGGGGGGGGTACCATATATATATATATGTATATATATATATATATAGATTCAGGGGCTTTCGTGTTTGGGGGACTCATAGGGGAAGGACCTTGTGACAGACTGTTACACAGAAGACCAAACCATTTCCTATTCGCAGGGTTACCACCTAATGCCGTCAGACTTAGTTCTCAAAAACACGGCCCCTGTATCGGGTCGGTGGACGTGGTAAGTAGGCTTCTTGTACGTAGTGATACTGTTGATGATATACAGCCTGCATTACCTTAAGGACCCTAACCTATGGGAATTATGGTATCTTCCTTATTATGGGTAGTGCAGGATTTATATCATCAGCCGCAGTAGCAGGTAGTTATGACGTCGGACCCTAAACCCTAAACCCCTTAACCACCCTCAGCACGAAACCCGGAGCCTGGGCCTTCCACACGAAACCCTGCAACCCGAAACCCTGAGCCTCCAATATCCCTTAATTAAGGGATATACCTTAATTTGATATTTGGGATCCTACTATAATTTCAGGTATATTCCTTGATTAAGGGATATACCTTAATTTGATCTGATCCTATTATAGTTTATGGTATATTCCTTCATTAAAGGATGTTGGAGTCTCAGGGCACCCCGAGCCTCAAATGGAGTGAGCCGGGACTGTCAGCACGACGAGCGGCCCTCAAAGCTGGTGAGGGTAGCTGTCGAGCTTCGGTCAGCCAGACACAGAATCTCAGAAAGGGTTTAGGGTTTAGGGTTTAGAAGGCTTAGATCCCTAAGCCATATTCAATCCTGCCTAGAGGGCAATGTTTAGGGATCCTCAACATCAGGGTTGCAGGTTATGTGGTCTCATCCTCTCAGCCCGCATCTGCTGAGCCCTAAGCCTGAACTTGTCGCGTGATCTGGGAGTTTCCATGAGTTCCCCGAAAATAGGGGACCCTAAATAGTAGGATCCCTGTTATAAGGACCCCAAAACAAGGTACCTCTAATTTTCGGAAACTCCCATAACCCTAAACCCTAAATCCCTAAACCCTAAACCCTAAACCTTATACCCCTAAACCCTAAACCCTAAACCTTATAGACACCGAGGCACCCGGATGACAACATGCGCTTCCATGTGAACTTCGACTGGGAGATTCTCCAGCATCCTGGACGATTGGAGTTAGTTTTAGGGTTTAGGGTTTAGGGTTTAGGGCTTCAGGGGGTTTGGGGTCTCGGGTTTAGGGGGTTTTCAGGGGTTTGGGGGTTTAGGGTGATTGGAGTTAGTTCTCGGGCTTTTGGTGGTTTAGGGTTTTTTTAAGGGGTTTAGGGCGATTATATAGGGGCGCAGGGTTTGGGGTTTTGGGGATTGGCTGACTGTTACGACTATTTCATGGGTGTTTGGGGTTTGGGGGGTTAGGTTCACACGCTCCAAAAACCGTGCGCGCGCGACTCCGACGCTTTCTAGTTCAAGTCTGCTCGGCAAAGTGGGAGGTGTCAGTGCAGTCCTACTAGTATATAGTATCCTTGTAGCCAAAGCTCCTTGCTAGCAACAGGCTTGGGTTCAACGTTAGCGGTTTAGGGTTCGACGGTCCAAGTTACTCTAAACCCTAAACCCATGCTGGACCCGATACTTTTCAACTCCTACTTGGAGGGGCAGGGGACTTAGTAAGTCGTTCAGAAGTAGGGTTATAATTGGGGTAACTCCATTTAGGGCACTTATAACTCTACTTATAACCTACTTACTAAGTCCCATGCCCTTCCAAGTAAACCCTCAAATCCTAGAGGCTCAAGCCTGCCCAAAAACCCGAAACCTCAAAACCCGAGGCCCTAAAGCCCCAAAAAGCCCAAAAAACAAAAACCCGAAAATCTGAAACCTGAAACCCGAAAAAATCTGTGAAGTTCGACACCGAAGCCTTGAGACCCCAAAGGCCGCAAACCCCAAACCCGAAAGCTTAAACCCAAAAGCCCAAATCCGTAACAAAACCCTAAACCCCAAAACCAAGCTTCAGTCCTAACCCTGCCTAGGCTTATCCGGGAAACGCGCTGTCTTGACCGAATGGGTGGCTCGGTGTGGGGCTTCGAACATCGGCGCTGCGGTTCAGGTTTTAGGGGTTTGGGTGTATGAACAAGTGTTGGGTCAAGTCTTACATGCTTCTAACGGATTTATGTCGCGCTATGGGTCTTCAGGTGTTCTTGTTGGATTCATCATTCAGTTGTATTTACGGCTTAGGGTAATTTAAGGCTTCGCAGCTCTGGGCTTGAGAGGTCTTGGGTGTAGGGTCCTATGGTTCAGGATTGAGGGTCGAGGGTTTATGGGGTTTAGGATTGACTTTGTAGCTAAGTGGATCGACTTTACACTTTTGGGGGTAATATTACCCAGTATAAATCTGAAAATGTACACTTTTGGGGGCTTATGAACTCAGCCACTAGGTTGAGGGTTTCGAAACCCAAGTGTTTGTTCTGGCAGTGTCCTGGTGGCCATGGCTTGTGTCTGTTTCAAACGACCTCTTTCCTTCTCCTTGCTCTGTCATCCACCCCAAATCCTAGACCCCAAATCTTTGTGACATCCGTATGCCCTACAGTAGAAGCCAAAAAGTTGGAAACCCAATAGCCTCAATCCTTAAGAGTCATCCAAAGGGAATCCCAGCACTATTTGGCCTTGATCCGATTTCCAATTTTATGGGGTTTACTGTACACTGTACACCTTAGGCCCGTGATTAGACTTGCTGCATTCAGCTCGAAGCCCTTCTTACTTACATAGGACTTGTAAAACAATGCTCCTCAGTCGAAACATAGGTGCCTAAATAATTACCAATACTATTCTTGGGGGTTCCTTAGTATAAGTACAGTATAATAGGCCCCAAAAAGCCTATTCTAGTTATTAAGGCCCCTGTAGTACCCTTTGGCCCTTTGTTTCTTTAGAGTTCCCAGAACTGAATGCCAGGAAAGAGGGTACCCTTATCATGGAGACACTGGGGAGCCTAAATTACGTAATCATGGAGTTCAGGTAAACCCCTGAACCCTAAACCCGAAACCCTGAACCCTAAACCCTGAACCCTAAACCCTAAACCCTGAACCCTAAACCCTAAACCCTAAACCCTAAACCCCAAAGAATTCAGCCTCGACGAGGTATCCCGGAACCGAAAGCCCTGAACCCGCTGGGATAGCAGGAAATTGCTGTAGATACCCTGCAAAACGCAGGTGCTGCCAAGAAGGTTATCCCAACCATGGACTAGATCTCCTAAACCCTAAACCCTACTTGGACGGGCAGGGGACTTAGTAAGTAGTAAGTAGGTTATAAGTAGAGTTATAAGTACCCTACATGGAGTTACCCCAGTTATAACCCTACTTATGAACGACGTACTAAGTCCCCTGCCCCTCCAAGTAAACCCAAGCACCCCCAAATCCAGACCCGAAGTTGTGAACGCACTGCAAGCCGACCTGAGCCTGACGACGTTCCAGGTGGCGTCGAAATCCCGGAATCGGCAAAGATGATTCTGCTGCAGGTCGGAAGGGTTTAGGGTTTAGGGGGGTTTATGGTTTATGGTTTGGGGTTTAAAGGGTTTAGGGCTCAGCAGGTTTAGGGTTTGGGGTGGGGGATGGTGCGCGGAGTTGGAAGTCTCGAAGCCAGGTCCCTGTTTGAGGAGTTCGGGATTTGGGTTTACGAGTTGGGCAAAGCTACTATTATGTTGCCACTGCCACGCAAAATCTTCTTGAACTTGCCATCGCCATTGCTGCTAGCGGTGCGAACCCGGGCCGTGGCGACTAACAGGCAATTTGCAAACGCATGTCCAACAGTGCCAGAACAAACGAAAGGCGGCAGCGGTACATAGAAACATCAGGATCTGCTGCATACTTACGACGGCTACAATCGGAGACAAGAGAGATCATCGGCATCGCCGTCATCTTCATCATCATCGTCACGGTCGTTAACACCCACGCCATCGTCGCCACCACCATCGATCGCGATCGTCGTTTTCATCAACGCAGCCTTTGCGTGAGCAACAAGAAGGTTAACGAGTCTACAGTGTGTTGCGTGGAGGTTGTTCTGATTGGAGGTTTGCTGCACGGTCTTTGCCACTTCCGGCTACAAGCAAATGAAGTGGCTGAAAGAGCAGTCCGATACACTGCGATCAGGTTTGAGAGCCGACTCACCTCAACAAAAATCGCCTTGTCGACTCTTCATGTCGTCTGCGCACCGGCCCCCTTGCCATCCCGTTTTGCAGCCTCCAATCCATCTGAACCTATTGCAAGTTCGGAGTCTAAGTCCTTTAGCTTCGTTTCATGTAGGACGCTTCCGAACCCAGCACTTCCGGAAGAAAACGCGCACTAGAATCCCTGGCAGCATTCTGTTAGGAGCAGAAGTTCAAGACCTACAACCACGAGCTCTCCTTCTTCCTGAAGGAACGCGCCAGGGCCTCCCCAAACCTCCAAACCCAGGGTTTAGGGTGTATAGGGTTTAGGGCTTAGGGAACCCCTAAACTCCTAGACCCTTAAGTCCGAAAGCCCTAAACCCCAGACCCCTAAACTCTTAGCCCGGGCTTAGGGCTCATTTCGTTTGTACAGTTGCTGAAAGCTTCGAGTTCCAGTTTCCAACGGCACTATGGATTCTTTGCGGGCTCTTTGAGGTACGGTTGATGATATAAGTCCTGCATTACCCATAAGAAGGAATATACCATAATTCCCATACTTTAGGGTCCTTAAGGTAATGCAGGATTTATATCATCAATCGTATCATGGGGATCTCACGGAATCAGCCCAGGGCAGATCGCAGCCAAAGCGACCAAAAAGGGGTTGTGGCTCCGCAGCCCTAAACTCAGCGTCCCGTAGGTTTGTGTGCGGACAGCAGCGCATGAAGAGAATGCAAGGTCTACTTGAAGATTCACAGGTAGTTCTACATGGGACTGTAGTTGGGTTGGAAGCAAGATCATACTTGGAGGATCATGGGACTTAGTAAGTAAGGTTATAAGTACCTTAATTGGGGTTATAAGTAACTATAAGTAGAGTTACCTTAATTATAATCCTAGTTACTAAGTCCCATGATCCTTTAAGTAGTCCTGAAAGCCTTTCGGTAGTCTTGCGGCTCGCATGCCTTGGAATGCCCGGAGGACGAGGCTTTCTTTACTGTGAGCTTCTCGGGGCGCAGGTTGTTTTCGTAAAGTTAGGGGTGCCGTCTTTGGGGGTCCTTATAATAAGGATCCTACTTTTTAAGGTCCTATACTAGGGTCCCCTATTTTCGTAAAAGTGCTTGTGCTATGACTTCGTCAAGGTTGCGAGATAAGAAGGTGTCAGGCTCCGAGGGTGTGAGAAACCCGTGAGGGCGCATGCCTCCAGCAACAATGGACCCTAAACCGAAAATCGGAAGCCCCTCCCCGACAGGCATCCGCTCTGTTACTGTACCTGAGTCTTCCCTGCAGGCTTGAGCACCCTAAGCTCTAAACCGCAAGCCCCCAAAAACCCTTAAACCCTAAACCCTAAACCCCTACTGGGCTTGGGAGTCGTTCGTTCTCTGCAGGAGTACCGCCGCGTCACGCAGTCCGTGAAGCCCATTGCGACGAACCTGATGCGGCCTCACATGGAGAACTTAGAGTCGAAGATGAGGACCGGTACTTAAAGGATCATGGGACTTAGTAACTGGGGTTATAATTGGGGTAACTCTACTTATAACTACTTATAACCTTACTTACTAAGTCCCATGATCCTCCAAGTAGGGTTTAGACCTAGATTCCCAAATAAGTACCCAACCTTTCAACTTTTTGGGTTCTTTATAAAAAGTAGGAATCGGAAAGTTTAACTTTTTATTTCTGTGGTTTATTGGGGGAGTAAGTAGAGGCTTTGGTTGGGGTTTTGAGGTTTAGGGTTTAGGGGTTCGGGGGTTTGGGGTTTAGGAGTTTAGGGTTTTGGGGTTTGGGTTTAGAGGTTTAGGGTTGGGGGGTTTAGGGTTTAGTTTAGGGTCTAGAGTTTAGGGTTTAGGGCTGGGCTTTCGTTGGGCTTGGGGGTCAAGGGGTAGTTTTAGAGGGTGAGGGGCTTGGTGTTTCGGGGGGTTGTCGCTGACGGTGTTTGGCTCTCTTCTTAGCGGTTCATGTTTCATCTTTACTCTAGAGAGCCCAATACCCCTTAAGTAAGGAAGATGGCTTTAAATCATAATATAGGGCCATACTCTTTAGTTGAGAAATATGGCTCACCTTACATGCGGCTTCATAAGTCGATTTAAGCTATATTCCTTAATTAGGGGGTACTGGGCTTTCTTTAACCAGCTTGAAGTTGAGTTCAGCGGTTAAGAGCCGAAGTCCTTTGACCCTCCACTGCCGAAAATCTGCCCTTGCTTCATGCTACTCCTCCGATCCCGCACATCCGACAACACTGCCACCTCCACCCCTGTTTTGTGAGCCTTTAAAGGAGCCCAAGCCCTAACCTAGATCCTTTTTTGCACCTCTTTCACTACACCCGAATCCCGAAATCCTATACCCTGATTGACTCGAGTTTCTGAAGCGTTACAGACCCCTCTGCAGTCTCAAAACCTGTTCAAACAACTTTACAAAATTCGGAAGACGCCTCGAGCTCCAAACTTCAAACGTCAGACAGTAATTTGCCCGTGGAGGGCTCTTGTATGCCTTTACTATTGACACCCAATACTTTCTTCTGGTTTGAAGGACCCTGTATTAAACCCTATAAATCCTTGTAAGTTCTTCCCAAAACCCTTTCAGCAGCCCTGTTCTGATTACTACATCGAGAAGCCTCTGTGAGACAAGTTGCACAAGCTGTGATTACAAAGGCACGAAGCCTTAACCCTAATCCGTAATCCTAAACCCCAGACCCCAAACTTCAAACCCTAAGCCGTAATCCTGAACCCTAAACCCTAAACCCCCAAACTCCAAACCCTGGACCCCTAAACCCCGAACCCTCTCCACGCCTCCAGGCCTGGGCTCGTCATCCTCACCTGGACCTCCATGAGCCTTGGGCCTTGCAAAATGTACGAGTACGACGACGACTAGTACGACTAGTACTACTGGTAGTACTAGTACTACTGGTACTGGTACTGGTACTGGTCTGGTACTGGTACTGGTACTGGTACTGGTACTACTACTACTACTACTACTACTACTACTACTACTACTACTACTGCTACTGCTACTGCTACTGCTACTGCTACTGCTACTACTACTACTGCTACTGCTACTGCTACTACTACTACCTACTGCTACTACTGCTACTACTACTGCTACTGCTACTACTACTGCTACTGCTACTACTGCTGCTACTGCTACTGCTACTGCTACTGCTACTGCTACTGCTACTACTGCTACTACTACTGCTACTGCTGCTACTACTACTACTACTACTACTACTACTACTACTACTACTACTACTACTACTACTGCTCCTGCTCCTGCTCCTGCTCCTGCTCCTACTGCTACTGCTACTGCTACTGCTACTGCTACTGCTACTGCTACTGCTACTGCTACTGCTACTGCCACTGCCACTGCCACTGCCACTGCCACTGCCACTGCCACTGCCACTGCCACAGCCACTGCCACTGCCACTGCCACTGCCACTGCCACTGCTACTGCTGCTGGATGTGTGCATGCGTGCACGCATATACGTTGCATAGGCAGAAGTAGTCACTTATAGGTAGATAGGTATACACAGATAGGCAAGGGGATAGATAGATAGATAGATAGACAGGTAGATCTGCGGTAGATCGACAAGATGTATGTAGGCACGTTGGCAGACAGATAAGACAGATGCACGGATAGATTAACTCAACGGTTGAAGGCATAGGTAAACGAACACATGCATGACTAACTGTAGGTGTGTACGTCGCAGATGTATTCTATACAGATAACCTAGTTATTCCTGTGTTGGTTGTTTTCTGTATGTTATGACTAAGATGTACGATGCTTGCTATAGTTAAGATGTACGGGGCTTTCTATAGTTCAACTTAAATAAACGCCTTACAGCCTTAAGCCCTTGTCGTCACTCGAAGCCCTGAAACGCCCTACCGAAGGAACATCGAGGCCTATCTGGAGGAGGTCTGGAAGGAGCTTGATAGGCTCCTTGCGCGCCTAAAAAAAAGCGCCTTAGCAATTAGAAAAAGGTTTTGGGACCCTTTGGACTACACATAAAATACAGAATCCCCAAAATAGCATTGGTACTGTTATAGGCCCCTATATTAGGGCTTGGCATTTTTAGTGTGTTTAGGGTTGAGTTTGTGAGTGGATCCTAACTTTCCTGATATTCATGCTTCCTGTGCTGTTTTTTTGCATTATCTGGCCTGAGGCACTGTCGAAGTATATCTGCATCTGGACGTCTTGATCAGAGTCTGAAAAACCCTAAAGAAAAACCCTAAACCCCAAACCTGGAGGCTTCTTGGAGTATTCGAGGCAGTAGCACCTTCGGGAAGCAGAGGGTTTAGGGGTTTAGGGTTTAGGAAGTTTAGGGTCTAGGGTTTAGCGTCAGCACAGCAAGCCTCAAAGTGGTATAAAGATCGTAAGCCTGAGACACGTCATCATGCCGCGCTTGGCTATGAGAAAATATAGCATGCTACAATAACGCCTGTTTAGCTACACAAGCCCTAATTATATACTTGATTGTAACTAGTTAGCATGTTGCTTGTATAACCACTGCCAAACCGAAACCCTTAACCCTCAGTCTTGAGTTGGCAGATTGCCACACAGAGGAGCACTTTTATGAATGCCGCATGCTCTAAGTTATAGAAGTTGAGCGCTTGCCCCATCAAGGCTACGATTAGCTGCAGGCGGAGAGCTTGTGCAGCACCCGATCAGCCCTGCTTCCAAAGTCCTACATCGGTGGTTGTCAATATTAGGGTCCCTTTTTGGGTCCTTATTATAATACGGCACCAAATACTTAGGGTACCCAAAAAGGGACCATCATTTTGATAACCACCCACATCAACCCGTAATCCTGAGCCCCCAAAAGGTTGAACTCCATCCCCTAAAGCCTCAAGCTGCAAACCTAAAGCCTTGCAGCCCGGAGCCTCTTCCTTGAAGACTACTTAAAGGATGATGGGACTCAGTAACTAGGGTTATACTTAGGTTAACTCTACTTATAACTACTTATATCTCCAATTAAGGTACTTATAACCTTACTTACTAAGTCCCATGATCCTCCAAGTAAAGTTTATAACTTATAACCCTAAACCCTAAGCCCTCAACGCACAGTGAATGACCTTCGAGCCCGCAGGCCCCAATGAATCCGAAGCCCAAAACCCCAAACACTAAACTTGGGGTTTAGGGCTTAGGGTAACCCGAGACCCTAAGCCCTTAACCCGAAGCCCGAAACTCTAAACCCACATAAGCCCTTGACTGCAGAATCAGAAGGCTTGAGCAGTTGGTCATGGCCGTCAACGACCTGATGGAGAGTCGCATCGATGCGAACCTCAAAATCGCCCTCCTGGCTGCAGAGGGCTCGAAATTCAATGTCTCGGGCTTAGAAATTAGTTGTATTTGGGGCATCCGGTTGTAGACTGGCAGCACCGTCGGCAGCTCTGCAGTTTCCATACACACGGTGGCCGAGCATAGCAGAGGATGGACAGGCCATGGCCAAAGCCGAAAGGCAAGGATCGGCCCGAACCCCTACCCTCAGCGTATTGCGCACTGATAGTCTGGTGGTCGCAATAATTCATTTTATTATCCTCTTCAAGTCGCAATAGAATCATGATAGAATATACCCAGAGGCTCCAATACCCCTTAATGAAGGAATATTCCTGAAAATCATATTCGGGCTCTTATTATAATTTAAGGTATATTCATATTCCTTAATTAAGGGGTATTGGGGTCTCTGGGTGCCGGGTCTCCTAAGGGCCTACCGATTTTTCCGGTTTTTAAGGATCCGATGCTATCTTTCCCCTGAACCCTAAACCCTAAACGCTGAACCCTAAACCCTAAACGCTAAACCCTAAGGGCAGGTCACTGACCTCGTTTGGTGCGGGAGAAAGGCCACTGCATTTTAAAAAAACTTTTCCAAGGTCTCAAACGTCCTTTTGGTCAACTTGCCCGAGGAGGGCTGAGTTGTAGGGGTCGCCGGCATGCTGCAGCATTGTAGGGGGCTTCGGAGTACCATACTTTAATACTTTTTGGGGACTTGTGCTACTTAAAGGGAACCCATTATGAAATAAAGGTCTATAATGTTACCCTGGTTACTTCAATTCCCAGGCAGGGCTTTGATTGAAAGAGCCACGGTTAGGAACATGGAGAGATGAAGGCTCAGGGCAGCTCTGTAAAGATGCGTGGTTCCTGGATTACGATTTGGAGTTTGGTGTTGGGGTCTCAGGGTGTGGGCTTCCATGGGTCATCCGGTGCACGATTTCTTTGTATTTGGGGCAACTGGGGGGAACGATTAAGACTGCTGACAGCAGCAGCAGCAGCAGCACGATCCTGACGACTGAGTGCTAGCAGGAGATGAGGCAAGATAGAGCGCATTAGCGTCCTCGCCACTCCTGTGAGGTTCAAGGTCCAACCTTTGACTTCGTTGTGCGCCGACCAATCAAAAGGCAGACAGTCAAGAATCCAAGCCGCTACTCTCAAAGCCCCCGAAGCTAACGCAAGCCCTAGCACTAAGTCCCCAAGTCCTGCACCCATTTCCCGATGCTGTGGTTTTTAAGGAGTTAGTGTAGCTTACACAATAAGGAAACATGCAAAGGCCCGGCCCCTACAATACCCCCCCCCCCCCACCCCAAACTGCATTTATGGCAGGAGCAGGAGCTCGTCACGCTCGAGGAGTTCGTTGAGATGCAGGCAAGGCTATTGTTGATCTTAAGTCTCTTTACAGTTTAGTATTAAGGTGTAAGGGCAAGGGCTTAGGGTTTAGGGTTGCAAGGGGCTTAGAGTAAACATCACACTGCTTGTAGGGTTTGAGGGCTTAATTTTCAAGGTTTGGGCATTAGGACCATTAGGACTTGATCTTAAGTCGTTGTAACAGTGATCTTAGGGTTCAGCGTTTGGGTTTGTCGGGATAGCAAGGGTTGGTTGTTTGGCGTGGCGTAAGGGGGGGTTTATAGGTCAGAGTTCAGGGCAGCCATATGAGCGTGTAAAGTTGCACCGGCACGACGCTTCAAGCCGTGGACATATGCCTTATCGAGCCCTTATAGAACCCTTCTGGCTGCGAAGCCTAGCCCGAAAGCAGGATTCTTAGGGGTTCTTCGAAATAGTTTTTAAGTTTTGCTTATTGTAATCCCTAAGAAACAGCTAAAATTGTAATTTTTGCTTGGGTTCTAAGTTCAGTATAGGAGATTTGAGAGTTCCTTTGCGGTTTTTGTAGACCCTGCAGCAGGGCTTCGCCTTCAGGGTTTAGGGCTTAGGGTTTGGTTTAGGCTTTAGGGTTTAGGGCTTAGGGTTTAGGGTTTAGGGTTTTGGGTTCAGGGTTTAGGGCTTAGGGTTTGGTTGAAGAACCTGAGATGCCATGCTCGCTTGATGCGAAAGGGTCTCGGTCTCAACCCCCAAACCATCAGTTGCAGGGCGGAACATTTCGAAGCCCGCTGCTCTGCAAATCATCGCATGTCACTGAAGAAGAAGTTCACGGCACAATTAGAGGTCTGAATACATAGTACTAGAACGCGTGCATTGTCCCAACGCTGTTATGTAGTATCAGATGCCGCAGAACCAAGTTCGAAGCATTCAAGCCCAGATAATTAAAATAGAATCGAAGCCGAAGCAAGAGGCCCTCCACCATCCAATGTCTTTGAAGGAGCGCCACGTGAGGGCAACGACGGACTTCCTGGCGGCCAAGAACGTGGAGATCGAGAACGCCGTGAATGAAACTTGTCTCTGGAGTTTCAGAGTTTACCCATAGTCTCCATTGTAGTTCGTTTTTTGGTTAACCAAAACCTCCAGCAAAGGATCCTAGCCATAAAACTGGTTAACCAAAAAGAGGAACTACAATGGAGACTCTAGGTAGGGTTTAGTTTAGGCTGAAACCCTAAGCGGAAACCCTGAGCCTTCCGAGTGTCAGAGTTTACGGTGTAGGCTGTAAGATTTAAGGTAGGGTTGGGCTTATCGACGGAGTTCAATCTATCCTAGGCCATGACTCTACCTTTTGGCGGTCGTCAGGGGATGGGAGTTGGGGTTTGGGCCAGGGTGACATGGATCCGGATTCGAGTTGCTTCGGGTTTTCGGATCTGGGTGCGGCTGTGGCCCAAACCAAGAGCTTCCTTCGTACTCAACTATGCATTGATATTGGGGGAGCTAAGGAGCCAGGGATGATGATCATCCCTACTAGATAAGGAGCTAAAGAGCCAAGGGAACCCCACAATCACTGGTTAGTCAAGCTTCGAAGCCTCTGTCGGGGATTCGGCTCTGACCTTCCATGTTGGGTTATTCGTCCTTTCCGGCCTTCCTGTTCACAAATTTGTGATACTGCTGCTTTTTCCCCAGTGTTGCTTGGTATGTCAGTGCCGTTTGTTTCGACTTCACTGTTATTGCCGCGGGGCATCGGAAGGCTCGTGGCGTTTATTGGGCTATCACTGCCACCATTGCGCTGACACTCTTTTGCTGCTGCAACAAGTTAAATACCCACAAAGTTCAGGCCCGACACCATCAAGTGCATCGGTGTGGGCAGGGACATGAGGCTAGCGGAATAAAGACATCTAGGCATGGGTGGGAGAGGCTAGTGTTCCGAATCCTTGAGGCTTTAAGCTTTCGGTTCCAGGAGCTAGCGGGGGTTTAGGGTTTAGGGTTGAAGGTTCAGGGTTCAGTTTGGATATAGGGGTGCAGGCTTTAGGTGTTTGAGGGGTTTACAAATCCCGGCCGAATATGCAAGGATATGCTTGGTATGATTGTCGGCTTTGAGCTGGAAGCCCACGTGCAGCCGGTAACAGAGAGTCCCTGTGACGGCATCTCAGGGTTTCATCTCATAGAGTTTTCTGGATGCTTGGCTTTGGCTTACCTGGCTGTCGATGTACGACCGAAATCGATTGCAAAATACAGCATGCAAGTGATCCTGAACCCAGCCGATGCCTTGAAAAGGTGAGATCATCAAGGTCAAGGCACACTACAACTGGTCCATGTGCCCGGGCTGCACTTGTGAGTAAATCGGACATCAGGACCCACCGCACTCGTTTGCCTGAAGGTTGTGAATGTGCCCGTAATCACGCGCATAAGACCGCAGCTGGTTCCAGTAAATTTGCGACATCTTGACAATACCAGTCCGTACACCCTGGAGCCTAAATCTAGAGCAGCGGGCAGCAAGAGCCATTCCAGCGCACCCTTCGCTGCGCACCACTCTGTGGCGGGCGCACGCTTGGCGCAGTACCGGTAGACGGAAACGCACGGGACCACGGCGGTTTTTGGAGGCGGAAACACGAGTTGCAGTCAACATGCGGCGCTGCACGACGGGTCCACAGCCGGAGGACGAATCTTACCCCTCAAATACCCACGGCATTGTAGTGACAGTATGATTGCATCACTCCTGAGCGCCTCACAACAGCAGGATTTCCTGGAAGCTCAAGAACTGCACACGAAACTGCCCCTATTCCCTTCAATCTGATTCAGAGGTGTTCTCTTTGGCGGAGCCATGTATAGCTATAGTATAATATACCTCCAAACCCTCTTCTAATCAATTATGCAGGTCCCTACATTGTAGAACTACTACTATAGATCCCTTATAAACCCTTTTAAGGACCTCTTTCAAGGAACCCCCTACATTATCCATGCTTAGAAGAAGGGCTTTCTCATCAGAACTGCGATTTGGAAGTCTTCGGGCCCAAGGAAAAACGGTTGTGCGGCTGTGCGGATCGTACGACATTGTGTGGTACGTATAGTAAGTATAGTCTCGTATAGTGTAAAATATGATACAGTTACTAGTATAATGATGTGTAGTAGGCTGTGCAGTCCTGCAGAAGGTCTGGGCAGAGATGTTGCGAGTCAACTTCGGACTAACAGTTTGCACTGAGCAAGCCATCCTGTCCTTCAATGCGGCCCCGAATATGACCTAGGCTCCTTTGAATGGATCCATAAGGGGTCTTTGAAAGGAATCTATTACGGTTCTGTTTAGGGGTTTATGGTTTGTGGGTTTCAGTTTAGGGTTTAGGGGTCTAGCGTTTAGGGTAGGTTCTTCTCTGGGTCCTTGGCACCTCCTTGTAGGGGAAAACTTCATCTTCGCGGTGTGGCATGGGTTCCTGAGCCCTAAACACTCAAACCGGTAAGAGGCTTCAAAACCAAGGGTCCCAACGCGAACAAACACCCTAACCCGAAACCCTAAACCAAACCCCCATAGCAAACCCAAACGAGGTACCAGGCCTTGCTCAATGCTACGAAGAGCTCGCTGAAGGCTTCGAAGGGGTGGATCCCTGGCCCTGGTCAAAAGGGTTTAGGATGTAGTGCTTAGGGTCAGGGTTTAGGGGCCAAAGCTTCAGTGAGTTCCGTCTGGAGGCTTGAGGTGTTCGGGGCCATTTTGTGTTTAACGGCCTCGGCTTTGCAGTATTGACTTGCAGAGTTCGGTTTGAGGATGTTGGGTGCATTCCGGTTGGAGGCTTTTGGATCTTGAGGCTTGTCGGCTGTGGGGTTTAACTTAGTAGCTGAGTGGATACGCGTTACACTTTTTGGGATACTATTACCCACTATAAAACTGAAAGTGTACACTTTTTGGGGCTTATGAACTCAGCAACTAAGTTAAAGAGTTCAGTGCATGTCGGGTGGCAGGTTGGCCTCGACCGCCCTACTGTAGGTCCTGGGGGCACAGGAAACCCAAAAGAAGGGTTTACCTTACCCCCCAAATAACCTAGCTTTTCATGGACGTATATATATATATATATATATATATATATATATATATAGATAGATAGAAATCATATTAGCGAACCTTGAAAAGTAGGTTATATGGGGTCCAGGTAGGGTTTGGGGTTTAGGGTTTCACGCCACGCCCGCCTGCTCTGCAGGCAATGAAGCTGCGCCTATCCTCGAACTACCGTGGCCCTAGCTGCATTTGATTGCCGGCATTCACCCAACGGTATTGGCAACGATGACAGTAATTACTAGTCGCGGCTGATGCTGCTGCAAAAGACGATGGCCACGAAGAATCTGCGATGGTTTGATCCTGTGGGGTATGGTGACAACAATGAAGATACAAGTACGAGTGGTGCTGTCATAGCAACGATGGTGCTACATGCGACGATGAGAAAGATGGTGGCGATGGTGGGGATGACAGTCTCAGCAGTGTTCATGATAGCAGTACGCAAACTTCGAAGTCATGTTGTTTGCAATACGGCAGGAAGTACATGAAGATGTACCAGGTGTGGCACCGACAGCAATGCTCTTGGTCGTCACATGTATGTCACATCCAAAGCCACCATCCAAGATAACATGTGACATTGACATATGTTATTTCGTATTACATGGTATATGCGCATTACTGTTGCTAGCATTCTTCTTATTCCGATTCTGATTCTTGGTGTAATCGTATGTGTCATGGCTCTTACCATTTCCATTAGTACTGTCACCATCAGTCTTTTTTCTGCTAGCAGTGTTACTAGTATTCTTGTTCTTGTCCTTACTATGATCACACTTGTTATTGCTGATGGCATTGTTACTACTATTATTGCTTTTTCCTGCTCAACACCCCCAGAAAGTTTTCCGAGCCACTAAGGCCACCCCAACCAGGCTAGCATCTGTGGCAGGGTGAAGGGCCGGCACACTTCATAAATCCTAAACTCTACAGTAAACACCATGAAGTTGGAAACCGGATTAAGGCCAAATAGTGCTAGGATTCCCTTTAAAATGCTCTTAAGGATCGAGGCTATTGGGTTTTCCAACTTTTGGGCTTCTACTGTAAGCCCTAAGCCCTAAACCAAAAGCCTAAACCTTCAGGCTCGCATTCCGCTGACTTCACAGTCCTAGACGTAGACCCAACAACTCTGAGAGCCGATGTCCCCGAAGGCCATGAACAACCTAGAAGGCAGAAACTCTCAAACCCGATAATATTGAAGCCTTCATAATTAGACTCGGGGTTTGGGGTATATCGCACGATGGTTGTAATAAGGAGCCCCAAAAGTGGTAGTGCTAATTATGTAGGCCGCGGGCCGCTATAGTAAGTCCTAAAGCCCCAAACTTTGAACCTCTGACGCGCGGAGTTCTTAACTTAACAGATGCCGAAACACACGAGTCTCCATGCACCGCATGCTTCGAGGTGAGGGCAAGTCGCCTCCCCCGGCTTTCTTCGAGGCACTGGCGACCGTTTGTGTGGGTTTAGGGTTCCGGGTTTAAGGTTTTGGACTGTCGGGTTCTGGTTTCGAGCTTTCGGGGTTATACAGTTTGGGTTTGAGGCACCGGGAAGCACCTCCAGTGTGCCGCCGGTGCTGGTATTGCTCAATTCCGCTTGTCACTGTATGGTATGGTAAACAGCTACTGTAGTATAATACATAACATACCGCATCACAGTGCTAAGCTTGCTGCCTTGTGAGTGACAAGAGAGCGCGTGTCATGAAGAAGCGCTTTTGTCGCGTTCTTTTGCCAAAGCACGCAAATCGGCCATTCTACGCTCGAAAACCCAGAGGCTCCAATTCCCCTTAATTAAGGGCTATTCCTTAAATCATATTCGGGCTCTTATCATAGCTTAAGGTATATTCCTTAATGAAGGGGTATTGGAGTCTCTGGGAACGGCCCATGCCGCCTGGTCTTGTTAATTTCGAGCGCCAGAATCCTCTTTAAATCTGCATGCGTAATATAGGGGCTTCAATAATTGCAATACCATTTCGGGGGTTCTTTGTTTTATTAACAGTATAATTGGCCCCCAAAAGCCTATTCTCATGCCGCCGAAAGCCGGAAACTGCCATCTCTTCTGACACCCAGCCCTAAACCCTAAACCCGGATTAGCTCGAAGCTCCGGAGCTCTAAAGTCTAAACTCCGGAAGCCCGCATCCCACTCCTAAACCATATCATATCCCATAAACTCCAAACCCGTAAGACCCCACCTTTCCTGAGCCTTCAAACCTTTATCAACCACTGGTCATCTGTATAGAATCCCTTGCAAAGAGAAGCTACTCTCCGAAAAAGCTTCCACATGCACCATGAAACCCTCATAACATATTTATTACAGGCCAGAGCCAAACAGCTCTTCAATCTCGTCATCATAGAACCGTAAGCCCTTTCCCACTGCCCACGCCCCTGCCCCAAGAGAACCTAACCCCTAAACCCTAAACCCGAATCCCTAAACTCCTGAACTTGTTTTTTGCCATTCGTTGACAGGTTGACCTTCAACTTGATGGTGTCAGCGTCCGGATGGACCCGTCCGTGGAGGAGATCCAGGCATCCGGGAGCAGTCTGGTTTAGGGCATGAAGGCTTGAGGTCTGGAGGTTTAGGGTTTAGGGGCTTTGAGGATTAGGTCCTTCTTCAGTTCCGAGCGTTTCAGTTCCCCTATCCACATGAAATCAATAGCATAACCAGCAGTATTTACCTTGCCCAGTGTAAAGGTAGGTTTCTAAGCTACTTCAGACATTCGACGTCTTCGAAACTAGGAGCCCCTTCTGATTGCATGCAGTTGCCTGGGCTGAAGCAACACGTTCGGGACAGTTCGCCCCAGACTATCATTGACCTAATGCTGAAGCACTGCTCGTCATGTTTGCCGGTGGGGCGGTACCTTCCGGTGTTTTCCTTGTGGACCTGCGCTTAGGTTTAGTCGTGCAGAGTTTACAGTTAGGGCTCAGCGCTTAGGGCTTCGGTTTCAGGCTTGTAGAGTGAGGATAGTTTCTGTTCTCCATGAGGTTCCATAAGGGAACGATCAGGACACGTAATATAGGGGCCTCAGTAATTACCATTTTTTTGAGGGCTCCTTATTATAATTATAGTATAATAGGCCCAAAACCCTAGTCTAATTACTAAGGCCCCTACACTATAAATCTTCATAGTAGCCCCCATAGTGGCACTCCCTTTAAGGGAAACCTATTCTGATTCTTAAGGCCTCTACTTGGAAGGGCAGGGGACTTAGTAAGTGGGTTATAAGTAGAGTTATAAGTACCCTAAATGGAGTTACCCCAATTGTAACCCTACTTATGAACGACTTACTAAGTCCCCTGCCCCTCCAAGTATAGTAGAAGAGCGCTGAGGAGCGATCTGACACCAAGGCCTTCTTACGAGTCATCGCGCGTGGCACAACTGGTTGTTCCTATAGTCTCCATAGTGTTTCCGTTTTGGGGTTACCTTATAGGATCCTAGTTATATGTCTGGTTAAACTCGAAAAAGGAGCCATAATGGAGACTATAGGTTGTATGCAATCCCACACGGTATGACATGTGGCAGTCTTTTATGCTTCGTATGGCTGTTGTTGCATGGATCCCACATGCCAAGTCCTCATCCGTAGACTCGCAACTCAAAAGCGCCGAGCGCTTCAACACAAAACAGCCAAGCCGACATCGGAAACCCAAAGCCTTGCAAATAGTATGAGGCCTGAATGATTGGTAAGATCAAACCTTTATGATCCATGTCAAGTGCACCCATGTCTGGACATGTGGAGACAGTTGAATTGCCTACTACCTTTACTATTGCTATGATGTCTCTCAATAATGCTATGATGTCTCTCCATAACATTTAAGGTAGTACTTTGATGTTGATAATCATGATGATGGTGCAGACTGTTTCTATTAATAAGACGACCTTTCTTATTGTTGAGTATTCTCGTTCTTGTCATTCCTATGACTCGTTTTATTCTCATTATTCTTCTTATTGCTAGTGTTAACTAGTGAATTCTTGTTATTGTTATTCTTATTCTTAAGGCCCCTATATATCATACCCGAAGCAAGCTTTCCCAAGGCGGCCATCAACGGAGGCGCTGTGGCGGTCTTGAAGAGCCTTGGCTTCGGGTCAAGTGAGGGTTTACGGTTTGGGATTTGGGGTATAGGGTTCAGGGTTTAGAATAGGAGCCAGCCACTTAAGTTTGGGATAAGTTTAGGGTTACATGCTAAAGCCCTGTGCGCAACTGTCAGGGATGATGTGTCGGTAGAAATTACACATGTTCAGCATGAAAAGCCAGATTTAATGTCATGATAAGCTGATTGAAGAAGACTGCGAGCATACCAGGTATTATGCCAACAGCCGCAACAACTTGGCGTTCTGCTGGTTGGCTCTTAGGACTAACTTTTTGGTGTTCCATATTAACTATATAATAAGCATGCTAAAAGTTCAACTTTTAGGAGGGGTTCAGAAGGCAGCCAAGACAACAATTTGAACAGTCCTTGCCCCTACAACTTCACACTGAAAGTCCCATCCACTACCATGCTAAGGTGCTCGAAGATGATCGAAGCTTGGGACACCGTGTCCCGACGAGCTTGTGTCGTTTGGGAGTTCCGAGTTGATTGTAATTACATCTACACTGTAGCATGACTTCTATGTTATATACTGTTGGAATTGATTCATAATTTTGGAAAATGTTCCGGTTCACCAGTGCTTCCGTGAATAAGGGCTTGAGGTGTTAGAGCATCAGGGCTCCAGGCGTCGGAGTGCATCAGTTGGGTGTTTGCTCCTCATGCCGTTCTGCTCAGGCCCTTCTATGGTTTGTGGCCTCGGATCCCGCAGTCCCGCCTTTTAATTCTGAAGTCCATCAGACTATGCCGAGGGCGCATCACACTGGCATGTTTAAGGTCACGATCCCTAAGAACGTGCAGCTCATTCTCGACGCGCCTCTTGCCATGCAACGCTCTCTCTCGTGCCGGCTTCGCTTCCGGCACCCTTTTGGGCTTAATCCATAGAACAGGGTTCCTTGAAGGATTTAGAAATTTAGGGGACTAATTAAGGGCCTTCATAGTTCGACTGGGGTTTCCGGCTTTCATTTATTGTATTAAGACTCGCTGAAGAAGTAGTGGTGTTTCGCGACCCATCTTATGACGCGGGG